>OX941083.1:23438200-24038200 GCA_954870635.1 Arctium minus | reverse complement strand
TTATTACAATAACACTTATCATCCTAAACTTTTGTACAATAACATTTATAACCCTTATAATGTTACATTTACCACATTTACAATTATTTATTTAATTCATTTTATATCCCTTATTTTTTTATTTTTCATTTTACACCATTATCATATTAACACAAATAATCGTATATGGACAAAAATGCAATGAAAAAATATGTTTCTTTTTTTATAAATTATATTATTATAATCGTCTCGTCAATACCTTCAAAACAAGCTCAATATTGAATATTTTTTAATTTAACCGTACTATTAAATATCATGAATATCTACGAACTAATTTTTTTTAATCCATACGTTTTATTATTTTCCATCGTTAGCACATTAAAAATACATAATCGTAAAATACGTTTCATTCTTATTATAAACTAGAAGTGTACTCGTGCAATGCAGCTAGATACATCACGATTTTAATGTTTTATTTTATTTTATGTTTTTTGTCGATTTACATTACGATTTTGGATGGTTGTGAGAGAGTGATAATGATTTTTTTATATAAATTTGTTTAATTTATACTTCATAATATAATGTAATTTATTTTGGTTTAATAATATATATTTTTTTTAAATATTCTGTAAGATTTTTTAATTATATTTTAGATTTTTTATATCTAAAATATGCTGAGAGTTATTTTAGGGGAGTTAAAGTAGGAAATTATTTTAGGAGAGTTAAAATGGTTAGAGATAATGATTGAAAATTAATGAATAACATTAAATGTAGTACATACAGCTTTTAGACTGTTTTTTAAGTAATTAACATTAAATAACGGTACATTAAGCTTTAAGACTTGTTTTTAAGAGTTTTTTATGTCATCTTTATAATATAGTATAGATTATATCATTATAATTTTTTTTGTCAATAATTGTAATATAAACTAATTATTGAATATTTTTATGGGTTTAGGGTTTTATAAATTGTGATTCATATGTCATGGTTGATTGTTGATGACATGTCTATAAGAAAGTAACATTAATTGTTCGTTATTTACTTACATTCCGCTGTATCGCGCGGGTATATGCCTAGTATATATATATATAAACTTCTTGAAATATTAAATTTGATTATTTAATAAATAATCCAAATTATATTAAATTATGCTTTCATCTCCATAATTATTAATCAGATATATATACTTCTCTCTTTCCAACAAAGATATTTTCTGAATCTTCAAATTATCCTCTACTCAATAATATCAATATTTAATATTAAAATCTTAACGTTAAGTTTGTATCTGATGCAAATACCTCCATACCAGATAAATATCTTAAATTATCTATCAGATATCAACACAGTTATATATCATCATGCTTAATATTTATCTAAAAGATTTAAGATTCCTAAATGATCATAATATTGTCATTATTGAAATAATGAAAATGGGGTGTTACAATTCTTCTCTCCTTATAAGAATTTCGTCCTCGAAATTGATTCGTACTAGCTATCAACTTTAATTTCTTATTTCTTATTCTATTTCTCATGTAGTAGCCTCTGGTCCATTATGTTAATTACAATTGACTAACATCCAGATTATTTCTTTGTTTCGGAATTTCTCAATCTATAACTTAGAAATATCAGAGTCTTAAATATAATACTTCAAACTTACATCTTTACATCTTTTTTTTTTCTCTTGCTTCTTAATGTTATCTACTATCTAAATATCCTCATATACTTTACTCTTAATCATTTATTGTAGCACTAGATCACAATTACTAAATGTCGATCTCTTTTGGATACACTTAATTTCCCTATAATCTATACTATATTATAAAGCACAGATAAAAAACTTTTCAATACAAATTATTAGGCACAAGGTATCATCATTTTATGCAAGATTTTAAAAATCTCTTAATTTACAAGTATCAAAGCACAAGATACATATTACCACTGCAGACTTCTAACACCCACCAATTTGGTATGTCCAGGTCTTTTCTTTTATGCAAACTTTTCCATCTACCACTATTAATTAATATATTATATTACTACTAGTGTTGGACCCGTGCATTGCACGGGAGGATAAATTTTTTGTTGGAATATTGAAACGAGTTAAAATGAAACGTAATTTTTCTGTTAACAGTTAATGAAATACAATGTGAAAAACGAATGTATTTTCATAAGTGGTTAGTGCATTGCACGGGAGGATAAATTTTTTGTTGGAATATTGAACCGAGTTAAAATGAAACGTAATTTCTTTGTTAACAGTTAATGAAATACAATGTAAAAAACGAATGTATTTTCATAAGTGGTTAACTTGCATATATTCTTAATCGTTTGTTGTTATGAGTTTGTGCAATAATATTGGTAATAATTTTGTATTATATTATTTAAAACTCAAACGACATGTCTCACAACATATCACTATTATTGAAATAATTATAAATATGAACATACGTTTTTACAGATTTTGCAATTTTTCTGAAACCTCCTCGACAACACTTGACAATCACTTTGAACGTATAAATCTGTAGATTAATTAATAATATTCAACCCACATCAAATATGACAAAGAAAATAAATGATTTCTATCTTTTGTAACCGGCAACTCATCTGGTATAGTTCAAATTCACTCAGTACCATTTGAAAATTTATCTGACTATTGACTTCAAGACCTCATAGTATTAGTCGATAAAAATAAAGATATGTATATATATCTTATTCCCCTACTTTGAAAAATATGATTGTGGGTTTTGAAAAATATAAACAAATCCTCAGTAAATAAAATAAAATAAAAAAGTAGTTTTTCAAAGAAACAAAAATATAGTGGAATACCTTTTGTTCAGTTGCAGGTTCCGCCATTGACACCCGCCCGTTCGTCTTCTTCTTGTACTCGGATGATACATAGAGAAACTATATATATTTATAGTGAATGTAGAGAATATTTTAAAATCTTTTATTTTCATTTTCGATTTTACATTTAAATGTAAATATATTAAAAATATGAAAGAATATTTTTATATCTACATCGTTTCTATTTTATTTTCTTTACACTTGGTTAATTTGGAAAGTATTGCAGAATATTTTTATTTTAAAAAATACGATAATTTATTAGTGTATCTCGTTATTTTTTATTTTTAATTCATATCAACATTCTTTTTTCTTCTTTTAATGCTCGTGAAAAAAAAATACGTGTAGATTTTATATTAGAAAAAAATACGTGTAGATTTTATATTATGCTAATAAAAAATACGTGTAGATTTTATAAAATAAAATAGATTTTATATTAGCAAAAAAAATACGGAAGAAAAAAGAGTTTATATTACATCTCATTATGTAAAAAGATTTTATAAAATAAAATATGGATAAAGATTTTATAAAATAAAATATGGAAAAATCATTATGAGATGTAATATAAAAAAATACGGAAGAAAAAAGTTTTTATATTATATCTCATTAATATAGATTTAAATGTAAAATCTACATTTAAAATAGATTATGCTAATATAAAATTTATTTTATAAAATCCTCCACCAAAAAAACAAATATTTATATTAATAAATGAGTATCCATTCCACAAATAGATGATTATGTGAGATACTGTGCTTGGAAAGGTTGTACCAAAGCATTAAAAAATTGTAAATTAAGTAATTGGCTTTAATTAGTTATACCTTGTGCTTAAAATGTTGTAATTAAGAGTTTTTTATGTCGTTTTTATAATATAGTATAGATAAAAAAAATTTAATTATATTATTAAATATGTAATTGGTTATTTTTTCTAGATGTCATTAAAATATATAAGATAATCATTGAATTCTAACAAAATACTTAATTTTTTAATATAAAAAACATTATATTATTAAGCCTAAATTAAACAAATTTATATAAAAAAAAAACATTATCACTTTCTCAAAACCATCTAAAGTCGACTGTAAAAAAAAAAAAAAAAAAAAAAAAAAAAAAAAAAAACACTAGGTCTTTGGCCTAGTGACCACCTTTCTTCCGTAAACGCTCCTACCTGGGGTTCCCTTACCAGGGTTCCCTTCCGTATGAGGTAGAGCTTGTAGGGTTCACAAAAGTGGACCACGGGGCCTTGGGTCCCCGCCAATAAACCAAAAATCGACAAAAAAAACAAAAAATAAAATGAAATATTAAAATCGTGTTGTATCTCGCTACATTGCACGAGTACGCTTCTAGTTTACATATATTCAAATATCTTCATTTACCGGTATCTTAACTCCTCTGCAAATTGGATATCTCCAATCAATATTTAATCATCTAATGATCACCTTACGTCAATACTTATTCCTACATCATTGACTTAAAAAGTTCATCATACTAATCCACAGTTGCCTATACCAACCATTAAGTTATTTGATTGCATTTCCTGACACTAAATTCTTCGTCATAACTTATCATGGGTTTCATCAAACATTTCTTTTACTTGACGCTATTTACTATCCAAACATTATCATATACTCTATTCAAAATCAATTCTCGATCATGATTCCAATCTATCGCATACTTTTGGACACAACTATATCTCCTACTATGTAGTTAAATTCCATTTAGATTCAAATTCCATCATTTATAGATACCCTTGGTTGTCTGCACATCAAATATCTCATACTGATGTTTGAGAGTCAAATTACTACTTATCCTTGTAGTACTGGCTTAAAGCTTTACTTTACTAACCACAATGTCAACACCATGTATGATGATTTTAAATTGTATTTCCTAACAATTGTCAATACCAGGTATGGAAATGATTTAAGTAACCATATAAATTTATTTATTAAACTATAATTTTTCTCTCACCTTTACTAATCACAATTTTGTTTGTATACATTTCTCCTGTCATACTATATTGATTATATTTCAAATAGTAGCGTACAAAAAGAATTTTTTTAGCAACATCGTGCTTTCGCTGCGTACTCTGATTCTTTTCGAACATCTTTTTTTTTCCCCGTAAGTCATATTTCTTACCGCATTAGTAGTATACCACGCCTTCCTTTGACATTGGTATTCAAACCATATATTTTATCGCATAATTTACTGTCTGGGTAATAACTTTTTTTTATTTGCATATGCAAATTTCTAAAATAACTTTGACAATGTATACAACACACAGTGGTTGCGATCCATCTAGCATGACTCATTTTGCAATACTCTTACAGTAAATATATTTCCTGGCATAACCCATTTGTCATGCTCTTACGGTAAACTTATATCCTGGCATAATCCACTTGTCATGCTATTACGACAAACTTTTATTCTGACATAACCCACTTGTCATGCTCTTACGGCAAATTTTAACAACCACTACCACTGCATTTAGTAAAACCTTATCGGTTTCATGTTCATGCATCTTTGAAAACACATTTTAAATTCAATATCTCATAGCATAAACAAATCTTTTTTTTTTTCACGATAACCATTTCATTCATGCATCTCTATCGGTGCTATATATGACTATACATTTAGTGTCGCTCCCTACACGAGGTCGATTTTGAACTCGACATAAATTTCTATTGGTATTATAGGAAAATAATTGACGAACATTTCTAGATTTTCATTTACTACCGACACATTCTATAACTTGCATTCCTGCTTAACATCTTTTATGTATAACAAAAATACAACACATCTTTCCTTAAACATCTACTTATTTTGATCACTAATATAATTTTTATTTCACCTATCCATCTAACATTATGCACTGATTCTCCATTCAAGTTACATATCTTAATCATATTCTTTTTACATATCACCTTAATGTCATTCTTTGTCAATTATTTCATCCCAAAATCATATCAAACTCATCTAAATACATCAATTTAACAAGGTAACTCTATGATCCATATTGATTAAACAATCCTTAACAATTTCTTTAACCTTTAGCTGACCATTGTCAACAGGCACTACATTATTCTCATTCTAGTTGCTTTGGTTACATATTCAAGTAGCGGAAATTAATCCTCTAGATGTACTTGAATTGAATAAACTAGGACACAATAATTATTGACAAGAAATACACCCAAAATATTGTCAGTGATTCCTTTGGCCTCGTTTGTTGTACTAGCATATTCCATAATCCTTACCTCTGGTTTCTTCTTCTCATTTCCACTCTTAACTAAACTTTCTCATGTCAACCTCTATATTATAGTTGAACTATGTTGAAGCTTAGGGCAACTTGATCCGATATCCCCATCATATCACACTTATGGCAAGTACATCTCTCTATAGACTGCTTTTTGTACGTCATAACTTTTCACATACGTAGAACCTAATGATATATTTGTACTCGGCTCAATCATAAGCTCCTAAACTTATTGTATATAAGATATCTAACTTATTGATCTATCCATATCGACCTTGGTACCTCAACCCTTTACTATTGTCATTCTTGAGCCTACCTATGGGATCTTCTTCAACGATGGCTTCGGCCAAATTCGCTTCTTCAGAGCAAACTAGATCTCTATTGCCGACAACATCTTTCTTTATAGGGTTCTCAAAATCATTCCAATAGGGGTGCATGTTGTGGCTCTCTATCAAACTGTAACCGACAAATTGAAGAAAAGAGATGCCATCTCATGTGATCCTTTTGAGGAATCCTAGTTTTTCTATCTTTAATTTTATTATACTTTATTTTACTTTGATTTGTATTGTAATCTTATCACAAGATTAATACAAGTACAATTTTATTCTGAAGTAAATAGTTTGTATAATTCATTATTTTATTCTTTTATACTTGTAAATGTCAGATACTCTAAAAAATCCAAAAAAAAAAAACAAAAAGAATGGTCTGTGTGAAAAAGAACCCAAAAGAGTAGACACATTATTCATGTAACTTTCTCTTTTGTCTAAGTATGTGTTGTTGTCATCAAATAGGGGGAGATTGTTGGGTCATCAAAGATTTGAAGATGACCTTCCTTTTTCGGTTTATATTTATATCTGTAACATATTTTACATCTTCATACTTAGAGTATTTTATGGTTCTTTGTAATAGCTTAGTTGTGCTTTAAAAGATCGGTGAATCGAAGACCAACCGAATTCAACATGAAGTGAGTCTACTGATGCAGATCAAGATAAACTTTATAAGTACTGAGCTACCCTGCCGAAGAGACACCTATTCTTCGGCAGACTTCACTTTTGCCGAAGTTTCTATGCTTTGTCGGCCGAATATCATCTTGCCGATTTCCCTATATTCGGCCAACCTTCTTGCCGAATACTTCGAAAAGCAATCATTGCCGAAATGTCTTTCTTTTCGGCTATCCTACTTATTGCAAATCCTCATGATTTGACTATACTTCTTCATTCCTAACATCTTTCTGACAAAAGGAATGGAACTTTCTATTGCACGGAGGATATTCACTCAAATTCTGATCTGATAGAGACTTTCTTCAAAATGATCTCAAAAAGATTTGTACCAGGTATATTTTATTGGGATATTGTCTTATCATAGTACAAAAGTTCCTTTTTGTATATTGATAAGTCACTTCAAATATATCATAATTTATTGAAGAAATCTCAAAGATCCACTCAACATGTGACAAGTGTCCTTTACATTCAATGCATTGGGTAGTATAAAAGGGTGAAGACATCCTCCATGCAACCCACGTTTTCAGTAAAAGAGATCTCAGTGCACTCGAAAGTTGACAACCATTTTTCTCTCATCTCCATAGATTTTTCCTCTAAGTGTTTTAATGTGGTGTTCTAAGCTTTTCTAAGTGTAATATTGTTAGAATAGTTTACTGTTCTTTTCCGCGACAATCTTTTATTTTCTATGTGTAATTCTTGATATTTTATATCAATAAAAGAATTAAAAATTAAGTGAAATATTTGTGTATTGTATTCAACCCCCTTCTACAATACTTGTTTTGCTTATTAGGGACCAACATTGTCAAATACATCGAAGGAGGTAAAAGGTATAAAAATTATTTTCTTTTGCAGATTTGATATATTATTGTTTGATGTTCTACTTTTCTTTTGATGAAAATGTTTGATGTTTTTGTGTTTGATTTTATGTTTCAATATTAGCCACATGTATATAAAATATAATAACGAAGGGAAAAATTAATCAGAGTATATGTCATTCTATCCTTTTCCCCCTAATTAGTTGTTTATGTTGGTGTTTGGTATGTGTCGCTTGGAATGTGTAGAATCAGTCCTGCATAGTTTCATAAATGACTAGATGTATTCGATAGTCTCCATTATCCACTAACATGAACTTTAGACTGATTGACTCAAATCTTTTCTAGTTAATTTCTGATTTTATATGAAAATTAGAAATGATGCTCTTAAGAACATGTACAATGTTGGGAAGAGAGGCAAGAGATAGGTCATGATTAGACCTTCTTCAAAAGTTATTATCAAGTTTCTTCTGGTTATGCAGAAGCATGGTATGTCTCTCTGAACCAATCCTCTGTGATTTCTTGGAACATTCTTTTCTTCATGAGATAAAATGAATAGATAATATAAGCACAAAATGCAACACAGTTTGTTTGGTTCCCATTTAATGTAATGAATAAACGTTTTTCCCAAACAATGTAACAAAGCTAAAAAATTATCTATTTTGTACCCATTTTGACCTGTACTGCTGATCTGGATACTTTTTTTACAAAAGGTTTACGAAATGTTACTTTGGAAATGGATGATAAACTTGACATCCATGTCATTTAACTTTACTAAATTTTATGTTACAAGTCAAAATGGGTAAAAAATATAGAAAAATTGTGAGACTCATGGTGTCTCACAACATTGAGCCATGAAGCTTCTGGTTGTTTTCCACATCGGCCTCTTTGTAGTATTCTAGATATTATTCTATTCTTAGAAGCATCACAAGTAGGTACACCATTGTCGCAAATATGATGTGACTTGTGTGAATTTTAAAGACATAATGGGCCTACTTTTTTAATAGAATAGTGATCACATATTTAATTCGCGACCACACACCAAACGATTGGTTGGCGGTACTTTAAAATTGTTATTCTATCATCTGGTATGGCTATTGCCTTTCTTTTCCACTTCAAATGGATCTATTCTATTTAACATCAGCATCCTTTCATTGACCTGAAAATCGTTAATAGCAATATATTTATGATACTTATTTTTGTAAGACAAATATTTATGATGATATATTTATTTGAACCATAGCATGTACGAATATAATTTGATGTTGCTTCGGTGACCATCCATTTGACATTCCTTCGATGATACTGTTTGGGATTAAACCCGACAAAGTTCCATATTATAGTCATCTCATTTTCGATATCATGATAACATGTATATTTATTTTTCTTTTTGGTGATATTATGATATTGTAGCTTTAATTTTTCTTATTCTTTTCTCAGCGTGTTCTTGTTATTTCTAATTTATCATATTTGCAAATTGTGTTTTATAACTCAAGAACAATGGCTGCTGGTTTTTGATTTTTACTTTTTCTGTTCAAACAGTAGTTCTAACTTCTAACTTCTATCTTTACATCCGCCTCAAATTTCAAAACTTTGCTAATAAATTGGCAAAACAACCCTTAACTTTTGGTTACTCATTATCTATCTTGTCATAAACTCTACATTTGAAGCTTAACAATTCATCCTTTACGTTTCTTAATTATAGTTCGACTGCCGAAAATGGGGTGTTACAACTCTCTCCCTCTTATAAGAATTTCATCCTCGAAAATCAAATAGGCTATAAAACAAATGGTGGTACTTCTATTTCATCTATACCTATGGATCAATTTGTAATAGTCTAGACTTGTCACAATTACATTTGCGATTAATAACTATAATCAAACATATAGTTCTTAATCAACAAATATTTCCCAAAAATGCACTTCTTAATAGAACAATACTAAGTAAAACCAAAACCAATTACTTTCTTTTCGAAGGCTCTTTCCATCAAATAAACTCCATCATAGAATGAGAATCATAAATATGATATCGAAATGTTCCTTCAAGTAACCCACCATAAATATGCATTTATAAACCATATTTTACATCTCATAAAGTGAAACCCTTTGTTTTAGATGAGAATGATAAAACCCTAAACCTCCAAAAATATCATGTTAGGTCAAAACCATTCAAGTACAAATATAAACAAGGATTAGTTTAGGAGTTTCAAAATAAAACGTTTTTGACATGTATAAAGTTTAAGGAAAGAAGTATGAACTCACAATGTGGGTTTTGGGTAAACCCTAGAACCTCAACTTGGAAGGCATTAAAAATGGAGATGATGAGGTGATGATTTACTTGATCTCTAGACTTCACAACCCTAGAATCACCATTAATGAACTAGATCATTAAATGAGAGAGTATATGAGGAGAATTAATTAACTGATTCATATATGAACTTTTGTGATAACTTTTGTGATTCATATATGAACTAATTAATCGATTCATATATGAATGTATAGTTCATATGTGAATCACATGGGTTCATATATGAACTCATTCTGCATATTTTATGAAACTACCCCTGTATCTTTTACAGACCACACAAGGAATTATCCGGTGATTCACGATCAAAGCCGCAAATGTTGACCAGATAAAGGACTAGGATCACTTCCCTATTTTCTCATATATTTACCATTTCTCAAGGTTTTGACTAAAAGTTTTAATTTTTATTGTGTTTTTTTTTTTGTTAATCATGGGTGCCCGACCCCAACTTGTGCATACCTCGATTAATTCTCAGTGGCCTTACATGACTCGAACCCTTGACCTTTAAGAGGAATCCCAAAAATCCAAATTTTACTACCAATTGAACTAACTTTATGGTTAACTAACCCCACAATTTTGATGTGTTTGACCATGAAATGTGTGTATTTTAATGTTTTAATCACGGAATAAATACAGATCAAAGTTATTTGGTGAAATTTGGTGTAACCAATTGCATAACTGGGTAAACTTTTTTTTAGACTTTTTTATACAATTAAACATGTTGAATGCACTTATAGGCTATTTGTCAAGCAATTTTTTAAAGGCAACATATATTAACTAAAGGGTAGTTATTTGTCGGAGATTATCGGTAAGCATTATCTAAAATAAGTATTTTTTGAAAAATACTTGTTGGCCAGATATTCTAAAGTAATCATTAAACAACGAAAGTTACTTGTATAGCCTATTTATTTCTTTAACTTTATAAACGAATCCTTGTAGTTTTTAGGAGTGTATCAACATAATTTATCAAGGGATTAGTTTAGGCATAACTTAGGACATCCTTAAAAAAAGTTTTTGTAGACATATGTTGCCATTGTTTATTGTCATTTGAAGTCGCAATAATGATGTCGATTGTGTAAACCATCTCCAACCGACATACATAATATTTTGTCTAGGAGCTCTGATCTAATCAGCTGACAATTTAACACGAAATGGTCGAGAGTAAATCTTAGTGCTCCTCGTACGACGTTCGATCGACTTTCGAGAAAGTCTCGACAGACGTAAGGGTTATGCTCGGTCAACAGAACTGTATCTTAATACAAGACAAATCGTGTGAAATATGCATTAAATTTTCATTCGTGTATTTTTAACCCAAACAATATTCTTATTACGCAATTATAAAAAAATCTTTAAAACCCACAAGATACAAATTAAATTAACTAAAGCCGCTCACACTAACAATTCACTACATTTAGCAGGCATAAATGACAAATTGTTTCTGTCAAGATCGTAAATCACCATCATGTTCTGTTGTTGCATGTTTCCCAAAACAGACGTCTTATCCTCCCCATAACCAACAATCCCCAAACACCCCTGAGACCCATCTTCATATATGTAATTTTCTTTCGCCAATTCCCAATCTGCACCCTTAAAATGAAACACTATCTTCGGTATAACGTTCACATCGTATGGAGACATGAAGCAAAGATCAAGAACGTCATATGGTGGCTCATAAACCTCACTTTTTTCTAGCTTCGTTTGCTTCAAGAACTCCTCTTTAATCATATCCACAACACGTCCTTCTAACGACGTAAACGTTGCACCCGAGTCGATAACCATCCAGCCACCAGTCCCATCATCAGTCAACGCGAAATCAGATATCGTCACGTCCAATCTGGTTTCGCCGACGGAGATACCTTCGAGAGCGACGTAGTATAACGACCCTTGTTCTCGGTTACTTAATAAAGGCATGGTTTGGATCATGTCATTGGCGATCCTTGCTTCGGAACCCGTTAGGAAAATGCCGCTTTTCGACTGATCATCACCGAACCTCGAAGGGAGACAGTACGCGAAGACTCGTTCGTTTAACTGTGACAGCAACGACAGCTTTCCTCGCCCCATCCCGACTATTCCATCGTACCTGAATCCGTCAGTACCCTCCGTCCCACAAGCAAGGGTTACATCAGGAATTCTGAAGGAGGTCCCAAAGGTCAAGGTCTCTTTGCCCATAACAAATTTTATAGCCGTTTTATCAGCATAAGAGATTTTGCAATCTTTAGAAAGCTTAAAATAATCGCAGGGTTCCATAGCTTTAGAGAAAGATGAAGATTTAAGAGGGTCAAACAAGAATGATGATGTGTGTTGGGGAGATGATGAATAATAGTATCTATATTTATAGGTTGACGAATACGTAGAAGTTGAAGAGGAAGTAGAAGTAGTTTTAGTAGTACTAGTAGTACTAGTACTAGTAGTAGAAGTAGAAAACGAAGAAGAGGAAGAAGTAGTAGGGTTATTAGTAGTAGAAGGATGATTGATGTTACATTTTGCCCAAATCAGGTCGCTTCCGGTGTCGATGATGGCCTTGAAAGGGATGGGTGGAGTGCCGATGTTTAGGTTCATAGCGTACTCGTCCTGGTTTGCATTCAATGTGGATTTTAATCCCAAACCAGAAGGGCTCAATTCGTTTAGAAAAAATCGGTTTTTGGGCAAATTAACACGACTCAGAGTGGCTCGAAACCCGGTTTGTAAGTTTAGATTTGGGATGGATGCACAACACATGGGCTCGGTTACAGAAAATAGGATCCAAGATAAAAGGATCGAAGATAAAAGAAAGATTGGTGAGGCCATGATAATCTAGAAGGGAATTAATGGGTATGAATGAATTCTTGACCAAGATAAGCATGCATATATATATATATATATATACACACACGTGTGTGTATATATGTATTATATATATATATATAATTTATTAGCCATTGAAGCTCCTTTGTCCGTGTGGAGTCCGTGGTGGGCGGGCGTGTTTGTTGACTGTTGGTCATTGGTGAGCTGGCAACGGTAGTGGTCTATTAGGGGAAAAAGTTAACTATGTGTCAATGTCATGACTCATTATGGAAAGGTTAAATAATTATATATTGGATAATTTAATTGTAAAAAAGTTTAAAATAATTACGAACCTTTAAATTATTACAATCTTGATAAACGATCCATCATGTGTTATTTCACATGATTTTTTTTTATCTATGTTTTGAATTTAGTGTATTTATTAATATACATTTGTTTTAGAATGTGTTTTTATCACATATATTTGTTTCACAATGTGAATTTTTTTCTTTGTGTTTGTCAAACAAAAATACAACAAAAAGTTTTACATCATAAACAAACACATTATGAAACAAATATGTGTTAATCAATATATTAAATTCTAGCATTTGATAAAAAAAATCATGTGAATTTAACAATATCTTACGATAATTATAGTTTTCACATTTATTACAATACGTTAGTTCTTAAATGATAAACCCCATCCAAAAACTTTCAACAATAAACCAAGATTTCATCATGTTTGAATTTGAAAACCTAAGGGATCACTTGTCTAGTTAGATAACCAACACCCAGTTAAACGGTTTTTATTAGCAACCGTGTAAAAAGAGGTGACCTTTTACACGGTTTTGCCGAGCAACCGTGTAAAAAGGCCTATCTTTTTACAAGGTTTTGCGTAGCAATCGTGTAAAATTGAGAACTTTTTACACGGTTTTGCTTAACAACTGTGTAAATTTGAGACATTTTTACACTGTTCAAAAACCGTCTAAAAAGGTCTTGCACTTTCTTACACGGTGGACTTTTACACGGTTTCAAAACCGTGTAATAAGTCCTTTACAACCGTGTAAAAAACCTTTTTTCTGTGGTAGTGGTAGATGATCCCTACATTATTGACCATAACTTCTATATTTATCATCTTTTTCATTCCTATAATTTTAATTTATCCACAGAACTATAAAAAATAGACTATCACCATATAACAGTTGGTTATATGTCGATGAAGACAATTACCAACAGATCTTAGATGGACAATATCCATCGGTGGCAAAATGGTTGATAAGGTACAAACGACGGCCAATAACGACATATATTTGAAATAATCACAAACGAAACCGCCAATAATGTGTCATGCTCATACAACAACAAACCGAAGACTTATCAACGACATTTATTGAAAGTTTTGCGACGATTGTAAATCGACGCCTTTATGCTTCATTAATGGGTAGCAAACTTCATTTAAAACTTATTAAATGAAAAAGGAGAACCATGTTATTTCGACAAATCATCACTTTAAATACGGATGATCATTAATTGCCAATCAATCTATGCTACTTTATAATGCATTCATATCAAATTCTTAAAGACAACTCTTTAAGCATGAAGTACAATCATTTTAAGCATGATTTTCAAAAAACTATGAATTACAACATTTTATTCACATTGTACAACTTGATAATGCATTGTGTTTAAATACACCACCAAAGAGAACTTTTCAGACGTTCTTTTTGGTTCCTCTTTCCCATGATTTACATAGTTTTCCTTTTCATTTTACCACCACACCAAACAGGAATCTTTCACAAGTTCTTTCATACTGTTTCAGCTAGCTCCATATGTTTTATAGAGTTTTATTTCTTTATCTCAACACCATTATCGACCAGGATGCCTTTCTTACAAAAAGAAGTCTTAACTCCTATTTTCAGCTTTAATGGCTTCTTACCAGTTACTATACCAGACATTTAACTTCTCTATCATCAAACTTGGAAGGTCAAGAGGGTTCTTTGATTGGTCAGCTTTTTCTTCTATCCATTTTCATGTCTAAAATGTCTCAAGACAGATCAATTGGAGAGGCTCCCGTCAAATATATGTGTATAAATCTGGTAGGAGGTTTGTATTCTTCATTCTAGGTTTTGTAATCCGACGAACACACACATGTAATTTTTGATTTCCAACCCTTTATGTGCTAACGATTGAATAGTCTGTTTCTAAATTTTCTTTTGTTGTTCAATCTTTCTGTCAGATTATTTATAATCGAGCAAACATTTTGGATTGTTTGTGTTTATTTTCCTTTTGTTTTGGGGGTTTTGAGTCCAATGACCATTTCTGATCGAGTAGGGTTAAGTGACCCTTTCGGTTTGTTGTTACTTTATTGTCTTTTGGGTTTAATTTCATCATTTTTGTGGGTTCTCAAATTGGTTTTGTTGCAGAAGACATAAAACAAGTTAATCGATTTTGTTGCACGATAGATACCTGTTTCTTGATTTAAGCACATTTGAAAGTTGTCTAATAAACATGTTAATTGGTTTTTTTTTCCTATCTTGATTCTGTTATAGGTAGGGTTTAGTCATTTTGTTGCTGGGTTTTTGTTATTCTTGAGGCGTTGATACAGATCTAACGAGCTTCCATGCCTCTGCTTGTGCTCAACAAATCCTCATAGCTTGTGCTAAAAAAAGTTCGAATGTAAAATATAAACCATGAATTTTCAATTTTCTGGTTAGTACTTAGTTATTTCATATAGTTTACTATACATACATCCATTTCCCCAACATATAGCAAAGCCATATCGATTAGATAATAGACATTTCATAATGAATACTGTGATCGATTTTCAAATCACATATCTCAAGGTAGAGAACTCCATGTTTACCCTACACTATCTATATCTATACTACCTTATAAAGTAGATTTGAAAATCTCTTAAAAACAACTTCTAATGCATTAAGTACTACTGTTTTATGCACATCTCTTAATTACAGGTTTATTAGCGTAATGTACAACTTATTGATGCTATCAAACTTCTATTCCCAACTTTAGGTCTCCAATACACACCTCTCAGAGTTTAGTTCCCAATACAACATATTGATTCTATCAAATTTCTCTCATACACGCCTCTTGGTTCTCCAACGCGACGTCTCCCAAGATGACGATTAAGCTCCAATGTCATGATTCAAATCCATATTTTATAAGGTTAGGCACCAGATTTCATTCTTGATTCATCGCTTCTCTACTCATTCTATTCGAGGTTATTTCTTTTCCTCTCATTCGTTCGCTAAGGGTGCGTTTGGTACACTGGACAGAACAGAACAGGGATTACTGTCCCAAGTAAACAATCCAAACGTTTGCACGAATAAGCTGGTTTTGTCATTAAGCTCATTAGTAGGATTAGAGAAGAGGCTAGAGGAGAAATACAGTCAATAAGAAAGAGAAGCAATCCGAACTTAATTCTAATGTATTTTTGGCTTGTCTGCTCTGGTCTATTTCGACTTTATTGTTTAGTTTCTCAGTTTTTATTGTTTTCCATGGCATGTTGGGGATGACTGATATATATATATATATGTATATATATTCTCCAACTTGAGATTTTAGGAGATAGAATTAGGATCTAAGGGTTCATACGTTTATTTCAAATAAATTATTTGACCACAACACTATCTAGTGCACTCCGTATTTAGTTTCCTCAGAAATAGAAAGTCTCTCAACTACTAAATATGTACTACCCATGATTGAAGAAACATAAATGCATTTTTAAAATCATCAGTCTTTTCATCATGCATCAAGATCCTACATTTGCCGTCCAATATTTCACAATTTCTAGTCAGTTTGTGGCTTTACAAATTACAACAAAACACTTAACAATATGCGAGAAGTTACACAAGCTTCTAAATAGACTCTAGATTAAAATGCAGCAATCAAACCTATAATCTACAACAATAAATTTGGCACAATTGAATGCTCACACACCTCGAATGCAGTTTCAAATTGTTCACACGGAACTGCTTCACAGTTAGGATAAGCCTTCTCTACAGCTGATTTGCTATAGGCCCCTCCAACTCCCTGGCAAAATCCCAAAGAAAATCAGTTTCTTTTCCACATAGTGTTTGTGCTTCTTTAGTTATGTGTTGGGTTATAACTTATAAGATCACCACATCTCATCAAAGAAGAGCTTTATTTGACATTAGTACCCAACTCAAACGATTTGTCACGATGTATGAAAATATACACTACGGATTATAGAATATAGACTCAACAAAATACCAACAAAACAACAATTTCTCACATCAAACGTCTATAACTAACCTGATAAGCAACACGAAGTCGAGAACCCTCCGGAGGCAATCCAGTCAAATCCGTAGAAGATAAAGGCCCTAAATTTCCATAAAACTAAACTGAATCACAAAAATAAATTTGCAAATGACCTGAAAGTTAGAAAGAAAACAACAATAGAAGATAAGTAAACTAAAATGTTGGTTTTACTTGGAAGAGAACTGCTCTTTCCTTCGTTAGGGCCTCCTTGAATAGATGATGAAGAAGCAGAGACTGATGTACTACATCGCCGTACGTTGACAGGAAATTTTACATTGGATGGGAGCTTTTGATTTGATGTGGATCTACTAAGGCAGGTTTATTGGGGTTCGACGCATGGAGGCCGCCATTGTTGTTGGTTGGAAGCTTCTGTGGGCATGAAACAGAGGGAGATGAGGGGAATCTGGAATGCTGATTCCGAGTATTGGAAAGAAATTTTGGATCGTCTTAAACTTTTTTTTTTTTTTTTCCAAAATAAGAATTTATTTTAAATATTATCTATACTGCATTTAGAACAAAACTCTTAAAGACAAGTTTAATGCATGATGTACAACAATTTTATGCATAAAATGTGAAAAACTCTTAATTACAAGTTGTAAAGCATAGCGTACAAGTGATTAAATCCCTCTTCTTATCCGTGCCAACACCACCAAGTTTGGGCTGAAAACAGGTTTCTTTCTACTACTGCAGAGTTTTCATTCACCTTTTAAGTCCAAGATTTGATTTGATTCCCTGTAATTCAAATTTGAACTTGATACTTGATATTGAAAGTTTTCATTCACCTAAGAGAGTTAAGTCCAAGATGTGCTTTCTTCCTTTAAGCTTTCTCCCTCCTCCTTTCCAGCTTTCTTCCTTCATTTTGGTATCTTCAAACCTTTCTTTCTTCTATCCAACTTTTATTTAACCTAATTTTAGCTAAAATGTTCAACCTTCTCTTCTCAAAACGCCATTATTTAAGAAATGGTGCAAAACAAAGAAACGTACATCACTCGATCCTCTCTCAATTACACTGCATCGAAGTTGCTCCTGTTCAATTTTGAGGTACCGTACGAAAACCCTAATTCTTATATTTGAGATTTAGATTTTTGATTTTGGTGCAAAACATCACATTTTGCATCTGATTTCGAATCCAAATACAATGTTTTCAAAACTGAAATTGTAATGTACATTAAGAGACAATGTTTTCTATTTGTTAAATATAGTAATTGTGTGCATCTTTTTTCTTTCTAAGGACTCTAAGTTGGATGTTACTATTTCCTCCATCTTTGCTTATTTCTTCTTTACAAGCTAATCCCTTTTTATTCTTTTGAGTTGTCATATTTTTATTCTTTTGAGTTGTCATACATAAGTCTATTATATTCCTTGTCTTGTTGCCTTTTAAGTGCCCAAGCACGAAAATCTATGTTATGTTTTGCAACTTGTTCTTAGCTCTTAGAAATCACGGAGATCAATGCTAATTGTTTTGAAGAAAGTCAATTTGGTATCCTTAAGATGGTAAATAAGAGAACTTTCAAAGAACCCAAAATGTAGGAAAACAACATGTGATGTTCCGGCTAACAAGATACCATTGGCCGAGAAGATCACAACTCGGCTTATATATATATATATATATATATATATATATATATATATATAGAGAGAGAGAGAGAGAGAGAGAGAGAGGTCTCCATCTTTGTAGGACTGTAACAGGGAGAAGACTTTGGCGAATCTCCATGACAAATAAACCAAGAATTTATGAAGTGGATTATCCCAAACTGTTAGTATGCCCTTGGCCTTCTGTGTTTAAACTTTAGAATTGTAACCACGATGGTGGAGTGTGGTGGATAAAGACAAGTGGATGATAAAATCAACCATGTTTTAATCTTGCTATCTACTATGCGTTGGGCAAAGCCTATAGTCACGACTTGCCATGGAATTAGCCTGGGATCACTCATTTCCAAAAAGTTTAGAATTGCATGCATTTTTTGAAAGCTGTTTGTTTCCCTGCTTCTTTTTCTATTTATAATTTCATGTTGAAATATAGATTTGGAGTTTGATCATCTTCCCTTTTTGTATGTGTCATCAAGAAAATGATAAAAATATTAATTGCTTATTGAGAACTATATAATATTTTATAGGTCAATGGTTGATGGCATATTGATCCTATCATGCCCGTGTGTTCTGAGTCTTTATTACAACCATTTCTAACCTCTGAATCTTATGGTTTTATGGTTTTTGCAGGTTCTGAATTTGATAGTTGATGCTTTGTTCTAAGGGCTTTAGTAAAAGAAAAATCCGTTGTTGGGTTGTATTTGGTATCTTGTTTTTGTTGGCAAGCTTCCTCCACTCCTACTTGGTTTCTATCAATTTAGACATAATTTTAGGTTATTTGTACTGTGTATATAATATAAAAGAAGTTGAAGATGTAATCACAAACACACATTTTTCATGGATGGAGTTGATCTAAACCAACTAATTTTTCACATTAGACTTGGATGGAGTTGGTCTAAACCAACTAAATTTTCATAGTCAATCAATACCCGTGGATGATTAAATTGGTTTTGGTTTCATCCAATATTTTGATCGATCATCGAATCATTTTAATTATATTCGTACTCCAAGATGCAAAATATAAATGTTAAATAGAATAAGTTTTTTTTAATAATTGAGTAGTAATTAGTTTAGATTAGATTGGTTTAAATATATTAGATTTTTAAACTGTCGTACAATTTTTCGTCGATCGACTCCGATTGAGAACATGTTAATCATTGATTATCTATGTACAATTTCAAAAGCACTTCCTTCATCTCACAGTGGAATCAAAGTTTCTATTTAGTTCTATTCACATATACAACAAATAAGCAACAGTAAATTTACATATTTGAATTGATAGAATTGTAAGCATCCCTTAATTTTTAAGGACAATGGCTTTAAAGTTATTATGTGTATGTCATGGAAAGAAAGATGCATAATATTAATAAATTAAAGTATTTTAGTAAGAACATAATTCAATTATTATGTTTGAGCTTATGAAATACGTATTACGTCCAGACCCATATGAACGTGAGAACACAAGAAGAAACACGTAATGCAAATTAATCGACAGTCTAAAGTTATTGATGGAAGCATCCATTCATGCTGCCCAAAACGACTGTTTACCCTTGAGATCTATAATCCACGTCCTCTTTTAAGAACAAACCAAGGTTCATTCTGACATTGACTGAAGTGGATCATTCAACATCACCAAGAGTCCAAAACCAAGGTTGGATCCACACGAACAGTGCCATTTGCCAAGAGAGAACTTGTGAGTTGCGATGGTTCAATAAATGGAAATCAAGAAGCTAGCGTGTCATGACAAATGTTTATTAGTTGAATTGCAAATAATCCATGCAAGCACGTGAAATAAAATCGAAAGGGATGCAAAATAGAACAAATCAAAAAACATGATTGAGGGCGAAGTTATTGGATGCAAAATGTCCAACCCGCGCTGCATCGCGCGGGTACACAACTAGTATATTTATATATATACATATACTATCTTATAAACCAGATTTCTCAAAAGTCTTAATATCTTAAAGTCTTAAGGACAACATTTTCAACATAAGGTACAACCCTACAATGCACTAATTTAATTTAAAATTTAAATTAAAGCACTTTTCTCTTATCTTAAAGCAAACTGACGCTTCACAATTTTAGGTCCCGATAAATACATGTCATTTTCTCTCTCCAAAATGGGTTACCCAAAAAGACGATTGAAACTCCTGATATTCATCTAAGATGAGGATTGAAGCTCCAACTTATTCCTCCAATATATATCGATCGCAAACAACAACACCACTTTCTTCTTATTTCACCCATACTTTCTTCCCTTCCTCCGTTATCGTTCCTAGTTAGAATCCCTTGGAAAATCAGCTAGAGCTCTCGATTCATCACTCTCTGTAAGTTTAATTTTAGTTTCAATTAGTCGATTTCGTATGTGGTTACCTAGGTTTAGATTTCGTACAGTTACCTAGGTTTCAATCAGTCGATTTCGTACTCTCTGTAACTTCTTATTTCTCTGTAAGTTCAATTTTAGTTTCAATTTTATGCGACTCCAAACGGTGGTTACCTGATTTGAGTTTTTGGCTTTTCGATTTCGTATGTGGTTACCTCTTTTACCCCATTCTCGGTTCTTAATTTTATATATGAACTTTCTTTGCTGACTTTTACGATTTATGCCATATCGTGTGTCATCGTATGTGTCTGTTAGGCGACTCCAAATGATGGCTTTTAAGGCTGGAGATAAACGGTGATTTTTTTTTTCATTTCTCAACTTTTGTTGCCCTTGTGAATCATCGTCAGTCAGGGGATTGTGTTCACCATTCTCATTCCCATTGTTAACTTACAATAAACCCATCTCACATTCTATATAAACTGTAAATTAGGTGTGAAACTCATGAACAGAAAGAAGGAATATGAATTTAGTTTCATACACCTAAATGTTCATATATTTGTTCCATATAGGATCCAAATAATTCTATGATGTGGGTTTTTACCCGGATTGGCTTATACAAATAGACACATGGACTTTGTTTTCCTTTTCCATAACCCAGGTTTGGAAATCATAGAATTATATGAATTAGAACGATCAAACATAAAAGTTTTTTAAATATCTAAAGGTTCATACATTTTTGGTTGTTTACATATCTACAACTCTAATTTTACGTGTATCTACAAATGTTATTTTATGTAACACCCTAAAAATTGGGTAAATTTAAAACTTCAAATTACGGCAATATAACGGCTAAAATGTGGAGATTTATATACCCTGTAAATATAAATGATTAAAAACCCAGATAAAGTTGGGATAGTTGCATCATTCAACTAGCGAAAAAATAAGACATAACACACGACAACCTATTTAATCTAGTACATTTATCAAAACTAGATTAAGGTGGGTGTCGCTATAACTTCAAAACGCTCTTATCTCAAATTCCCCGAAAATGTCCGGTCCAAGAATGTTCCTAGGTGCGCATTCGGCGGATCAAGGTGCCCTATGCACACCTCTAGCTAAACCTGTGAGCCATTAAACACAACAAAAGTGTTAGACCAAAGTCTAGGGATATATCCAAGACTTAGCAGTTTATAATGTAAACATGTACTGTGTAATTAATTGTTACCAGAGTACCCATAAAGTGAACCAATGCCAATATTCCATTTCCTGTACAAATACTCAAGAGATATCTCTTGCAAGACGGGGGAGATCCGTTTCCATCTTGGGTGACTAGAACATGTGAGTGGCGTCACCCGTGATGTTATTGGATTTCACCACGTATCCCGGCTCTAGTTCCCATGCCATAAAAGACATCACAATTCTCAAACCGTTTATGCCTCTAGTGCCTCCTCCATCGAGTTACACCTCAAGGACTTACAGACACGGGTGCCTATCCAATCTAGACGAGTTGCACATCAAGGACTCTTACGTCCCCTATTGCCAACGGTCAACAATTATAACCACATATAAATATGCCATCTAAATCCTCGTGCACAAGGAAATAAACATTAACTTCACATTTAGGCCGTAACCATTTAAAGCTAATAAAACACATGTATAACTCATCCCATTCTACAACATGGTAATGCACATTTCATACTCATACTCAAGCTATACCCTTCATTTGTAAATCAAAATCATCATCATGTTTATATGATAAGTCATATTGAGTAACACTTGTATTCACGATTACCAGTGTTTCCTACCCAAGAAGTTAATCCATAGTGATTGAGTGTGAAGAGTCTAAAAGAAATGAGTGTGGGATGTGTGACGAGGTAAAATGGAAAAGAGAGTTTGGTTAGATGTGAAATTAATGATTAAAAGAAAGAGGGTGTGAGATCAGAGTAAAAGAATATCAAACTCTGCACCAACTACTTTCTGATCCGGGCAACCACATTACTAATGTTTCACATTTCTTCGTGAACGTTATTGAAACAGGCAACTAGCCCATGCCAACTCTTGTTAAAACCCCACCAACCACTCATTTTCATCTCAAAAAGAAAATATTTCATATTTTTCTGGGGACGCATCACATAATCTATCTGATTTTCATTTGGAAAATCTGGATATTGAAACAGAAGAAAGTCTGCCCCACCTTCGCACTTCAATCATGCACATTGAGTTTGTGTTTATCTACTGTTCTCTCAGTGGTTTACACAATGTTGAGCCTTTAAAAGCAATCATCATATGCTTAATTCTTTCTACACTAGCACGAACACACAAGGAATTTGTTTTCTTGTCTTAACATTCATAGAAATTTCCTTTGTGGTGTTTCGATGATTGGACGGAAGTCCTGGGGGAGTGAACATCAAAAAGCTCCTTTGCTATGTGTATCTGTTACACAAGTGACTTCGTGTTACTGACAGACATATTAACTGATTCATTTGTTGATTTAGGTGTTACACGAATATTTTGTCTAGATTTGAAAAGATCTGGATGAATACATTGTTCGAATTGGCAACGAATCAGAGGCTCTTGGACAAATCAGAATGGTTAAAGACATTTCTTGATGATAGTTTTGATGATATCAATGCTCATTTCATCAAAAAGGGGGAGATGATTTAAAGAAATGTTAGGATCAGAAATTTCAAAGATTTGAAAGTTTGGATAAAGAGTTGAAGAAGATAAAGTTCAAAGTTTGAAAGATTGTTCAAGAAAAGTCAAAGTTGTTTGAAGATGTGCTGATTTTCAGAAATTTTCTTTGAAGATTATTTGCTGAAGCAAGTTGAGCTAAATCTAAAGATAATTTCTTTCTGAAGTCTGAAAGAGTCTTGTGATGAATCTGAAGAGATTATTGAAGATCATTTCTATCATCTTTGGGAGAGATTGTTGGTATTTCTTGAAGATAGACTTTGGGGAGATTAAAGTTAAAGATCAACCAAAAGAGGAAGACTGTACTCAGATTGAGCTTAAAGGGGAGATTTAAAGTTCTTCAATGTAACCAAAGGGGGAGATTGATTTGCTAAATCTTTCAAAGATGATCTTGAATCCAAAAGAGGAGATTGTTAGAGCAGAAATATGTTGGATACAAGATCATGAAGACGGAAGATAAAAAATACAAGAAGTCAAAGCTGAGAAAGTCAACTCTCATTAAAAGTCAAAGTCTAAATCTAATAAAGTCAAAGTTACTTGTGTTTGTTTGTTTCCTTGTTTAGTTGCTAGGTATAAATAGATTTCTTTTCTTTTTAATAGAGAGATGACTAGAGTTTGAATTCAGTTTTAGAGAGAATTGTAGAGAGAGAAAGAGTCATCTAGAGAGAGAAAGTTGTAAACACTTTGATTTGAGATTTGAATCAAACAGGTAATTGCTAATCTTGTTTGTTTGATTTGTGTTGCAATTAGAATCTTGATTTCAGGGACACACAACGTCAATGGAGAGGCAATTTTTGAGAAGTCTTGGATGAATCTTCGATAGTAACCGGCCATACCTAAGAAGCTCCGAATTTCCGTAGGACTCTTAGGTGGTTCCCAATTCATCATAGCTTCAATCTTCGACGGATCCATTTTTACTCCTTCACTAGATACCACATGTCCTAAAAACCGAACCTCATGCAACCAAAATTTGCACTTCGAGAATTTGGCGTATAACTTCTCGTTCCTCAACACTCCCAAAACCTCTCTGAGATGTCGCTAGTGCTCCCCTTCATTCTTCGAGTACACCAAAATGTCGTCGATGAACACAATGAACGACTTGTCTAAAAAGGGTCGGCAAACTCGATTCATCAAGTCCATAAACACGGTTGGTGCATTAGTCAGCCCGAAAGGCATAACCAAGAACTCGTAGTGACCATAATAGGTTCTAAAGGCGGTCTTGGTAACGTCTTCTTCTCTAACCTTCACTTGATGGTAGCCCGATCGGAGATCGATCTTGGAGAAACATCCGACTCCTTGCAATTGATCGAATAGATCGTCTATTCGAGCTAGCGGATACTTGTTCTTCACAGTCACCTTGTTCAATTACCGGTAGTCGATGCACATTCGCATCGACCCATCCTTCTTCTTGACGAAGAGGACTAGAGCTCCCCAAGGCGAAGAGCTTGGTCTCACCAATCCCTTCTCCAACAATTATTGAACTTGCGACATCATCTCTTGCATCTCAGTTGGGGCAAGGCGGTATGGTGCACGGGCAATTGGTGCCGCTCCCGGAACTAGATCGATCCGGAACTCCACTTGGCGGTCGGGCGGCAAACCCGGAAGGTCATCAGGAAATACATCTGGATATTCGCTAACTGTTGGGTCTGAATGTGCTAAGGATGGATACTACTACTGATTGAAAGGTATTACTACTGCTTGTAAGTTTAATACTGCTAGATGAAATATTACTACTACTAGTAGAATTAATACTGCTTGAAGAGTTAGTGCTGCTATATGAATAGTTAGTACTGCTTGGAGAGTTAGTACTGCTAGTAGTTAGTACTGCTGAAGATTACTACTGTAAGTGAGGAGTTAATACTGCAAGCATGGTTAGTACTGCCAGAGACAAAGTTAATACTGCTATTGAGTTAGTACTGCTTATGAAGATAAAGATGACTTGGAGATAAAGATGAGCTGAAGATAAAGACGAAGATAATTAAGAAATTGATGCTGAAGATCAATTTTGTTTTGATAATTATCTTGTAATTAATTATGTATATATAGTCTAGAAGTTCTTGATATATTGAGAGAGTTTTACATAGAAATACAGAATACGAGTTGTTTTAGAGAATTAACCTCAAGAATAGTATTGATCCTTCCTATAGAGAAGTATAGAACGTCTGTTGAGTCTGTTCAACAGATTGAGGTTGTGTTTGTAATCATTAAGTGGCCGATGGCTATGCTCACAATAAGAGTAAAAAGATTCATTAAAAGGACCGGAAGGAATAACTTTGCTCAGAAAAGAGAAGATGGGGTTGGATTTGATAAATCCAAGGTTGAATGTTACAAGTGTCACAAGCTGGGGCACTTTGCAAGAGAATGCAGAAGTTGAATGCCTCAACAGCATACTAGCAACCATCAACCATCACAGTCCACTAGCTTCAACAACAGAAACTCTTCTCAAGCTCTTGTTTCCCAAGAAGGAATGGGATTTGATTGGAGTGACCAAGTAGAAGAAGCAGTCCAGAATTAAGCTTTAATGGCTAAAGTTTCAGAGTCAGCAAGCACTGATATTCCCACAGAGGTAACATCTAACCTTTGCTCTAAAACCTGTATTGAAACTGTTAAAAAGTACAGGGATCACAATCAGAGCATGTGTGATGACCTTAAAAGGTTAGAGAAAGATAGAAGAGAGTATGTTTTGATTGTTGAGAGGTTTGAAGAACAAATTAAGTCATACCAGGCTAATGAACTTCAACACTCTTATGATACCAACTACTGGAAGTGGGAGAAGAATCAGTTAGAGACTGAACTAGAGAAGGCCAAAACAGAATGTGAGAAAATTAAGAGTGAGTTTGAGAAAGCTAAACTAGATATTGAGAAATATTCCAATGCCTCTAAAGCAATGGACTCACTTCTAAAAACTCAAGTTCATGACAAGCTGAGAAGAGGTATAGGCTATAACACCACCCCTCCACCATACAACAATAACTATATCCCTCCCACCTCAAATCTCTTAGAAAGACAGGACAAGAAGGAATTAACTAAAGGAGCCACTGACGTAGATCCTTTAGACAAAGTAGTGGTTGAGGCAGATTCTGAAGAAGAGGACTTTGAGAGTAAGAATGAGGAAGACCACAAAGATATTCCCTTAGAAAACCACATACTGACAAATGAAAGGGGGGGGGGGGTAAACCTTTTGTCAAGAGTGAGAAAGTGAAGTCCGGGGAAGAGACTGTTAAGAATGAAAAAGCTGAGACCTCTATGAGAGGGAAGGGAAAGGTACAGGGAGTCCATTACATGCAAACTATTGTTGTTAATCCCTGTACTTGTAAACAGAATAAGCCCCAACAACATGATAAAACAAGGGGAAATCAAAGAAATAGAAATAATCAGTGGGCTTTAAAACAAGGAATTGATCTGAGAAAAATTAACAGACCAAAGCCTTGTTTTATCCGTGGAAAGTTAAATCATCTAGCCAAACACTGTATTTCAATCCTATTAACCAAAGGACCACTTTTCAAATAAATATGCAAAATCCTGTTGGTTATAGGAAGCAAATAAGGAATCATATGGCTGAGGATAGGGCACCTATAAAATCTCATGCTCAGAATAAGTTTGCTAATTCAAAGAAAAATACTCCAAATAAGCCAAGGAGTAACTTAAAGAAAAAGAAAGCAAACAACTTTGTCCAGGTTTGGGTTCCAAAAGTAAAGAAATCTGTTAGTACTGCTGACAGAAATAATGCTGCTGCAAGCAATACTACTGCTAACCCAGTTAGTACTGCTAACAAAGTTAGTACTGCTAACCCAATTAGTACTGCTAATCAAGTTAGTACTGCTTCCAGTGACAGACCCATTATTCTGACAAAGTATTCAAGCAATAAGATTCCTCAGTTTGATAATCTCATCAAGTCTGAATATGAATATGTTGATGAGAATGGGAAACCCAAGACCACTTTGGCTTGGGTTCTTATTAAAAACTAACTGCTTTATTATATGTGCAGGGTAACCAACAACTCAAGGGAAGGAGCATTTGGCATGTTGATAGTGGTTGTTCCAGGCACATGACAGGTAACATGGCCTGCCTTCAAAACTTCAAAAGAATTGATGGAGGACATGTTGCTTTTGGTGATAATCCAGCAGGTGTTAAGATAAGTGGAAAAGGTAATGTGTGAAAAGGTAAGATGACCTTTGAGGATGTATACTATGTTGAGCAATTGAGATACAACCTGATAAGTGTATCACAGGTATGTGACAAAAAACATAGCATATTATTCAATGATACTGAATGTATTATCCTTGCTCCAGGGTTCAAGGTAGTTGATGAAAGCATGATACTACTTAGAACTCCTAGAAAGGACAATGTTTATTGCTTAGACTTGGAGAGTGTAGTTTCTGATTCATCTCTAAATTGTTTATTTTCAAAAGCTTCATTAGATGAATCATCTCTTTGGCACAGAAGGATGTGTCACATGAACTTTAAAACAATGAACAAACTTGTGAAAAACAACCTTGTAAGAGGTTTGCCACAAAAGGTATTTTCATGTGATGATCATTGTGTTGCATGTCTTAAAGGCAAACAACACAAAACTTCTCATAAGTCCAAAGAGATAAATACAATCTCTTCACCTCTTAATTTACTGCATATGGATCTGTTTGGTCCTACAAATGTGATGAGTATTGGCAAGAAATCTTATTGCTTGGTTATTGTTGATGATTTCTCTAGATTCACTTGGGTCTATTTTCTGAGGACTAAGGATGAGACAAGTGGACTGATCAAATCCTTTGTTCTTAGAGTTGAAAAGCAAACAAATCTAAGAGTTAAAGTCATCAGGTCTGATAATGGAATTGAATTCAAAAACAATGACCTAAACAACTTCTGTGAGGAAAAAGGCATTGAGAGACAATACAGTGCTCATAGGACTCCTCAACAGAATGGTGTTGCTGAAAGGAGAAATAGGACTCTGATAGAAGCTGCTAGATCTCTGTTGGCAGATTCAAAACTTCCAATTACTTTATGGGCAGAAGCAATTAATACTGCCTGCTATGTTCAAAACAGAGTTCTAGTAGTGAAATCCCAAGACAAGACACCTTATGAGCTTTTTAAAAGGAAGAAACCTTTTATTGGATTTTTCAAACCATTTGGGTGTCCTTGCACAATTCTCAATACCAAAACTCACCTAGGCAAGTTTGATATCAAAGCTGAGGATGGGTTTCTTGTTGGATATTCATCTCAAAGTAAGGCCTACAGAGTTTTCAACACCTCTTCTAGGATTATTGAGGAAAGTGACAATGTCAAATGCAATGAGAACACACCAAATCAACTTGGTTCAGGTCCTGATTGGCTATTTGACATTGATTCACTAACTAGTTCTTTGGGTTTCAGTTATGAGCATAATGCAGGAACAAGGACAGAAAAGGTACAAGTACAAAGACAAGAGTTTGTGTTGTTCCCAACACCTACTGCTGATCCTGTTGAATTCTGTGACCAACATAAGAAAGATACTTCAGATTCAAAGGACACTGAACTAGCTCAAAAGGAAGATCAACCCTAAGATTCAGGAATCAAAGGTTCTGAGATGCCATGTTTGGAAGAAGATGACATAGATGATGATAACTCTTCAGTTTTTGGTGGCAGCACTCCTGAAAAGAATGACTCTAATCTGGAAGCAGATATTAAAGAAGAGGTTGTTCATCAAACAAGAGTTCAGAAAAATCATCCTCCTCAATTGGTGATTGGTGACATCAATTCACCTATAATCACAAGGAATCAGAGTAAGTTGGGGGGATTGAAAGATATACAATCAGGTTTACTTTCTTGCTTTCTATCTCAGGTTGAACCCAAAAAGGCATATGATGTGTTAGAGCACAAATATGTTGGATTCAAGATCATAAAGTTTGAAGACCAAAAGATCAAGAAGTCAAAGCTGGAAAGTCAACTCTTATCAAAAGTCAAAGTCTTTTGTTAATAAATGTCAAAGTCAATGTATGTGTAATTTGTTTCCTTGTATTTGATAGAGGGTATAAATACTTTTGTTTGTTTTTGTAATCAGAAGTACACACGCATATTAGAGAAGAGCTTATTTGTATATCTTTCTAGAGTGAGAAAGTAGAGAGAGAAAGTTGTGAGATTGTAATCTTGTGAATAATTCAATGACATGTGATTACGAGATTCATCTTGTTTGTTTGTTACTGAATTAGAACTTGATATATAGGGAATAACAATTGGTATCAGAGCAGATCCAAAGGTGAAATCAGATCTAGAATTCAAGATTTTGGTTAGTTCTTCACTGTTCTTGAAAGGAAAAATCGGATTCTGAGTTTAAGAGTGTTTTTGGAGCATTTTTTGGTCAAGAAATGTTTGAATAGTGTAATAGATTGATTCTTTGTATGTTAATTTCAGTATTGCACTGTAAATCACACGAATTTTGTAATTTTTGTTGAGTTTTTGTTCTCGAGTCAAAAGTTAATGTTTCATCGATCTTATTGTTTTGTAAGTGAATGTTTGTAAGTTTCTTGGATTGTAATTCATTCTAGTACTGTAATCGAGCATCATGACAAAGTTTCATGGCATTTGGACAAAGTTCAGATCGATTTCAGATGGAAAAATCAGTTTTTGGGGCGTCAAACGGAAGAACGCGCTAGATCTCTAAAACGCGCTAGTTCATCGTCCAAACGCGCAAGTTCTTCGTCAAACACGCAAGGTTCATCAGCTAGAACACGCAAGCTGAAGGAAATCAGTTTTGGTCTAAAACGCGCAAGGGCTATCTGCGAGTTCTAAGAAACTCGCTAATCAAGCCTGCGAGTTTGAAAAAGTGGAAAATTTTTCTAAGGATCAGAACGCGCACGTAGTGATCTGCGAGTTCACCAAACGCGCTAATCGAAGCTAGCGAGTTTGAGGAGGAACAGTTTTTTGCGAGTTCTTCGACGTGCGAGTTTGAAGAGGAATAGTAGAAACGCGCAAGTGAAGCTAGCGAGTTTTGTTCAAACGCGCAAGCTTGGACGTGCGAGTTTGGAAAACGCGCATACCTCTGTTAGCGAGTTTCAGCGTGAACAGTTTTTAGTGAGTTTAGGCACTTGCGAGTTTCATCATTTGCGAGTTTGATCTGCGAGTTTGCTTGCGAGTTTATCTGCGAGTTTGATTGAGAGTTTATCAAAAGCGCAAGTCTCGATCTGCGTGTTTCACAGTGAATAGGGCTTAGCGAGTTTAAGCGTCTGCGAGTTTCACTTTGAATAGTGACTTGCGAGTTTCTATACTTAGAATATTTTCTGAGAAATTTTCAAAACTGTAATATGGCATTTAATAGTGAAATTTTATTTTCTACCTCAACCCCGCAAGGGCGTTGCCCCTTGACCCCACCCACTAAGTCTGCCTAGGGGGACATAGTTCTTTCTGTGATCAAAATCTCTGAATTTTTTTTTAAAATTTCTGTATTTTTCTTGTGATTTCATATTTGGACTAACGATCATTTCAAGTTCTTTTTAATTGAAACAGGATGTCTTCTCAAAGAAAAATGTCATCAAAAGAAGAGATTGCTAAACTTAAAGCAGAGCTTCTTCATATTGGAGACCAATTTGCACAAAGATGTAAAAAGTTGAAAGATTTTTTACATATGGACGTTGCTGTATGTAAAAGTCATTTGGAATATTATAAGAAGAAACATGATGATCAAGTTGACAGTTATAATAAGCTTAATAAGTGGATGCATGCACATATAGGTTACCTGAAGAAGACAACAGGTTCAGGTCAATATTCAGAATTTTTTGCCAAATACAAGGAACATTTTCAACAAATTGAAAAGGAAGTTATTCAAGTCTTGAAAGATGATAAATGGTTGGAAGCTGAGAAATTAAAGACTGAGAATTCTGAATTATTGCAAAAGATCTCTGATTTGGAATCTCAAATAATCCAGATTCAGCAAGCAGATTCTGTTGACAGTTATGAGATGAAGATTAAGAATCTAGAGGATGTTAATGCTGAGTTTTAAAAGAAAATATCTGATCTGGAGAAAAAGATGATTAAAGAAAGATCTGATTTTGAGACTGAAAAGAAATCGTTTGCAAAGAAATTCTTAGACTTTTCCAGAAAAAGTGTTGACGAGAAGAAGACGGTTGAGCTGAAATGCATTAAGCTTTCTCAACAAATCTCTGATTTTGAGAAAGTAATCATACTGGAAAGGGAGAATTTTGTCAAAGAAAAGAAGTTAATAGAGCAAAAGAATGTTGGGATATTCAAAGAGATATCTGGTCAGAGGACAAATGCTGAAATGGGCTTTGAGGAAGAAAGAAGTTTGTTTGAAGCTGAGATTAGAAAGCTTACTGCAAAGCTATCTGAGTTATCTACAACTGCATTGAAAGATCAGAAAGCGAAGTCTGAGTTCAAGAGAGAGATTGACTTGCATATCAAAGAAAAGAACAGTTTATCTTCAAAGATTAAAGAGCTTGAAAAGATTGTTTCAAAGGTGGTGGTGACTGAGCAAACGACTCCAGAGTCTAAAATCCACACACCTAGAAATAATTCAGCTGACTTCATGAAGACAACCTCAAGTTCACATTTGAAAACTGTTTCTTCAAAAAGGTCAGTCAATTCATTTGATCAGATTCGTACAACTAACATTTTCTATGATCAAAATGTAGATGGTTCGGGTACACAAAGAAGACGAAGAAGATATAATGAAGAGAAGTTGATATGGAAAGTCAAACCAGTGGATGAGAAGAATGACGAGAAGAAGGAAGAAAAGAAAGGAAAGAAGAAAGAAAACAAATCATTTGTACATGCATCAACAGCCAAGAAGAACAAAGTTCTGAAAGGTAAACCTAATCTTGCTTACTCGAGAGATCAATTGATCAGGTTATCTAAAAAGAAAAGGTATTGTTCTTACTGTTATACATATGATTATGTTCATAAAGCAAGTGATCATTACTGGTATGGTTCTTATTCAATTACTCCCATTCGAACTGCAACTAACACACATGGACCCAAATACCAGTGGGTACCAAAACCGAAAATTGATTCTGTGTTGCAGGCACCAACTGTCAAAGGGGAGTAATAGAACCAAGGCTTCTAAGTACGTCAGCTTAGGACCCGTACTTCAACGAAGATTGACTTCTAAACACAACAGTTTAGGACTCGTACTTCAATGCTTAAAGAGTTGCTACTCCCGGGCTGATAAGAGATTGTACTCAGATACTCAAATGAGCAAATCAACCTTCAAGGGAGAGTACATAATTTTTTCTGGAAATATGTATTCGGAAGATATGACGAACTACACTTCAAAGGAAGTTGTAGATCTCTATCATGTGCTTTTTTACTGATAATTTTCAGATGCATATTTTCAGGGGGAGTAAGAATATGACTTCTGATTACTTCAGATCAGAACTCGTACTTTAATCGTTTTACTGCTTTATGTTTTTTAATTTTTATGAATAAATTTGATTTGACTAGACTTTGAGACTTATGTAGGATGAGAGAAGCAGACACGATCATATCTAAATGACGACAACTTGACTTTCAGAGATTTAAGATTGAGCGAAAAGGTAAATTTCTTATCTTAATCTCACATATATCTGAAAGAAGGACAACTTTCAGATATAGAAAACATGTTCTTAAATGTTCAAACCACTTCCCGATTCTTAAACAGATTTTATAATTTGGAAGTGTGATTTAAAATGTTTTCATTTTTATTTTGTGCTTACATGTTTACAAACCGTGTGTTTCCAAAGATAAATACTTGCATATTGTCTTTTCTATATACTTTTAAGTATTCACACACACCGGTTTGACTTTGTTCAACATGTTCTTACCATGTCTCTAAATCGAAACAATTTTTTTTTCTTTTCGATGGTAAGACACTCCGCTTGTATTTTCAAGAATTTTGAGCGATATTTCATTTCGAAACGTCATTTCAAGAATGTCTATATTTTGTTTCGTATAGACAAATATCTGTTATTCTTGACCATAAGCCTTAATTGATATATCATTCATTTCTGATCATTTTAATACAATGTCAGATTTTCAAACAAGTCTTTTGCATTCATTTTCATTCATTCAATATACTTGTTTGAAAATACTTCAATGTTTAAAAATGCTCAAATCTTCATGATTATATCATCTGAACATCCATTTATCTGACATTTGTATTTGAGATTTAATTGATATAGTTAAACCATTTGAGCAACACATGCTTTATAGGAACTATGGGTTCTTTGTGCTAGGAATTAACTAAACTTCTATGGATTCACATTAACCAGTGTTTCCTACCCATGAAGTTAATCCTTTAGAGATTGAGTGTGAGGAGTCTAAAAGAAATGAGTGTGGGTGTGATGAGGTAAAATGGAAAAGAGAGTTTGGTTAGTCGTGAGCTTAATGATAAAAAGAAAGAGGGTGTGAGATCAGAGTAAAAGAATATCAAACTCTGCACCAACAACTTTCTGAGCCGGGCAACCACATTACTAATGATTCACAATTCTTTCGTGAACATTATTGAAACAGGCAAATAGCCCATGCCAACTCTTGTTTAAACCCCACCAACCACTCATTTTCTTCTCAAAAAAAAATGTTTCACATTTTTCTGGGGACGCAACACATAATCTATCTGGTTTTCATTTGGAAAATCTGGATATTGAAACAGAAGGAAGTCTGCCCCACCTTCGCACTTCAATCATGCACTTAGAATCTGTGTTTATCTACTGTTGTCTCAGTGGTTTATACAATATTGAGCCTTATTAAAAAGCAATCATTTGTGCTTTAATTCTTTCTACATTTGCACGAGCACACAAAGAATTCGTTTCTTTGTCATAACATTCATAGAAATTGCCTTTTTGGTATTTCGATGATTGGATGGAAGCCCTGGGGGAGTGAACATCAAAAAGCTCCTTTATATTGTGTATTCGTTACACATAGTGACTTTGTGTTACTGACAGGCATTTTAACTGATTCATCTGTTGATTCAGGAGTTACATGTTCTTAGTTTGTCTGGATTTGAAAAGATCTAGATGAATATCTGGTTATGGATCACAGAATCAGAGGCTCAGTTGGAAAGATCAGAATGGTCAAATGACATTTCTTGGTGAAAGTTTTGATGATATCGATGCTCTAATCATCAAAAAGGGGGAGAAGTGTTCAAGAAATGTTTGAAAGAGTTTGAATGAAAAAGAATTGTCCGAATGAAGAGTTTGAGTTAAAGCTGGGAGAAAATTTTCAAGATTATTGAAAGATGAAAGCAACAGAATTGTTGAAGATTATTTGCTGAAGCAAAGTGTGCTAAATCTGAAGAAGAATTTCATCGTGTTAAAGAGGAGTTTGTATATCATGTTTGTTTCAAAAGGGGAGTTTATTCAATCGAGCTTAATCAAAGAGAAGATCGCATTGCTAAATCTTTTAGTAATGATCTTGATCCAAAGGGGGAGATTGTTAGAGCACAAATAGGTTGGATTCAAGATCATAAAGTTTGAAGACCAAAAGATCAAGAAGTCAAAGCTGGAAAGTCAACTCTTATCAAAAGTCAAAGTCTTTTGTTAATAAATGTCAAAGTCAATGTATGTGTAATTTGTTTCCTTGTATTTGATAGAGGGTATAAATACTTTTGTTTGTTTTTGTAATCAGAAGTACACACGCATATTAGAGAAGAGCTTATTTGTATATCTTTCTAGAGTGAGAAAGTAGAGAGAGAAAGTTGTGAGATTGTAATCTTGTGAATAATTCAATGACATGTGATTACGATATTCATCTTGTTTGTTTGTTACTGAATTAGAACTTGATATCTAGGGAATAACATGATGCAATGAAGGATCCAAGCTGGATAGAAGAAATGTAAGAGGAGCTATTGCAGTTTGTGCTGCAGGATGTATGGGATCTGGTGGATCTTCCAAAATGACACAGAGCAATTGGCACAAGATGGATCTTCAGGAACAAGAAAGATGAGAGAGGAATAGTAATAAAGAACAAGGCCAGATTAGTGGCACAAGGGTATACTCAAGAAGAAGAAATTGATTATGAAGAGGTATTTGTATCAGTGGGCAGGATTGAGGCAATCAGGATATTTTTAGCCTATGCTTCCTTCATGAAGTTCAGGGTCTATCAAATGGATGTAAAGAGTTCTTTCCTGTATGGGAGAATTGAAGAAGAAGTGTATGTCTGTCAGCCTCCAGGGTTTGAGAATCCAAATTATCCTGACAGAGTATACAAATTGATGTGCAGAGATTTTGAAGATTTGATGCACAAGAGATTCAAGATGAGTTCTATGGGTGAACTTACTTTCTTCCTTGGGCTACAAGTTAAGCAGAAGAAAGATGGGATATTTATAAGCCAATCCAAGTATGTGCAGGACATTCTTACTAAGTTTGGATTCTCAGATTCAAAGCCTGCAAGCACACCCATGGAGACACACAAACAGATCACTACAGATCTTGAGGGGGAGGATGTGGATGTTCATCACTATAGATCAATGATTGGCTCCCTCATGTATCTCACTGCTTCAAGACCAGATATCATGTTTCCTGTTTGTGTGTGTGCAATATTTCAAGTAAGGCCTAAGCAGTCACACTTTCAAGCAGTCAAGAGGATATTCAGATATCTCAAAGGGCAACCTAGATTAGGTCTTTGGTATCCTCATGACTCACCATTTGACCTACTTGCTTATTCAGACTGTGACTTAGGTGGTGCAAATTTGGATAGAAAGTCAACTTCAGGGGGATGTCAGTTTTTGGGTGCAAGACTAGTGTCATGGCAGTGCAAGAAACAAACCACAGTGTCCACCTCTACAACAGAAGCAGAGTATATAGCTACTGCAAGCTGCTGTTCACAAGTACTCTGGATTCAGAATCAAATGCTGGACTATGGTATGACTTTTCTTCACACTTCAATCTTCATAGACAATAACAGTGCTATTAGCATTGTTAATAATCCAGGCAAGCACTCCAAAACAAAGCATATAGAAATCAGGCACCACTTTATCAGAGACTGTAATGAAAAGAATCTAATTCAGGTTGTGAAAGTCCATACAAGTAACCAATTTGCTGATCTATTCACCAAAGCTTTTGATGTGGGTAGATTTATATTCTTGGTCACAAGTGTGGGCATGATAAACACTGAATAAGCCTCCTTTGATCTGCTTTATGTACCATTTCTGTATAGACTTCTTCCTGTCTACTTTCTCATATTGTATTGTGCATGGTGCTACTAACCTTGTGTGTTTAAGTGTTTCAGATTGCTTAAATTGAATACTTGGTACTTCTAGTTAAGTTAATACTGCTCTCTATATTACTCATGTTGACAGTTTAAAGATGGTTAAGTATGGTTACTACTGCTAGGTAGTTTATACTGCCAGTGGAAAGTTACTACTGCTTACCTTGTTTCTACTGCTAATCAGTGTTACTACTGCTAGCATGTGTTAATACTGCTAGTCTGTGTTAGTACTGCCACTATGTGTTACTACTGCTAATATGAGTTAATATTGCGAGTTGGTTAATACTGCTAGAGTACTTAGTACTGCTTCTAACTGAAACCCTCCACCTATAAATACCCTTTGTGACCGCCAAAATACAAACGACTCTTTGAACTTCCATTGCTTCTCTTTCTCTTTCTCTCTCGATTTCTTGCTCACCAGTGTAAACCACTAGTTTCGATTCGAACCCTAGAATCAATCAGAAGATGGCAGGACTAGAATTCTTTGATGAACACAATGAGGTTGCTATGCTGCAAAAACCCAAACAGGCTAAAGGCTTTCATCAGATTGTGGATTTCCTACAATCCTCACACATCGCCCACGCATTAATTATTAATCCCACATTCTATGTGGAACATCAAAGACAGTTCTGGGCCAATGCTGCTATTCAAACCGAAGATGGCACTCAGGTCATCAAAACAAGGGTTTGTGATAAACCTCTAACTATCATCGAAGGCTGTATTCGCATCCATCTACGCTTAGATGATGCCTTAGGTATTACCTCTCTTCCTAAGGAAGATATCTTCCATGCTCTTAGTCAAATGGGGTATGAAGGTCCCACAGAGGTATTCAAGTTCTTCAAGAACAGATTTTCACCTCAGTGGAGATTCTTTGTTCATACCCTACAATACTGCATTTCACGAAAAACAACTGGATGGAGTGAGTTTAGCAGAACCTTAGCTTATGCTCTAGTCTGCTTAGCTACCTCTAGAAAGTTTAATTTTGCTTAAATGATTTTCAATGATTTAATGTCAAACCTGGATACCAAATCAAAAAGCTTTTTTATGTATCCAAGGTTTGTACAAGAAGTACTTGATAAGGAATTGACGGATTTACCTACCTTCAAGGAGGTATATGTACCAAAACTCCCAAAGGGAAAGGTGTTCTCAAATATGAAGAGGCCCAGTAAGGACTTCTCAGGTAGAGACACTCCATTGTTCTCTACAATGATGGGTGTGTCACATTCCCATGGTGAGGCATCAGGGTCACAGCCCACATCTGACCACCCAACTGATGACCTACCCACACCACTCATTTCTATCAATATCCCTCAGTTTCTTATTGACAAGCCACAATCCCCCATCACCAAAACTTACACAAGGAAAAAGGTACAGAAGGTTCCTTCCCTTCTAGTATCTTCACCCCTAAAGCCTAACAGCCCTCTGATGGAGCATTTTCCATCAGAGCATATCCATAGGGAAACCACAGGGGTGTCTCCCAACCCCAAGAAGGTGCTCAATAAGGAGGTGGAAGAGCACGTGGGCAGTGAGGCTCACACTACTGACTTTGCACAAAGTGCAGGGCAGGACAGTGTGAACATCTTTAAGACCTTCCCCACGGAAACTTTGAGTGAGAAATCATCCAAAGGTCCCAGGTGCCAAGAAATCAAGGGGGTAGAGGGTGCTTCTGCTAGACAGAAGACTCCTACTAAAACTTCCAAGGATCCTTCAAGGGTGGTCAACACACCTAAAGGAGGTGAGGATAGATATAACTATGAAGAATTGATGGAAACATTGGGTAATATCAATCTGGATGTACTCAAACAGGGTGCAGAAATAGAGGATTTGAAACTGGTGATTCTTTCACAACAAGTGCAGATAAGTAAACTGGTGATTCTTTCACAACATGTACATACTGCTTTCTTTTCTTTTCTTTTTGCTGCTGGTGTAGTTACTGTTGCTGGAGTTGTTTCTAATTCAGTGTACCTGAGATAAAAAAGAAAGGGAAGGAGAAGATGATAGAGTATGAGAAGCCATCAAAGAAGCAAACTCAAATAGAATTTGATGAAGAAATGGCCAAAAAGTTGCAAGAAGAGTTGGAAAAGGAGGAAGAGATTCAATCTGCAAAAGACAGAGAGATTGCTTTGGAGATGGCTACAAAACTTAATGAGGAATATCAATGGAGTTTGAAGACTGTTGTTGCTGCTAAGAGAGTTACAAAGAAGGCATCAAGGCAAAGGCTGACATTAAAGACAAGACAAAGACAACCTTCAAAGACCTTCCTGGCAAATCAAGAAAGAAGGAAAATGATAAACTTTCTGAAAGGAGCTATTGGAGTTCCTGAAGGAATGTTTACCAGCATGCCATGTGGAAGAATAGAGGAGCTATACAAGAAGGAGATGGCCAAGCTGAAAGGGGATTTCATTCAAAGGGTTGAGGTTGAAAGAAAGATGAAAGAAAGGCATGATCTCAACATACAACAACCGTTCCCTGATAGTGAAGAAGGCACTCCTATCAAGGAAAAGACAGAAGTGAAGCAAGAAGAAACATTAGCCCAAAAGATTGGTGACATTAAAAGAAAGAATTCAATTGCCACCAAGCCAAAAGCAAAAAGGGCAAGAATTGAAGAAGAGGAGAATGAAAATGAAAGAGCAGAAGCAGAAGCAGAAGCAGAAGCAGAAGCAGAAGCAGAAGCAGAAGCAGAAGCAGAAGCAGAAGCAGAAGCAGAACCTACTGTTGAACCTGCAGCAGAGCCAGAGTAGAATCCAGAGCAGTCCAATCAACAATCAAATGAGCAGTTTCATTTGTACATGACTTTGACAGATGAAGATCCAGTGAAAGCTGATCCAATTTCTATGAAAGCACCAGAAATTATCTTTTGGGATATTCTGAAGGACAATAGAAAAGAATATTTCAGATTCAAAAGAATGGGTGATCAGTTTGAGGTGTATGCAACTTGGGGCAAAGTGATCAGAAGTTGTTCCAGGGCTGACTTAGAGGAAATGTACAAGGTAGGAACAAAACTGTATGAGACTGTGTTGCAAGGGACTGAAATGAGCTTACTCAAGATTGCCATGGAATACTTATGCATGATGTTTGAGCCTGAAAAAGTGAAGTACAGGATCAAAGATTTACATCATGAGTATGGTTTCAAAAAGATTGATCATTGGATGTTGTTTGAAAACTGTGGTGTCTACATGATAACAATTGACAAAAGCTATCATGAGTACTACTTGGTTAACAAGATATATGACCACAGGAAATACATCTGGATATTCGCTAACTGTTGGGTCTGAATGTGCTAAGGATGGATACTACTACTGATTGAAAGGTATTACTACTGCTTGTAAGTTTAATACTGCTAGATGAAATATTACTACTGCTAGTAGAATTAATACTGCTTGAAGAGTTAGTGCTGCTATATGAATAGTTAGTACTGCTTGGAGAGTTAGTACTGCTAGTAGTTAGTACTGCTGAATATTACTACTGTAAGTGAGGAGTTAATATTGCAAGCATGGTTAGTACTGCCAGAGACAAAGTTAATACTGCTATTGAGTTAGTACTGCTTATGAAGATAAAGATGACTTGGAGATAAAGATGAGCTGAAGATAAAGACGAAGATAATTAAGAAATTGATGCTGAAGATCAATTTTGTTTTGATAATTATCTTGTAATTAATTCTGTATATATAGTCTAGAAGTTCTTGATATATTGAGAGAGTTTTACATAGAAATACAGAATACGAGCTGTTTTAGAGAATTAACCTCAGGACTAGTATTGATCCTTTCTATAGAGAAGTATAGAACGTCTGTTGAGTCTGTTCAACAGATTGAGGTTGTGTTTGTAATCATTAAGTTTTATGCAATATAAACTTATGATTTGAGTTCATATTCTGTTTTTTTGATTAAGTGTTAAAGTGTTATTTCGCGACTTCTTTAACATTGTTTCTGAGTTTGTATTAAATTCTTGTTTAGAATTTTCGATCTTGACACTAACAATCCACACGTCCTCAATCTTCTTCTTCTCCGTGTTGGCATCCATCACGTAGATTAGGAACGACGGGCAATTCTTCATTAGACACTTTCTTGCTTTGATGGAGGAAATGAGAGACACTTCACCCTTACGCTTCTCCCCGTATACAAAGACGAAATCCCCGTATGAGGTCGGTAACTTGATCAGCTTCTTCGAACATAAAATCTTCGCTTTATGTTGGGACAACCAGTCCATACCGATCACCATGTCAAAACTCCCAATTGCCATGGGGAGTAGATTCACTTCGAAGAGTTCACCACTAAGTTCTAGATGACACTTTTCCAAAACTTCACGTAAGATCACTTGCTCCTCATTTGCTACTTCTACTACCAACTACCAAGGCATCACTAAAAGTACTAGTTGGCACATTCAAGGCTTTGCAAAACTCAATGGACACAAAATAGAAATTGGCAACAGAATCGAATAATACTTTAGCAGCAAGGGAGTTGAGTAAGAACGTACCCGACACCACATCGGTGGTCTCCTTTGCTTCTTCTCTCGTCATTTGGAAAGCCTTCCCTTGAGCCTTAGGAATGGCTTCCTTCTTTAGTTGATTCCTCGGGCTTCCTCCTTTTACTCCTCCCCTTAGCTTGGGGCAATCCCTCTTCATATGCCCCACTTCCGTACACTCATAACAGGTTTTCCCTTGCATAGGACAATTCGGACTAGTGTGACCCAGCTTGCCACACTTGAAGCATGAAATTGGGTTGGGATGGGGGTTGCAAAAACCAAAGTGCTTGCTTTTGCACTTGGAACACCACTTCGCCTCCCGGCGACTATCAAAGTTCTTACCATTTGGTTGAAATTTTGGCTTCTTGAACGAGCTCGACAGACTCTCCCATTTTCTCTTCTCCACATCCTTTGACTTCTCTTCCTTGTCTTTCACGTAGACCCTTTTCCATGATCTTGGCTTCCTTTATTGTTTCCTATAGGTTTGTATCCTTGGACTTGCGAACCATCGACAACATGTCCGCCGGTAGACCCTTCATGTAAGCCTTCACTTTCTCCTTTTCGGTTGGGGCCACGTTCCCCACAAGATTCAACTTTTCCATGAAAAGTCGAGTATATTCTTTCACTGATAAGTTTCCCTTCTTCAACGCTCGAAATTCTTCTTCTATTAAATCCATCTCTTACTCGTTGCAATATTCTTCCAAAACTTTCTTCTTGAATACAGACCAAGTCATCTTGTTCAATACAACTTCTTCTATAGTCGAGGTGAAAACATTCCACCACGTCAAAGCTGAACCCAGAGCAATTGAGAACCAAACCTTACCTTCTGTTCCTCCCCACATTCACATGCCCTAAATGCGTGCTCGATTTCTCTGAGCCAATTCATACAAGCCACAGAGTCATCGGACCTAGCAAACTCCGACGGATGGCATCCCATGAAGGACTTGTAGGAACACGATTTTCCGGATTGTCTCGTCTCTAAAGTATCCAAACCGTTTGTGCGGATCTCACCTCCGGTGCCCCCAGAACCCGCTATAACCACATTCTCTTCGATAATCTCATGTCGGCGGTTGCTACCTTCTCTGTCCTCCAACATCTTCATAAACATCTCTTGTTGTTTTGCCATGGTTTCTTTCATGGATTTCATCATGTCCAACATTTGTGTTTGAGGAGTTACCTCGGTCACGATTGGGTCGACGGAGGCAATATTCCTCCTCAGGATGTGCTCCACCCTCCCTCCAGCTAAGGGCAGAAGTTGAGGAGGTACTACTGCTGCCATTTCATTCGGTCTGTCGCTGTCGATTCAGTCACGATGTGGCCCTCTGGAGATGATTGGAACTGACTCCGAGTATTTACCATTTTGGTTTGTCACACAATCGAGAGAGAATGAGAGATAGCAACACAATATTATACACAAGAAACATACTAATACGGTTCATCACTCATCATAATCATAATAATTCAAGTATATTCACGTAACTATACATTCATAATAGCAGTAGCTAATTGAAATTATGAACATACAATGCAAAAAGATTCTCGCTACCACTTTTATAATTCTCAACGTCGTAGTTTCTGTTGATTCTAAGGTTGTCCCATCTTAAAAGTTCTACCCAAATCTCACAATCCATAACCTCTTGGTCTCAACTTAAGTCTAGACATCGAGTTTACATACCTAGTTCACTTAAACTAGAGCTCTGATACCAACTTGTAACACCCTAAAAATTGGGTAAAATTAAAACTTCAAATTTCGGCAATATAACGACTAAAATGTGGAGGTTTATATACCCTGTAAATATAAATGACTAAAACCCAGATAAAGTTGGGATAGTTGCATCATTCAAGTAGTGGAAGAATAAGAGATAACACACGACAACATATTTAATCTAGTACATTTATCAAATCTAGATAAAGGTGGGTGTCGCTGTGACTTCAAAACGCTCTTCTCTCAAATTCCCCAAAAATGCCCAGTCCAAGAATGTTCCTAGGTGCGCGGCAGGCGGATCAAGGTGCCCTATGCACACCACTAGCAGAACCTGTGAGCCATTAAACACAACACAAGTGTTAGACCAAAGTCTAGGGATATATCCAAGACTTACAGTTTATAATGTAAACATGTACTGTGTAATTAATTGTTACCGGAGTACCCATAAACTTAACCAATGCCAATATTCCATTTCTTGTACAAATACCCAAGAGATATCTCTTACAAGATGGGGGAGACCCGTTTCCATCTTGGGTGATGAGAACACGTGAGTGGGGTCACCCGTGATATTATTGGATTTCACCACGTATCCCGACTCTAGTTCCCATGCCATAAAAGACATCACAATCCTCAAACCGTTTATGCCTCTAGTGCCTCCTCCATCGAGTTACACCTCAAGGACTTACATACACGGGTGCCTATCCAATCTAGACGAGTTGCACCTCAAGGACTCTTACGTCCCCTATTGCCTACTCGCTAGTGACCCAACGGTCAACAATTATAACCACATATAAATATGCCATCTAAATCCTCGTGCACAAGGAAATAGACATTAACTTCACATTTATACCGTAACCATGTAAAGCTAATAAAACACATGTATAACTCATCCCATTCCACAACATGGTAATGCACATTTCATACTCATACTCAAGCTATACCCTTCATTTGTAAATCAAAATCATCATCATGTTTATATGATAAGTCTAGTTATATTATAACCATTTCTAACAAGACCCATATTTATAAATGACGACTCTTTGTCAATGTATAACCCATTTGATTTATATGAACATAGAGACTCTCATGGCATACAATGTCTTCTACAAGAGCAAATAACCATATTTAAGTAGAATATACAAAACCCTAGTTTTAGGTAAACTTTGAAATCTTCACATAAGCAAATAATATTATATGTATGGAGAAACAAGGGTTAGGAGACTCACCAAGTGGGTTTGTGGAGTAAAAACCCTAGAAGTGGAGATGATGATTTGAAGTTCTCCAAGATGATAGCTACAACCTTAGAACCTTAGAAATCATTAATGATCATTAATGTCAAGAAGGTTGTGGTTGGGGTTGCATTAAATGGGGAAAGATGATGAAAGTGAGGGGGGATTTACCCTTGAATTGAGGGAAAATCGGCCTCCAAGTCTTGGGTGCAAGAATAAATGAACCCCAATAAAGAAAAGTTCATTTAATAACCCTGCCCCCCGACGGCGAGAATGCCATGCGAGAGTGACAAGAGCATTTTTGCCGGTCACTCTCGCCGAGAATGTACCGTAAGTCTCGGCCCCAACCCTCTTTGTAATTGTGATACCGCGAGAGTGACATTGGCATTTTCGCCGAAAACGTACCGAATGCCATCTAAGTGTAGCGATTGTGACTTGCGACAATGCCTAATGGCACTGTCGCCGAGGCATTGTCGCCGAAGGTTATTTCCCGACCAAAATTCGATGTTTCAATCTTGATTTAACGAAGGATCTAAAGGTGGAATCATATAGGGATTATATAGACGTAGATTTAGAATTTGGGTCCAAAATTCGAGGTGTTATATTTTATGTTTACTATTTATAAGTGGGTTATACTAAATATTTGAATCCTGTAAACTTGATTTTGTTTCATGGTTCTGTTTATTTTAAGTTCATTTTTTGGCTGATTCTCAGTACGTCACTCGGATCAGGTTTGATGCCTTTGATTTGAATCGTAGGTGAAGTTGATCTTCTATTAATCATATTGGAAATTGATACAAATGTTGTTACAAAACAATATATTTCTACATGTGCTGGTAGTCATAGAGTTTAAACGACTTATGTCAATTGTGAACTTGAAATTTTAGGTGATGTATACATCTCAATTTTGATCATCTTCCAAGGGACTCCATTAACTCATCGATTAACCCAAGATAGACGATTCACAGTCCAAGATGGAGGCCTTTAACTATCTGTTTGATAAATGCCCGATAAAAGTCCACTCACATTTATGTTGCAAAACTTGAGATTTAGCAGAGAAGCTTAATCTGATATTTGTCTTTACAAGGCGATTCTACAGGTGGGTTAGGGTAAGACAACTATGATTGAAGCAGAGAAGCTTAATCATATATTTGTGTTTAGAAAATCGTGACTGGTGCTTTGTATCTTGGTTACCACACCATTTGAATTGGAGATAAAAAGAAAATTGTTTTTGAGCATGGGTTTAGAATTTAGTTCATCCGGTTATGCGAGATTGATTCAACTTTTTGACATATGTCACAATCCTCACCTATCTTATTGCTTAATTTATTTGGCCATCAAAATGAATTGTTGGTAAGCGTTTCTTACTTGGTAAACACACATATTTGAGGATATCAAAATAAACAAAATAAAATAATTATTTTATCTATACTACCTTATAAAGCAGATTTTATAAAAATCTTAAAGTTTTAAAAGTCTTAAAAATCTTTCTTTAATCTTATTAACATGTTAAAATTTCTTGTTTGGATTTCATCTTTTGCTTTTCCATCTATTATGAGGCAGAGAACTTGAACACTTAATGAGATGTGTATGTTCAAGCTAACCAATCTGATGAATCTCTTATAGGCACTTCCACTGGAAAGAGAAGCATCATCACCCAAAATCATTTCAATGGCTCAATTTTGACCAAAGAAGGTGTGCAATTTTCATTAAGACTTTAAAGTTATTAATTTGCAAGATCTTTATTCTCCTATCTCTCATATTTGGTCATTTTATAATTGTACATCAGGCGCATACTCTTCAGCTTCAGGCTTTCGCACTTTCCATCAAAAAAACTAAATGCAAATGTTCCTAGACCCCAAACTCCAGTTTGTTGGTAGTTGTAGAAATGATGCTGATGAAACTGAAGGTAGAAAAGGATGTAGAGTTCTGTAAGAATGTGATCTACAGGTTTGTCTCACTTGACTTCAATCCTTTATATCCATAAATGCTTTTGCTCTTATAGGGAAAGTTAAAATGAGAACCATAAATATTTGAGCCTGAGAACCAACTATTTCATTTATAATGGGTTATTCATCATGAATATTATGCATTTTTCTCATGAATGTAATCTATTTTCATTATGAATAATTTTTATCCTGAATATCTATCATGACATAATCATTAATAGTTGGTTCTCGGGTACTCAAAATATTTATGGCTCTCTTTTGAACCAGCCCCTACTCTCTTATATCACCATCAGTTAACAAGTTTCTTTTAACTTTTGCTCTAAATTACTGGGAGTTAGTAGGGATTTTGGGTGGTGCAACTGCAGACATTTATTCAATGATCGACGAAAATTTCGGCATTAGCATCCTAGAGTACATGGCTGCTGGAGCCATACCCATTGGTAACCAATTAAACCATGATGGATTTCTTAATATTACATGAGCTAGTTTCCAATAGCTAAAAGGCATGTTCTTGGACCCTTTCAGCTCATAATTCAGTTGGCCCAAAGATAGACATCATATCGCAGAAGAAGGGAAGCAAACAGGGTTTCTTGCTAAAACTATCGAATAATATTCTGATGCAATTTTGAAGATTTTAAGGATGTCAGAATCCGAGAAACATGAGATTGCTGCAGCTACGAGAAGACGAGCTAGCAGATTCTCGGAATAGAGATTTTATGAAGATTTTAAAGTTGCAATTAGCCTGATTATAAACCACTATTTCGAGTGATACAGTGAACTTGTTAGGAGATGAAAGATAAACGAATGTAGAAGATGAGGATATTGTCATAATAGGGCATTTCTATACAGTTTTCAAGAAACTCAAAATCACAACTTTTATGTATCTTTTTATCACGGAATTTTGTTGGATCCTTGTAAACGAAAGTTATAAATCATAAACTTATAGTTTATCACTAAGGGTTGGCATTTATGGTGAGAATGAAAGTTATGGTAAGAAGTATAAAAAGGGATCTCCACCCTTGGATCAATCCTAATTGAAGATTAACACTAATGAGATGCATCAAATCAATTCCCTTCAAAAATGTAATTCATGGGTTTTGAGATTAGTGGCAATCAAGGGTCTAATGCCTTTTTACACTTCACCTTGACTCTTTTTCTTACACGATTCTTCGTCTATCACTCAAAAGTTATGTACACTTATTTTGGTTAAAATTTGGGATACTTTTGTCTTTCGTGAGAACTATGAGAACAACTTAGAAGCAATTGGATGATTTAGGGGCCGTTTACCCAAGTACTTACCTGGTAAGCACTTATCGGTTAAATTCGAAGCTATCACTTACCTTATCGGGTAAGATTTTAGTCATTAAAACGGTAATGTAAGCACAAATTTACCTGGTAAGCGCTAACCGGGTAAGAGCCGTTACCATCACTTATCGGGCAAGACTCTCGACCATTGCTTTTGCTCTTACCGAGTAAGATTATTGGTCATTTCCATATTCATTGATTAATGTAATATAACTTGGTAAACTTGGCTAAGCGCTTACCTGGGTAAGCATTTGACAAACGCCCCCTTAGTTTCTTTGACTAGAAAGGCTAAAAAATGTGGTATCATAGATGTAATTTAGTGGAAGTTTGATGGGATGAATATATTGGATGCTCCCTTTAACATACCTTACAATGAAAATCATTAAATCTTAACATTAAGAAATATTGAACCTTAACTTGCATTAACATACCTCGTATACATTAACATAATAAAAGCTTTGCCTAGAGGTTTAGTGGCATTTGCAATTGAGCTTCTAGGTGAATTTTGAAACTATAATGTTGTTTGTATTTATATGCATGTAGTGGAAGTACTACCAATCAATTCAACAGCTAAAAACAAGATCAATTAGGGCTGGATGCCACAGTAATATTGGTGAGTTATTAAGCCAACAAATCAAATGTTAGACCGGTGACTCAGAGGTTACTAGGGGCTTTCCAAGTGCTTTTGGATGTTGCAATTATTAACTTGCATATCTATGTAGCGTTGTTTAGTGACTGGATTGACAAATAATGATGGACTACAATCTTACCCAGTAAATTGTTACATACACTAAAACTTCAAAATCGTTTACATTTACGGCTCCCGCCGCATTCCACGGGTACACAACTAGTATATATATATATATATATATATATATATATATAGGGAGAGTTTCATTTGAGAAATTCTAAATATATGAGAAATAGAGAAGTAATACTAGCCTTTCATTCGGTCAAGATCGGCTTTGACTGGTCAAATATTGCGTATTTGACTGGTCAACAATTACGGCTTTGACTGGTCAAAAGTTACGACTATTCCAAAAATAGAAGGACAGTTTCGTAATTTTTACAAATCCACGGGACTAGTTCACATGCCAACCTGTATGATTCACATATGAACTATATGTTCATATGTGAACTAGTGTAATTCACATATGAACTCTTTTAACTGATTCATATATGAACCTTTGTGATTCATATATGAACCAATTAACTGATTCACATATGAACTAATTAATTGTAGATTCATATGTGAATCAGTTGAACTAATTAACAGATTCATATATGAACCTTTATGATTCACATATGAATTAATTAACTGATTCATATAGGAACGTATAGTTCGTATATGAATCACAAAGGTTCATATATGAATCAGTTAAAAGAGTTCATTTGTGAATTACACTGGTTCATATATGAACATATAATTCACATGTGAATCATACAGGTTCATATATGAACTTGTTCCGTGTATTTTACGAAACTACCCATCTGTCTTCTATAGACCACACAAGGAATTATCTGGTGCTTCACGGTCAAAGCCGTAAATGTTGACCAGATAAAGGGCTAGGATCATTTCTTTATTTCTCATATTTTTAGCATTTCTCAAATGAACCTAATCCTATATATATATATATATATATATAGTGAAGTATAGGACTTAACTTGTGGATGCAAATTTCAACTCTCATGTCCAATCCACATTCAAGTTGTATAATAATTACCCATACAAACCATGTAGATGAATAAGAGATTATGTAGTATAAATACCCCCTTATGTAAATGTAAAAAACACACATCAATACTTGCATAAGTATTTCATTCTCTCCAACTCTTCTTACTTTCTTTTCTCTATAAGTCTCTTAATCCATTATTAATATAGTGGTAATCTTGGTTATTTATAACACGTTATCAGCACGAGAGTTCTAATCAAGGTATATACTTCCTTAATACTATATGTTAAGAAGGTAAAATACCAAAATAAACAACATAAAAGTTGATGACTTCTTATTATAGATATTATGACTAATAATACTCTAATTTATTTATGCATATACTAATCTTATTTATGTTTTTCATGCTTATACTAACTTTTATTTATGCGTACTGTTTAGGTAAAAAATACACAATCTCGACAAAGTGACATTTAACGCATATTTTACACGACCAGTCTTGTATCAAGATAAGGTCCTGTCGACCGAGCATAACCCTGATCTCTGTCGATAGTAACTCAAAGGTCGGTCGAGCGACGTACGACAGACGTCAAGACTAATACTCGACCTCGACCATACTAACGTATGACTCAACGTTTCTTTCTTTATCATTTAATGCAGGTTCAATGCTCATAAATACCAACGGTCATAATGGCTCAACACCATCAAGAACATTTATGAAGCGCGACAGTTACAAAAGACACATTTATGGAGAATCAAGGCTATAAATACCCAAGATCAACACTTCATTGAGGGGACAGAGGCAGAATACACCAAGTGTACGTTTACAAACTCTCCGAAGAATTTCTGCAATCTTTCATTCACACGACAACCTCAATTTACACACGACTATAGTGTTTTCATACACGACGCACACTTATTATATAATCGTACATCTATTTCCTGTATAGATAGTGTAATACATTATAAACATCAGAGGATATCACCCATGTTTGGTGATCATAGTGCACGACAACCCTTACCTGTGGTCTGCAGTTTTTTCCTCGTTGAGGTTTTTCCGCGTCACCAAATCCCTTGTATCCTTATTTTATTGTTTATCGTGCATAATTGTCTATCGGTTACTTTCTTTAGTTGGATAAAGATCCACGTCGACCTTAAGTTATTCTTTGAGTAATTTTTGGCATTAACAGTTTGGCGCCCACCGTGGGGCCCCATCTAAAGAAAATCCTAGACAACAGTGCATCGTGCTAACAATTTCCTCGAGTGTTTTTTGCATTTTATAGGATAATGGAAGCTCAAGGAACCCAGGAACACATCATGGCTCAAATGAGCATGGAGTTGAATGTAGCTCGTGCTCGGATCGAGACATTGACGAACCAGCACAGGCAAGCCGTGTAGGAGAATGAATCCTTGAGAAACCGTAATGTCAACAACGATGCGGGGCCTTCGTAAGGACAAAATGGTTTCAGTGCGCCCTGGACAGGACCACCTCTTCCCAATTATCTGAGGCCACTTTCCTCTGGTTTTTCCAGACCGCCGATGCCGATGTTGGCACCTTCACCGCCACCTTTCATTCAATCGACGACATCAATCCCTACAATTCCTCCACCAATATCGGTTCCCTCGGTACCGATACCATCTTTCCAGTTCAACGGGTACGCTTCTGACTTGTCGCAGTAGAATAGATTCCAGAATTTTGGACATGTTCCGTCGGGTGTTCAAGGAAGCATTCCGGTCGATCCTATCGCCAAAGTGAACATGTCAGGATCAGATTCTTAACAAGAATAAAGTCTCAGAAACAATATCAAAGAAGTTGCGGAAAAACACTTTGATATTCAATGTAACAGTAAACAAACAGTATATGATTAACACCTTGTAAACTTGTATTGAATGATTAAAATCACAAGATTACACACTCAACCTCAATCTTGAAGAACAAGCTCTTTCAAGACGAATTCTACTTCTCTAGAATTAGGAACTATGCCTTGAGGTTGATTCTCTCTAAAACAAAAACTTAGAATTAAATCTATCTTAAAACTATTCTGTCAAATCTATACATATACTGAACAAAAAGATAATTACAATAAATAGAATATCTTCAGTATATCTTCCATGAATATCTTCAGAATATCCAGCTGTCATTCTTCTAACTCAAATCTTAATCTTATAAGCAGCACTAATCAGCTTGGCAGTATTAACTACTAAGCAGCACTAACCACTAGCAGCACTAACTAGCTAAGCAGTACTAACTTTGTTCAAGCAACACTAACTTTGACTAGCAGTATTAATTCTACTAGCATTAGTAATACTCAGCAGTATTAACTATTGAAGTCCTCTGGCAGCAGTAATCTTGTACTAGCAGCATTAACCATACTTGGTAAATTCTTCAGTTCCCAACAGAACATCAAAAAACTCCTTTCTAATTTGTATTCGTTACACACAGTGACTTTATGTTTCTGACAGGCACTTCTAACTGATTCATTTGTTGATTCAGGTGTTACACTCATAATTTGTCTGAATTTGCAAAGATTCAGATAAATATCTTATGAATTGACGGAGAATCAAAGGCCCAGTGGAAAATATCAATGGTCAGAAAGGATCAGGCATTTCTTATGACAAGTTTTGATGATTTTGTGCTCTATTATGAAAAAGGGGGAGAAGTTATTTGGCAAGAAATGTTGACTGAAGAAGAGTTTGAAACAGTTTTGGAGTTGATAAAGAAAAGTTGGAACTTAAAGAAGAAATTTATGTCAAAAAAGTTGATTTGGAGTAAGTTTGTTGAAAGCTGAAAGAGAAAGTTCAAAGATTTCAGAACGGTTGCTGAATTTTACTGAAACTTTCTTTGAAGACAATTTGCTAAAGCAAACTGAGCAAAACCGGATGATAATTTCTTTTCGTTGTCTGAAAGAGGTTTTTACAACCTTAGGGGAGAATGTTATTGTTCTTGAAGACAGATTTAGGGGATATTACAAAAATTTTGAAGACAAATTTATCCAAGAAAGGGAGATTGTTATTGAGCTTAAAGAGATTGTGCTTATGTTGCTAAAGATCAATCGAAGGAGGAGTTTATTTTGTAACCTACGTCAAAGAGGGAGATTGAATTGCAAAATCTTTTAGAGATGATCTTGATCCAAAGGGGGAGAATGTTAGAGCATATAGTTGTTGGATACAAGATCATGAAGACTGAAGACTGAAAGTCAAGCAAGTCAACCAAGTCAACTCTCAAAACAAAGTCAAAGTCTCTTTGTAATAAAGTCAAAGTCAAGTATTTGTTTTTAAGTGTTTTGTTGTAAGCATATGTTTTAATAGGTATATGACTAGTTTGTGTTAGTTAGCAGTTAGTAGTTGAGTTGGTAATTGTACGCAGAAGGAGTTCTAGAGAGAAAAAGTTCCACAGAGCATTGTATACGAAATCTTGGTTGAAAATCAATAACAGGTTAATTGATTGAATTGTTCTCATCTTGTTATTGTAATTGAATTGCAATTAGAACTTGAAATTAGGGAATAATAGACGTGTTCAGTCGGATCCGTGACACCAGAGTATTTTGGTGTGAACGTGGGGATACTGTACTTCTTTGGGACGTCGACCATCGCGATCTCATCGACAAAAGGTGACGCCTGAAACCCCGTACGAGGTTCGACTGGTACCGCTGCTCTTTGAAGCTTGGCAAGTAGTGACAGAACACGTTCATTTTGCTCTTCCAACTTTCGCCAAACACTTTCGAGCTTTAATCATAGAGATAATCGCTACTTCGCCTTTTCTTCTTTCGCCGTAGATTATTGTCGCCTCTCCATTCGTCACGGGCAATCAGATCATCTTCTTGGAACACACAATTTTGGCTTGGTTCTCCGATAGCCAGTCCATACCCACAACCACATTGAAACCAACAAATTGCATAGGCAACAGGTTTATGGGGAATTTCTTTCGTTCAAACTCAAGGGTATTTCTGATTAATACTTAGCCCCCATTCGCTATTTCTACAACTAAAGCATCCTCTAGATTACTCATAGGCGTAACAAGCTTTTGACCGAAATTATCGGATATAAACGAGTAACTAGCCGAGTCAAATAACACACGTGTAGGTACGGAGTTTAGAAAAAACATACCCGACACCACATCGGTCGAAGCCTTAACCACTTCGGTTGACATCTGAAAAGCTCTTCCACCCGCCCGCGGGGATTCCATCTTCTTCCTGCCATTTCCCCCGGTCTTGAGCTTCAGGCATTCCGCCCTCATGTGCCCCAGTTCCTTATACTTGAAAGATAATTTCCCCTTAATAGGGCAATCTCTAAATGTATGACCCGTCTTTCCGCATTTGTAGCACGTTTCGGGAACAAAGTTGCATGGGCCGAAATGTTTGTTTCGGCATTTAGAGCACCATTTGGCATCACGCCTAGGATCAGTTCCATGTTGATTATTGTTGGCCTATCTAGGCTTCTTTGAGGGCATAGAGCTACCCTCCCATCTTCTCTTCTCAACCTGACGATTGCCTTCTTCTTTGCCAAGGTTGTAGGCGTCTTCCATGAGTTGTGCCTCTTCAATCGCCTCTCAAAGAGTGGAGGCCTTTGATACACGCACCATTGACATCATTTCCGATGGAAGTCCCTTGATGTAAGCCTTAATCTTGTCTTTCTCTGTCGGGACCAAGTGTCCCACAAAACCCAATTTGTCCATGAAGAGCCGATTGTACTTCTTCACAAACATATTACCTTTCTTCAAACTTTGAAACTCTTCTTTAATCCGATCCTTTGACCTCTCGTTGCAGTACTCCTCTAGTAGTTTTTCTTTGAACGTTGCCCAAGACAGTCGATCCAAAACAGTCGGCTCAACTGAAGCGGAGTACACATCCCACCAAGTTAGAGTCGTACCCCTTAACATACGGGAATCAAAAATCACTTTCTGACCTTCTCTGCATTCACTAGAGTCGAAAGCCTGCTCCATTTCCCGAATCCAACTCATGCAGATTCCTTAAATCCCGGCGGTCGGCAACCCAGAAAAGCTTTGAATGTGCACGTTTTTGTCGCTAGCCCGACTCCCGGGGTTTTGACTGCATCGGTGTGGACCCTAGGTCCGGTGCCTACGGATCTCGCCATGATAATGTTCTCGTCCACCGTTTCATGTCTACGGTTGTTGGTGTCGCGATCTTCTAAGAGTTTGAGGAACATCTCTTGTTGTTGTGCCATGGCCCTGTTCATGGCTAGCATCATGCGGTCCATCATTCTTGTCTCCGCTGTTACTTCCTCCATAACAACCTCTTCAGTTTCTAAGTTGCGTCGGGGAATGTGCTCGGGTCCTCCACTCAACACACTAACCCGACGAGAGGGTTCCTCTACTACAGTCACTCGCGGATGGTCGACCGTGGATGTTGTGGCCTCTTGACCTTCCGGTCGGTTCCTGGTATTAACCATGGTTCTACCACGCATAAACACGAATAGAATAAGAATTGGAATACAGGATTAACACAAGGAAACGTACTACTACACTTATCAATTTTCATAACAACAGTAGGTCAAGTATGCTCACGTAAAACATCTTCATAATAACGTTAGCTAAGTGAAATTATGAACACATAATACGTAAGAGTTCTCGTTACCATCACTATAACTTTTAACTTGTGTAAGTTCCGTCGACTCTAGACCATCCTATCTCAAGAGTTCTACCCCATCTCACGATTCATAGCTTAATAGTCTCAGCTTAAGTCTAGGCATCTTGCATTTATACCTAGTTCACTTAAACTAAAGCTCTGATACCAACTTATAACACTCTAAAAATTAAGCGGAAATAAAATTCGAAATTTCTACTATATGACATTGGAAAATAGTGAAACCTGTCGCCCTAAAATAGGGGATAATTTAAACCTGTGAAAAGATAGGGCAATTCAACCCAACTATGTCATCCCATAATGGGGTATAAAGTAAGGCATTTACATTCCCAATAATGAAGCATAAAACGACAACCTAATAATCTAAATTTGGTTAACTAGATTATGGTCGGGTGTCTCAATCCTTCCAAAAGTATATCTTCAAAAATCAATGGATGTTGGTCACTATGTTTCCTCAAAAACACCACTCACGACCCCAAGGTCGTACCCTCAGTCCCGGCGTGCCCCACCGCTATGATAGCCTGCCAAACATGACAACAAAGAACAAGTGTTAGGCTAAAGCTTAGTGATAATAAGTCAAATAAGAATAGGAATACTAAACTCATTCGGAGTCACGCGAAGAATATAGCCGTGAGCTAAAACCAATAAATCAAATAAACCATTAGTGATTAAACATGGTATAAATAACACCAATCACATAATGAGCTCAACTCCTCTAAGTTTATTGCTCGAAAACATCAAGTCAACCCCTCTAGGTCTATTCTTGAGAGTTCCAAAACGGGGAACTCTAGCACACGGGAATTACACCTTACTGCCCATGAGACGCTACCCGACCGTATAGGTCCACACCTTACTTATCATGGTGACCCGATGCCTATTCCGTGCTAAAATGGCGAACCTAATGTCCAAAATGGGGACATAGGAACACCGTGCCTATGGATCCATCGCACTTAAGACCAAAAACCAAAACATGCTTGCACATACAATACTCATATTAAATCATTCATATAAGTGGATCATATGTATAAGGGTTCTAACATAAAATCTTGGCTCCCGTAAATGAGGAGACTTGGAAATATAACCCATCAACAATATACCATGTACTTTCCATTTTAAGAGTCAAAATCATGATTTGTTAATCCAATACTATCCTTTTCCAAAACCCTAATTTTCCACTTTGGGTTCATCAACATCCCATTGGGAAGAAAGTTAAGATTCATAAATGTAAAAACATAAGAACTTAAAGATCTTATTTTTTTTTGAAATACAACCTTCATTATTATACAAAAACCCCCAATGTTCCAAAACATACTTATAGGTCAAAATACACATAAATCCCAATGTATGTATAAGAAACAACAAAAAGAGTTACAACTAGCAATCCTTAATAAATATGTAGGTTAAGGGTAGGAAAACTCACCTTGTAGAGTTTGTAGAAACCCTAAATGATTATTCTTGAAAGGATAAGAGAAATGACACTTGATCTTGATACTCAACCTCTTAAACACAACCACCAACCTAAATCAACCCAATAAATGCATAAGAACCTTGCATTTACTAGAAATCAATGAGGGGGAAAGGAAACCCTACCTTTGGCTCTTCCAAAATCCCCTTCAATAAATCCCAAATGCAATTAATGAGAAAAAGGGGAGAAATCCCGTTTATGACCTGCAGACCCTCTCCCACGGCTTTGGCCGCGGCTATGAAGTCGCGGTGTAAGACGCGCGTGTCCCTGGGCCTGCGAACTCTAGTGAGTCCCGCGTCTTTGGTCGCGGCCTGCAAGCCGCGCGGTAATCCGCGTAAGCCACTGGAGTGGTCTCAACTCCTAAAATCTCAAATACTTAAACTTTGGAAACTTTCCTACCATGGGGAGTAACGCATGAAGTTGTGAGAGAAAATACATACCTTGAATAGACATATCTCCCCGATGTGAAAGCCAAAATTTACGGGTGTTAAAGTCCACATGGTGGATGAATTGGTCCACATATATCTCCTTGAATTCTTTCAAGAAACATAGGTGATTCGTTTTCAATTTTAGATGGTGAGGGTCTCACAATTAATTTTCCAAGTGAACAAGATCTACTTGGAGTAACTTTACCTATTTGAGGGAGCTTCTGGTCCTTCAATTGATGTCCATGTGTACTTCCAATTATCCTGTGCATCATTGTTGATCCTGGATGGCCTAACCTGTCATGCCATAAACTAAATATCGCAGGATCACAATATTTTTCTTTAACTACCATATTTGTTTCAACCACATTTATATATGTATAATGTAAACCAGAATGAAGTATTGGTAATTTCTCTAATACATGGTTCTTATTAGTATATATCTCATTTCCTGAGGTCACCGTTCGAGTATCATATCCATTAAGATATACGTCATTGAATCTTAATAGATTTCTTTTCGATTTTGGAGAAAACAAAGCATTATTTATAAGGAACTTTGTACCATTCGGTAATAGGAAATGAGCTATTCTTATTCCTTCTATCATGTCTATAGGACCTGATATAGTATGTATGGTCCCTTTTGTTGGTTTTAGTTTAGAAAAATATTTCTTATCTTTCCGGATGGTGTGTGTGGTACCACTATCCGGTATACATAAGTCTCCAACATTTTCTTGATGTTGTGCTCCAATGGAATTCATATCAAACTTCAAATAAGAAACAAACTGTAAGTTTATAATAATAAAAATAAAAATCGTAATAATAGGACAATGTTATTCTAGAAATATTTTATATTAAAAAGGGAATAGATAATTATTAGAATAAGAATACCATCAAATTCATATAACATAAAAAGAGAATACATAGTTACGAATACGGAAATACATATTTATTAGAATAAAAAGACCAACAACATTTATATAAATCAAAGGTCGATATCGTTAAGGAAATCAGAAACATTTAGCTCAGTGTTTGACAACTCCAAGTTGTCCATCAGGATTACTTCTCTTTTCCATTGAGAGATACTTTATAGAGCTGATAGAGATGTGGAGGTATGCGGCATGTCCTTGACCAGTGGTCTGTGCTACCACATCTGTAACAAGAACCTTCAGGATTATGAGTATGACTTGTTCCTGCATCATGTTTTGACATTTTGAGCTTATTTTGCGGTTTAGTCTTGTAGCCTTGTGGAGCATGATGATTATTTGCTCTTTGCCCACGACCACGATTAAAACTACGACCCCTCCGTAAGGGTGTCCTCAACCAAAATTGTAGTTTCGACCATAAAAATGATTTTGGCCAAAAAGACCACGACCTTGTCCACGACCACGTCCATGAAAATTATTTCTAGGACTATCATTATTTATAGCATTTGCTTCAGGAAATGCTACTGAACCTATCAGACGTGATTGATGGTTTTTCATTAAGAGCTCATTATTTTGTTCTGCAACAAGTAAACATTAATGAAGCTCAGAATATCTTGTGAATTTTTGCATTCGATATTGTTGTTGCAAAGTAATGTTTGATGCATGGAAAGTAGAGTATGTTTTCTCCAACATATCCGCATCAGTAACACTTTGTCCACAAAACCTAAGTTGTGAACATGTTCTAAACAATGTCGAGCTATAGTCATTCACTTTTTTAAAATCTTGGAACCTCAAAGTTCTCCACTCATCTCTGGCAGCCGGAAGTAAAACTTCCTTTTGGTGATCAAACCTATCTTTCAGGTCTTTCCACATAATGCTTGGATCACTGGTATTGAGATATTCAAATTTTAACATGTCGTCAACATGTTTCCGAAGAAAAATGTTGGCCTTTGCTCTGTCTTGCGATGAGCATTGATTGTTGTAGATCCCAGTGCAGTGCAATCACAAGTAATTAAGAACAATGATGAACAGATTATAGGCCACAACAACTAGTCATATGATTGATATAACTTCAAAGGGTTAAGATTTACAGAGAGAATTTCTGATAAGGATATGTAAACCTAATGCCTAGTAAACTGAATAATGAATTTCTAACCTCTCTAAACTGTTCTACCCTAATTATGAAATAAATAAGCCTTTATATACTTAGGCTTTACAAGCAATTGGGCTTTATGGGCTTGGGCCCATCTTAATAAAATAACTTTCAAATAATTACAAATCAAACCCTTATAAATACTTTATTCCACTTTCAACACTCAGGAATTTCAGTCCTAACAATTGTTTTCATTTACAGTGTCTAAAATGCCCATAGACTCAAGGTGCATTTTGACATCCATAATCCAGGACATATAGTTCTTTCCATTTACATCAAGAGCCGCAAACTCAATCTTTGTAAGATTTGACATATTGTAACTATCAAACAACGAGGAAAAAATTAGAATCCATTTATGTCGATAAATATCGAAATACAAAGAAGTGGGAGCACCATAAGTACAAACATGCTTAAGAAAAAAAAATAAAACTCATCAGGTGGAAGATTACTGAAAGGAATGACTAGTGTTAATCCAAAGATCTCTAAATCCTAGAGAGAGAAAGTATAGAGAGAGAGAGAGAGAGAGAGTAAAGCGCAAGATGAGTTCTTGTATTGAATATGCATGTAAGAGTTACAAGACACAAGGACCAAAGGGACTTAAATACCTTTGGCTTATACACAGATAAAACCTATCTAAGAACAGAATAAGACCAAGCCTATAAATACAATGATTACTATAACATCAGACTTAACAATCTCCCCCTTAGTAATCATTGGCGCTGTGGTCTTCAAAATCAATCTTCTAAATCAGCACTGACCAACAAAGTGACTTTGCGAAGCAGCTTTCTGACTTAAAAAAATTTATTCTCAGCATCTTTCAGATTGAGTTGTCTTTGCTGTCTTGACAAGACTGGACTAGTTTGAATAAGATTTAAGGAACAATTGGTTCAACAGCTTGTGCTCTAGACGATACACCTCTTTTTAAATGAACTTGAAGAATTTATGGTGATCGGAGCTGGAACAGCAAAAGACTAGTATGGCTGAGAAAAATAGAATCTTGAGCGAATCTTGATCAGCAGATAAACGTTTGAGCTCTTTGTCTCTTTAACATCTCCTTAACTTCTCCCCCTCATGACCTTGATGATCGAGATCAACTTGGTCATGCAAATGTTGGAGACGAGACAACTTAAGATCTGTAAAATCAAATTAAAGGAGAAAAAGGAGAGGTTTGGGCTACACGTTGGTGGCGCAAAGTGAAGTTTGCGCTAGCCGAAGGTGGCGCAAAGTGTGGTTTACGCGACCAACTGTTGGCGCAAATCTGACTTGAACTCATAAAATTTTACCTTTTTAAGCTCTTTGACTCCCCCTACACAAATGCACTAGATTTGACAATTCAAGTTAGCATTCACATAGAGAATCAGATACTTCCCCTCTAAAACAGGTATGATCATTAAGAAAATTCTCCTTATTCACTCCCCCTTGAATAATGCACAAACCCATTTAAAAAATATGAGAACACAAGAATTGAAACATCAATGTAGAAAGAAAAAAAATACTAAATATGTATTTTGAAACGACTAAATATATAAAAATTTAAACATAAACAAATAAAATTCTACTTAGTAAAATATCACAATAAAATCCATCAGATGAAATCAAATATATGCTTTTGGATATAGAAACAAGTTTTATTGCATATCAAGTTAAGACATGTTCAGTTTCAAAAACTTTCATCAATCTATTCAGTGTACTCGCATGTGAACTCCGATAAGCTTCAAGAAAATGCAATTCTAAAAATATAATAGAGAACTTTGCATGTAATCACACTAATCCATCAAGAATTCAGAATTTCACAAATTTACAGGTTTATTGCAACTCAAACATATCACCAAGTATCATGAGATGTGTGCTAATTGTCATCTTTTAGCATTGTGCACTATGGCATCTTCACATGAGTGTGCTCTTTGGCATCTTTTAAGCTTATGCACTTTTGGCATCTTTTTAATCAACAAGTTTGTTAAGTAAAGAACATGCTGTAAACGTAACTTTCTATCTGACCCTATTGCAGGATTTGGGTCAGCCGCTCCCAGACCAGATGGCCTTAGGGGACTAGGTGTCAAGCACCCCTTGGAACTTACTTTCCCAAATCAGAAAGGCTACATCAACACATCCTAAACCCATTCATACCAGTAGAACATGACTTTCGATCTGATTCTATTGAAGGATTTGGGTTCGATCACTCCCAGATCAATTGACCTTAGGGGACCAGATGATAAACATCCCACAAAACTTACTTTCCCAAACTAGAAAGGTCACAGGTACAAACTTTTAAAGTTAGAGATTTCTGATTTATAAGAATTTAATAATCATCTCAAACACAAGGTTTTACATCTAAGAGCTTAGACCATATTTTCATTACGATCCAAAATTTCCACTTTTTAGGTTTTCTAAGCATTGTAAACTATAAATATTCCGAATCACACAACTTTAAAGCAATATCAAAAGCTACAAACATGTTGCTGACTTTTCGACTTTTGTTAGAGCTGAAATTTGAACATATAAGAACTTTAATATAAACAAACGAACTTGAAAATTTATTCTAGACACACATTTTATTCAAAAAAAAAAAATATAAAACTTTTACTTTATAGAATAAAATTTGTAAAGATTTAAACTTTTAAATTCAACATGCCGAGATTTGAAAATAGAAACATTTGAACAGCAAATTTATATTTAGTTGAAACAAAAAATAATTCAACAAAATCTTCTTCCACACAATGTGTAATAAAAATTGTGTTTCTTTTGAAAAATTTTGGGTTGAACAAAATCAGGATTTGAATAAGATTACTCAGATTTTTTTTAAAAAATAAGAGAAAACTGGAACAACATCATTATCAGAGATAAATGCAGCGGAATATAGTAGATGTACTCACAGTTTCTCATTAGTCAGAAGCTAACAAGCATTGAAGAACGAGTTCTAGACTGACGTGTCTAGAAGTCGAAGTCTTTGAAGCATGGGTTCTAAGCTGAAGTACTTAGAAGCTAAAATGTTGACAATGAAGTCCGGGTCTTGAACTGCTGTGTTCAAAAGCCATTTTTCTCTTACTCCCCCTTGACATGAGATGCCTGCAACTTAGAAGCAATTTGAGATTTTGGTACCCACTTGAATTTAGGCCCATGTTTGTTAGTTGCAGTTCTTATGGGGAGATATTTGTTAGATTTAACAGTTAAAGCACGAGAAAAATTATCAGAATTATAAGCACAAGAATGAACAGAAGAATCAGAAGAAGAGAAAGCATAATCATCTGAACTCGAATCAGAAGAAGAATATGAGACATTTTTGGAAATTTAAATCATTTGCTTTATAGAATATTTGGAAATTTTATTAGACATAACAAATGAATCACTTTTATATTGTTTGTCTACATATCGAACTTCATCAGTCTGAGAATCATTTGATGTCCGCTTGACTCTCCATTGCTTCTTGGTAGACTTGCTCAAAGACCTATCTGAAAGATTTGAATCAGAAGAATTAGAATTATCAAAAATGACTTTATCTTGTTTCTTTGATTTCTTTGACCTTCTTCTTTTACGTTTTGGTTTATAATACTGATCATTTAGCGTAAAAGATTCATCAAGAATTTCTAAATTAATATTTAAATCAGAAGAAATAATTTTACCTAAGCAACCAATCTGATCAGACAATAAATCTGAACTTACCTCAGAAGCAGAATTATTTTGAGAAAAGATGTCAAATTTAGAAACTTCCTTTTTGTTTAATTGACAATCAGAAGAAAGGCTAGAAATAGAATCTTGTTTTTGAGAAAATAATTTTTCTTCAAGACTAGACGTCATGAAAGAAAAGATAATATCAGATTCAATTTCTTTTAAAATATTTTGATCTTCCATCTTATCTTCAAGATCAATAATTTTGCCTTCTAATATTAAAGGAGGATTATATTTCTTAGAATCATAAATGATTGGAGAAATATTTTCCTTATCAGAATTATTTACAAAAATATAAACAAAATCATCAGACATTGAAGATTTGACGGGAGATATATCATTTAAACCTTTTCTGCCCTTCCTTGATTTATCAAGAAAATATTTTGCATTTTCATATGTGTAAACAAAAGGAATTTCCTTTTTCTTGTTATTCGTCCTTTTCTCATTTTCGATTTCTAACACTTGCTTCTCATTCATCCAATCAATTTTAAATTGAGGAGCATATTGAGCAAGAGTTAGATAATCGTATTTATATAAAGTTGGGGAATTTTCAATCGCATTGTTTAAACAATGTGGATTTTTAAACCAAGTCCCCATTTTTCTTTTAAAGCTTCATCACTCCTTGGTTTATTCATAAATTTTTTTTGCTCAGATTGGTTCCTTCGATATAACTTTTCTTCTAACTTATTTATTTTATCCGAAAAACTGTCTTTTAAATTGGTCATCTCGGTCAAAGACTCAAGATAAGACTTATTTGATTTTTTCAAATCATCTAATTTCGTTTGAAAGATGTCTTTTGTATTTTCCAAAATAGATTTTTCATCTTTCAAAGAAATTTGCAATTTGTCAATCAAATCTGACTTTTCTTCATTTAATTGATTTTCAGATAATAACTTTAAACGACGATCATGCAAAGCAGTTATGATGATATTCATTTGTGAGACAATGAATGTGAAATCAAATTCAGAAATTACCTCATCTTCATCTTCATCAGTATCAGAATCAGAATCATCATCATTTTGATCATCTCCGATGAAACACATGTGAGCAAACTCTACATTTGCTGCTTCATCATTGGAGTAGTCCAGCCAAAACTCTTCTTCTGCTAGTAAAGCTGTTCCATTCTCTCTTTTCTCGGCAAGTTCCAGTTTCTTCCGATAGTATGTCGAATCCCGAACCTTCTTCACTCGACACTCCTTTGACAAATGACCTGACTTACCACAATTGTAACATGCAGTAGGTTTCTTTGCCTCGGGCACTTGAGCATTCTTGGACCCAGAAGTGAAGTGAGGAGTATTGGAACCCGACCGTGGTTGGAACTTTTTCTGATAATGTTGTGAGAGAAGGATCATAGCTTTCTGCAGTGCCTCGCCATCATCATCAGTTGACCCGTCATAAGCATTATCAGACAATGCTTGTTCTGCCAGTTTTTTTTTTGTGAGGAGAGCAACCGGGTCCACTGATTTCTTGTTCTTCTTGTCCAGTATGGCCTTCTTTTCTATGACAATGCACTCATCTGTCAGCAAGATCTCAAACATCTCTTGAATTTGCATTGTAGAAATTCTGACATCATTCCTCAGTCTGTGGCAAGATTTGTTCCATTCAGGTTGAAGTGCATTGAGGAATTTAAGATTTGTCTCAAGCTCAGTCTTTTCCACTTTGATTTTCCTCAGATCATTAATCACAACACATAATCTGTCATACACAGTTTTCAGTGGCTCCCCATCCTTGGCTTTGAATTCTTCAAAGTTGTTCATGTAACGAGTATGTCGGAGTTGAGTAGCAACTGAAGAACCAAGCATAATCTTTTCAAGCTGTTGCCACATAAGATTAGGATGATTTTTGAAACAATCAATCCTGTTGTAGATAGAGTTTGGCAGGGCTAGCATCAAATTTGCCTTGATATAACGATCAGCTTGATACTCCGATAACTCATTAGGTGAATATTCTTTGGTAGGCTTATATAATCTAGAAGTCAACTTGGGTTTCTCAAATGGTCCTTCAGATAGAATGTTCATCATATCATTTCCATTCTTTTGACGCTCTATAAAGTTCAGAAATCTATCTTGCCACTGTGTAAACTCATTTTCATCAATCAACACTGGTGGACGATTTTCTGTACCCAAAGACATCATAAGATCTCTTTTGTAAAAGTGAGCTTGATAAGCAAACTTGTCAGAATCCATTTCTCAGAAATTCAGAAAAAAATACTAAGTGTTGACAAGGCTGGCGCAAACTTGAGATTTGCGTGAGAGGTATAAAGCGCAAATGAGATTTGCGTGATACACTGAAGACGCAAGATAACTTTGCGTGAGCAGATCATGGCGCAAACTAAGATTCTCGCGAGCGGCAAGAGACGCAAACTGTTCTTTACGTGAACAATGACTAACGCAAAGTAGACTTTGCTTGAGATGCTGAAGGTGCAAACCAAGATTTGCGTGAGCCGAGAATGACGCGAACTAGGTTTGCGTGATGCACTAATGGCGCAAACTTAAGTTTGCGTGAGGCTTTGATGGCGAAAAACAACTTTGCGTGAGAGGCAATTGACGCAAATGAAGCTTTGCGTTTGAAGTGGATGGTGAGAACTTGACTTTTCGTGACAAGAAGATGACGCAAACTGACTTTGCGTGATATGTGACTGACGAGAACCAAGAAAACTTGAACTTTTCTTGAACAATTACTGGCGCAAACCTTTGAAGAACAGGATGAACTCAAGCAAATCAGATGACCTCGCGCAAACTAGGATAAACTCGCGCAAAGTTCAAATATGGCGCAAACCACCTGAAAATCAGTAAAAATCACAAAAATCGATTATAGCCATGAATTTTCAGATGTATTCTTCCACGGATATGATCGAAAACAACATTCTAACACTTTTCAATCAAAGTTTTCGATTAAAACCCACAAAATCAAGATATCGAAAATAACACAGTACGAAACCACGAGTTTTCAGAAATCTCAAAAATCTCAAAATCGACAATCAAAACTTGAATTTCTTGAAAAACGATGTGAATTAAAAGTGTATAGCAATCAAAATCGAATCCAACAAACCAATTTTCACAAGAATTCGTTCAAAAACACATTCAAATTTGATGAGAAATCTAAAAACGAGATTTTCTTGAAAAATTCAATAAAATCAATCAAATTTTCAGATTAAACTACAAATTCAAAGTCGAAAATCAAATCTCTTAATTCTCTCAAGATCTAGATTGGGTCTAATACCAATTGTTAATCCAAAGATCTCTAAATCCTAGAGAGAGAAAGTAGAGAGAGAGAGAGAGTAAAGCGCAAGATGAGTTCTTGTATTGAATATGCATGTAAGAGTTACAAGACACAAGGACCAAAGGGACTTAAATACCCTTGGCTTATACAGAGATAAAACCTATCTAAGAACATAATAAGACCAAGCCTATAAATACAATGATTACTATAAAATCAGACTTAACAACTAGTAATATAAGCATTATAATAACGAGAATTAGAACTGGATGTAACATTTTCGGAAAAAAATTCTTGATTAGATGAAGTGGAGAAAGAAGAGTAAATATGTTAAGAAGAACTTAATGGTTAATTTATAGTGTAAAATATAGCCGTTGTAAATGTTTGTTACCGTTATATATATAGTCGTTACAAATGATTTTGTAAATAAAAATGATAATTAATATATAAAGAAGTAAATATTATTATATCAGTTATGGTAGATATAAGATATAATCCGTGATATAAAATAAGGAAAATAAATAAATGTTAGTATGCTTAGATAAAAATCAGCAAGATAATAAACATATGCATAAATAAATGTTGGAAAGATTAGTATGACAATAAAATTAAGTACGTGTTAATGCCAAAAATTACTCAAAGAATAACTTAAGGTCGACGTGGAGCTTTATTCAACTAAAGAAAGTATCCGGTATACAATTATGCGTGATAAACAATAAAATAAGAAGACAAGGGATTTGGTGACGCGGAGAAACCTCAACGAGGAAAAAACCGCGGACGACAGGTAAGGGTCGTTGTGCACTATGATCACCAAACAGGGGTGATATCATCTGATGTTTACAATGTATTACACTATCTATATAGGAAATAGATGTATGATTGTAAAATAAGTGTGCGTCGTGTATGAAAACACTATATTAGTGTGTAAATTGAGGTTGTCGTGTGAATGAAAGATTGCAAAAGTTCTGTGGAGAGCTTGTAAACGTATACTTGGTGTATTCTGCCTCTGTCCCCTCAATGAAGTGTTGAGTAGGTTAGACCACATACGTCTGATCCACCAGTCACGTAGTTCACGAATTTCTCATGATTAGGTGATGGTGGTCGAATGTTTCTGTTGGAAGTTGCCTGTCCGTCGAGGATACCCTTGAGGTTACCCTTCGGGACGTGCCAAACGAGTTCCTTCTTGAGTGCTATGCAATCGTCGGTGGTATGACCGTGGTCGTCGTGAAAGTCGTACCACTTGGTCTTATCCTTCTTGTCGTCGACCTTGTCACTTTTCTTCGGCCAATGAACAGTTGCTTGTGCAGTCTTCAATGCGTCGACCAAATCCTTGGTTGTACCCTTGAATCCATACGAGGATATTTTAGGATACTGAGGGAACTTGGTCATAGTCGAGACTTTATTCTTATCGAATCGGACGTTTGAAATTTGTCTCGATGGCTCAGTTTTAACTGTCGATCTAGCTTTGAACTCTGGTTTCTTTACACTCAACGACTTCTTGTCATTAGAATGCTTACGACGAAAATTTGTGTCATCTTTGACTCTCATATAGGCCAAAGTTCTTGCTCGCACGTCTTCAAAGTTTTTCGGGATGGGGGGGGGGTACTTTGTCAGATCAGGGTAGAGACCCAAACTCTCGTATAGGCCACACTTGTAGGCCTCAATCGCGGTCTTGATATCACAGTTACGAACACTGATCATCTCGGCATTGAATCTGTTGAAGTAACTGCGAATGGATTCTCCGGTCTTCTGAACGACGTAATAAAGGTCGCTAGTTTGCTTTTCCATCTCGCGACTACTGGCGAACTGCTGAAAGAATTGGTTTACCAACTCGACAAACGACCCGATTGACTTTGGCTTGAGACCGATTAGCCATTGCAAAGTTGCACCTGTAAGGGTTGCTCCAAAACTTTTGCACATGCATACCTCTTGATACTGCTGAGGGATCGAGATTGTCCACATTAATTGGTTATACTGAGCGACGTTGTTAGATCATATATTTGTTGGATACAAGATCATGAAGACTGAAGACAGAAAGTCAAGCAAGTCAACTCTCAAAGAAAAGTCAAAGTCTTTTTGTAATAAAGTCAAAGTCAAAGTCATGTACTTGTTTTTAAGTGTTTTGTTGTAAGCATGTGTTTTAATAGGTATATGACTAGTTTGTGTTACTTAGCATTTAGTAGTTGAGTTGGTAATTATATGCAGAAAGAGTTCTAGAGAGAGAGTTCCACAGAGCATTGTATACGAAATCTTGGTTGAAAATCAATAACAGGTTAATTGATTGAATTGTTCTCATCTTGTAATTGTAATTGAATTGCAATTAGAACTGGAAATTAGGGAATAATAGTTGGTATCAGAGTAGAGTTCAAGTTGAAATCGATCAAGAATGGATGTTCACACTGTTTTTTGAGTCGTAGATTGAATTTTGAATTTTTTTGAGTTTTAGCGAGTTTGTTTGATTCAATCGAGTTTGTATAGTGAAATAGAACAATCTTGTATTGGTTTGTAGTAGATTTGCACTGTAATTTTCAATTAATTTTGAGATTTTATTAGTTTTGAAGTTCACGAGTTCAAGAAGCATTGTATCAGATCAATTTGTAAGTTTGAGTGAATTTCGTTGAAATTCATTGGTCGAATTTGATTCTAGTGACCGAATTTGAATTTCAAGAAGCACTGTATCAGATCTTTTTGTCAAAATTTCAGACCGAAAATCGAAGATTTGATGGGTTTTTTGAAGATTTGAAGTTCACGAGTTCAAGAAGCATTGTATCAGATCAATTTGTAAGTTTGAGTGAATTTCGTTGAAATTCATTGGTCGAATTTGATTCTAGTGACCGAATTTGAATTTCAAGAAGCACTGTATCAGATCTTTTTGTCAAAATTTCAGACCGAAAATCGAAGATTTGATGGGTTTTTTGAAGAGATCAGAGTGAAATTTTGATGAGATCTCAAGAACTCGTATAATCTCAAGAACTCGCACCAAGAACTCGTAGATTTATTGGATTTCACATAATTTGTATTGTTTGAAAATTTCATAAGTATAGAATTCGCATATGTGTGTTGTGCGAAATGCGTAGAATTTGCATATGTGTGTGTTGAGAATTCGTTAGAATTCGTACAGTCATGTATGCGAATTGTCAGAATTCGTATAAGCCCTTTATACGAAAAGCTTATTGAAAAATCTTTCAAGGCAAGAATTCGCATAAGGCTTCTGTGCGAAAAGTAAAGAACTCGCATATCGCTATATACGAATTCCTCATAATTCGCCTAAGTGTGTTATACGAATTCCTCTGTTTTTGCATAAAAGTTTCAAATATTTTTTTAAGTGTAGAATTCGTGTGACTCTATTGTGCGAAAAGTGTGTATGCGAAAAGTTTGTTTTTCAAAATATTTCTAAGTCAAGATTTCGCAGAAATGTTGTATGCGAATTCCAAGAACTCGCATATAACTGTGTGCGAATTCTGTGCATGGGAATTCTGAATTTTTCTTGTGTGCGAATTCTGAAGTTAGTGTGTGTGAAAATTTTGTATGTGAATTGTGTGTGTAACAGTGACGTGCGAATTCCATACTTAGGAGATTTTTGGAAATTTTATTTTCTGAAAATTCTTTCTAAGATTTTCTGTAATTTGTGATTTCACTTGGACTAACGATCATTTCAACTTCTTTTTGAACAGTTTTTTCTGGAAAACAGGAATAATGGATGATTATTTCTTTGTTGAAGAGTATACTACTGAAAGACGTAAAGAGAAAAGTTAGGAACGTAAAATTTCAGAACTTGAAGAACAACATAAAGTAGATCAACGGGTCATTGAAAGGTTCAGAGCAGATATTGATAGACCTTCTCAAAGTCTAATTAGTGCTGGAAGTAAAAAGAAAGAGAATGAAAGGAAACTGAGGAATGAGCTCATATTGGTTGAAGAGAAGGAAAGAGAATTGGAGACTGAAAATAGGGTTCTGAAGAAGAAAATTTCTTAGATAGAAAGTGAAAATATTGAGCTGAAAAAAAAGATTTCAGATCTGGAAACTCAATTTGTCAAAATCCAGAAACAAGATTCTGTTGGTCATAATGAAAAGATGGTTAAGAGTTTAGAATCTGCAAATGTTGAGCTTCAAAAGAAGATTTATGATTTGGAGAAAAATATTGCCAAAGATAGAGATGATTTTGATAAAGAAAAGAAAGAATTTGCAAAGAAATTCTCAGATTTTTCAAGGAAGAGTTTCGAAGAGAAGAAAACTGTTGAGCTTAAATGTTCCAAGCTTTCTCAACAAGTGGCTGACTTTGAGAAAGTAATCATAATGGAAAGAGACAAGTTTTCAAAGGAGAAGAAGGACATTGAACAGAAAAATGTTGGAATCTTCAAAGAAATATCTGGTCATAGAAAGAATGCTGAAAATGAATTTGAAGAAGAAAGAAACATTTTTGAGGCAAAAATAAGGAAGCTTACTAATAAGCTATCTGAACTGTCTACAAGTGCTTTGAAAGATCAGAAAACGAAGTCTGGATTCCAGAAAGAGATTGACCTACTCATCAAAGAAAGAGACAGATTATCTTCAAAGATAAAAGAGCTTGAAGAAATTGTTTCTAAGGTGGTGGTGACTGAGCAAAACACTCCAGAGTCATTTATCCACACACCTAGAGATGATTCAGCCGACTCTAAGAAGACAACCACAATCTCACATCAAAGAACTGTTTCTTCAAAAAGGTCAGTTAATTCATATGATCAGATTCGTACTACTAACATTTTCTTTGATAGAAATGTAGATGGTTCAGGTACTTATAGAAGAAGAAGAAGAAGGTATGAAGAAGAGAACTTGGTCTAGAGAGTGAAACCAGCTTCTGATGAAAAGAATGATGAGAAGAATGGTAAGAAATCATGTGTACATGCACCAAAAGCCAAGAAGAACAATGTGCGAAAAGGTAAACATGATCTTGTTTACTCGAGAGATCAATTAATCAGGTTAGCTCATAAGAAGAATTAGTGTTCTTATTGTCGTACATATGATTTTGTTCATAAAACAAGTGATCATTACTGGTATGGTTCTTCTTTTATTACTCCTAATAGAACTGCAACCAACAAACATGGACCCAAATACCAGTAGGTACCAAAGCCAAAGGATGAATCTGTGTTGCAGGAACCTCAAGTGAAGGGGGAGTAAGAGAACCAAGGCTTCTGAATACTACAGTTCAGGACTCGTTCTTCAAAGATTAAGAGTTTAACTTGTAAACACAACAGTTTAGGACTCGCTCTTCAATGATCAAAAGAGATGATACTCCCGTGCTGATATGAGATTGTACTCCGATACGTAAATGAGAAGTTCAACCTTCAAGGGGGAGTACATATTTTTACTGAATTTTTTTGCATATATTCTATAACTGATAAATTTTATGATCCATAATTTCAGGGAGAGTAAGAGTCAAGGAGTATGGTATATGATTTATGATTACATCTTATCAGAACTCGTACTTTAAACGTTTTATTGCTTTATGTCTTTACTTTTCAATAAAATTTTTGTGAATAAAGCTTTGTACTTTGACAGACTTATGATTTTTGCAGAATTGAGAGAGAGCTTACATGATCATATTATATAAGACTTAGAGCTGGCTTGATGAGATTTAAGACTGAGCGAAAGGTTTATTTCTAATCTTAATCTCATATGCATCTGAAAGAATGACAACTTTCAGATATGAAAACATATTCTTAAATGTTCAAACCACTTCTGATTCTTAAAACGATTTCATGAATATAGAAGTGTGATTTTTAAATGTTTTCATCTACATGTGATTTAATTGCTATACAAACCGTGTGTTTCCAAAGATAAATACTTGTGTATTGTCTTTTCCATATACTTTCAAGTATTCATAGACACCGGTTTACTATTTTTGTTGAATATGTTATCACCATGTCTCAAATTGAACAAATTTTTCGATGGTGATACACCCCGTTTGATATTCAAAGTTTGAGTGCGATTTCATTCAAACGTTTCTTTCAAGACTTGTCTGTATTTTGATTCATATAGACAAATTCCAATTTTTGTTGGCCTAAGCCTTAATCGATAAATCATTTTTATTTGATCTTTTTCATACACTGTCATATTTTCAAACAAGTTTCTTGTATTCATTTCATTAATTCAATATACTTGTTTTAAAAAATCTTCCATGATAAATATGTTCAAATCTTCGTGATTACATTCATGAGCATACAAAATCTGACTTGTATATATGTGCTTTAACTGCCAAATTAAACCATTTTTGAGCAACATGTTCTTATAGGACTACATGGGGTCATTGTGTGAGAACTTAATAGAACTTCTATGGATTCATGTTAACCAGTGTTTCCTACCCAATAAGTTATTCCTTGAGTGATCGAGTGTGAGGAGTCAAAATATATGAGTGTGGGTGTGATGAGGTAAAAAGGAAATGAGAGTTTGGTTAGAAGCGAGCTTAATGATAAAAAGAAAGAGGGTGAGAGATCAGAGTAAAAGAATATCAAACTCTGCACCAACTTTTTCTGAGCCGGGCAGCCACATTGCTGGTGTTTCACAATTCTTCGTGAACATCATTGAAACAAGCAACTAGCTTATGCCAACTCTTGATAAAACCCCACCAGCTACTCGTCTTCTTCTCAACAAGAAGATGTTTAAATATTTTCAGGGGACGCAACACATAATCTATCTGGTTTTCATTGGGAAAATCTGGATATTGAAAAAGAAGGAAGTCTGCCCCACCTTCACACTTCGATCATGCACAATCGAGTCTGTGTATTACTGTTGTTGTCTCAATGGTTTACACAATTTTGAGCCTAACAAAAGCAATCATCTGTGCTTAATTTTTTCAAACACAAGCACGAACACACAGAGAATTCGTTTTTCTGTCTAAACGTTCATAAAATAAACTTGTGTTATTCGATGATTGAATGGAACACCTGGGGTAATAGCGTTCATCGACGACATCCTCGTGTACTCCAAAGATGAAGCAGATCACGAGCATCACCTTCGGGAAGTTTTAGAAGTGTTGAAGCGGGAGAAGCTCTACGCGAAGTTTTCGAAGTGCGACTTTTGGCTTCGAGAAGTGCAATTTTTGGGCCATGTGGTCACGAAGGAAGGAGTGAAGGTGGATCCTGCGAAGATAGAGGCAATGATGAATTAGGAACCTCCCAAGAATCCATCTGAAATCCGAAGCTTTCTAGGATTGGCGGGATACTACCGAAGATTCATTCAAGACTTTTCGAAGAAAGCTTCATAGTTGACGGCCCTAACGTGTAAGAATGTTAAGTTTGTTTGGACCAAGAGTTAAGAGAAGGCGTTCCGAACTATGCAAATGAAGCTTTGCGAAGCTCCAATTCTATCCTTACCCGATGGGACGGAAGATTTTGTGGTGTATAGCGATGCGTCGAAAATGGGTTTGGGTTGTGTTCTTATGAAAAGAGGGATGGTGATTGCTTATGCGTCGAGACAACTCAAAGTTCATGAGGTCAACTATTCTACGCATGATTTGGAACTAGCGGCGGTGGTGTTCGCATTAAAGTTGTGGCGACACTATCTCTACGGCACAAAGTGCACTCTCTACACGGATCACAAGAGTCTGAAACACATATTTGATCAAAAGGAGTTGAAAATGACGCAACGGAGGTGGCTGGAGCTACTAAAGGACTATGAATGCGAGTTGTTTTACCATCCGGGTAAGGCAAACTTCGTCGCCGACGCTTTGAGTCAGAAAGACTACGGAGGAAATTCCCGTGTTACCTTCGCACCAATTGAGTTAACTTCAACGCTCATCGACCGAATCAAGATGCGTAAGTCGAGGCTTTACTAGAAGAAAACCTCAAAGGAGAAGTCATGACAAAACAACATCTTCTATTGACTGAAGATAGTCTAGGGGTGAAACTTTTCAACGGGCGAATTTGGGTGCCTAAGATCGGGGGTAATTGAGAACTTCTTTTCGAGGATCCCCACAAATCAAAGTATTCTATCCATCTGGGGAGCACGAAGATGTATCGAGACTTGAAATTGCATTATTGGTGGTCGGTCATGAAGCTTGATGTGGCACACTACGTAGAGTGATGTGTGACGTGTTTGCAAGTGAAGGTCGAACACCAACGACCTTATGGAAGTCTATAGTCCTTGGAGATTCCAGAATGGAAGTGGGAGTACATCACGATGGATTTCGTGACGAAGTTGCCAAAGACCCTGCGCGGTCATGACACCATTTGAGTGATAGTAGACCGTTTGACTAAGAGCGCTCATTTCTTGGCCATGCGGGAGACTTTACCTATGGACAAACTGGCAAAGTTGTATATTGATGAAGTAATATCTCGTCATGGCGTGCCGCTATCGATTGTCTCGGATCGTGATAGTCAGTTCACGTCACATTTTTGGGATGGATTACAAAAGGAATTGGGTACGCGCGTGAAGTTGAGCACGACCTACCATCCCCAAATCGACGGTCAAAGTGAGAGGATAATTCAAACACTTGAAGACATGTTGAGGTCGTGTGTGATCGACTTCGGGAGTAGTTGGGACTCGCACCTACCTTTGGTGGAGTTCGCGTACAACAATAGCTACCACTCGAGTATTAGAATGGCACCGTTCGAAGCATTGTATGATCGAAAATGCCGAACTCCCGTGTGTTGGCTTGAAGCAGGAGAAAAGCAGTTTGTCGGGCCTGAAATTGTGCAAGAGAAGGCAGACAAAGTGAAGGGTATACACGAGCGTCTAAAAGCGGCTCAAGACCGCCAGAAAAGTTATGCCGACAAGAAAAGGTGACCGATGGAGTTCCAAGTGGGTGACCGTATTATGTTAAAAGTGTCCCCTTGGAAGGGTATTATCCGGTTTGGGAAGCGTGGGAAGTTGAGTCCCTGTTTCCTTGGACATTTCACGGTGGTTAAGCGAATAGGACTTCAAGCCTATCAATTAGAACTCCCTCCGGAGATGAGGGGAATCCATAACACATTTCATGTGTGATACCTTCATAAATGTCTGGCGGAGGAGGAGAGTGTTATCCCACTCTCCGAGATTAGAGTTGATGAGGGAAATCGTTGCATCGAAGAACCGGATGCGATTTTGGAGAAGAAGACAAAGAAGCTTCGTCACAAGGAAGTCACTATGGTGAAGGTTCAATGGAAACACCATTGTGGTACCAATGTGACTTGGGAGGCCGAAGAGGATTTGAAGCGGAGATATCCACACCTCTTCACCTAGGCAAGATTTCGAGGACGAAATCTCCTCTAAGTTGGGGAGGATTGTAAGACCCGTAAATTTTGGCTTTCACATCGGGGACATATGTATATTCGATGTATGTATTTTCTCTCCCAACTTCATGCATTACCCCCATGGTAGGAAAGTTTCCAAAGTTTAAGTATTTGAGATTTTAGGAGTTGGGACAACTCTAGTGGCTTACGCGGCTTACCGCGCGACTTGGAGGCCGCGACCAAATCCGTGGGACTCACTAGATTCCGCAGGCCCAGGGACACGTGTGGCTTACACCGCGACTTCGTAGTCGCGGCCAAAGCCGCGGGAGAGGGTCTGCAGGTCATAAACGGGATTTCTCCCCTTTTCGCATTAATTGCATTTGGGATTTATTGAAGGCGATTTTGGAAGAGCCAAAGGTAGGGTTTCCTTTCCCCCTCATTGATTTCTAGTAAATGCAAGGTTCTTATGCATTTATTGGGTTGATTTAGGTTGGTGGTTGTGTTTAAGAGGTTGAGTATCAAGTTCAAGTGTTATATCTCTTCTCCTTTCAAGAATAATCAATTAGGGTTTCTACAAACTCTACAAGGTGAGTTTTCCTACCCTTAACCTACATATTTATTAAGGATTGCTAGTTGTAATTCTTTTTGTTGTTTCCTTTACATACATTGGGATTTATGTGTATTTTGACCTATAAGTATGTTTTGGAACATTGGGGGTTTTTGTATAATAATGAAAGTTGTATTTCAAAAAAAAAAGATCTTTAAGTTCTTATGTTTTTACATTTATGAATCTCAACTTTCTTCCCTATGGGATGTTGATGAACCAAAAGTGGAAAATTAGGGTTTTGGAAAAGGATAGTATTGGATTAACAAATCATGATTTTGACTCATAAAATAGAAAGTACATGGTATATTGTTGATGGGTTATATTTCCTAGTCTCCTCATTTACGGGAGCCAATATTTTATGTTAGTACCCTTATACATATAATCCACTTATATGAATGATTTAATATGAGCATTGTATGTGCTAGCATGTTTTGGTTTTTGGTCTTAAGTGCGATGGATCCATAGGCACGGTGTTCCTATGTCCCTGTTTTGGACATTAGGTTCGCCATTTTAGCACGGAATAGGCATCGGGTCACAATGATAAGTAAGGTGTGGACCTATACGGTCGGGCAGCGTCTCATGGGCAGTAAGGTGTAATTCCCTTGTGCTAGAGTTCTCCATTTTGGAACTCTCAAGAATAGACCTAGAGGGGTTGAGTTGATGTTTTCGAGCAATAGACTTAGAGGAGTTGAGCTCATTATGTGATTGGTGTTATTTATACCATGTTTAATCACTAATGGTTTATTTGATTTATTGGTTTTAGCTCACAGCTATATTCTCCGCGTGACTCTGAATGGGTTTAGTATTCCTATTCTTATTTGACTTATTCTCACTAAGCTTTAGCCTAACACTTGTTCTTTGTTGTCATGTTTGGCAGGCTATCATAACGGTGGGGCATGCCGGGACTGAGGGTACGACCTTAGGGTCGTGAGTGGTCTTTTTGAGGAAACATAGTGACCAACATACATTGATTTTTGAAGATATACTTTTGGAAGGATTGCGACACCCGACCATAATCTAGTTAACCAAATTTAGATTATTAGGTTGTCGTTTTATGCTTCATTATTGGGAATGTAAATGCCTTACTTTATATCCCGTTATGGGATGACACACTTGGGTTGAATTGCCCTATCTTTTCACAGGTTTAAATTATCCCCTATTTTAGGGCGACAGGTTTCACTATTTTCCAATGTCATATAGTAGAAATTTCGAATTTTATTTCCGCTTAATTTTTAGAGTGTTACATGGACCATTTAGATACTTAATGGTATTAATAGATGCATCAAGTAGATGGTCTCATGTTTCTCTCTTATCAACTCGTAATGTGGCATTTGCAAAGTTTCTTGCTCAAATTATTAAATTAAGAGCACATTTTCCAAATTATTCTATTAAAAAAGTGAGACTTGATAATGTCGGTGAATTTACATCTCAAGCATTTAATGACTATTGCATGTCTGTAGGAATTGTTGTTGAACATCCAGTAGCTCATGTTCACACACAAAATGGTTTAGCTGAATAATTAATTAAGCGTCTCTAAGTAATAGCTAGACCATTAATAATGAGAACAAAACTTCTAATTTCTATATGGGTCATGCAATTTTACGTCCTGCATCATTAGTTCGCATAAGACCGAGTGTATATCATACATACACTCCTATACAACTTTCTTTTGGTCAAGAGCCATATATTTCCCACCTTAGAATTTTTGGATGTGCAGTATATGTCCCTATTGCACCACCACAACGCACAAAAATGGGTTCTCAAAGAAGGTTGGGAATATATGTCGGATATGAGTCATCTTCTATCATAAGATATATTGAACCACTAACATGAGATGTTTTTACAACACGTTTTGCCAATTGCCATTTTAACGAGACAATGTTCCCAGCATTAGGGGGAGAAAAGAAAACCCAAGAAAAGGACGTTTCATGGTGTAAACCGTCATTGTTGTATCTTGATCCTCGTACGAAACAATGTGAAACAGAAGTGCAAAAGATAGTGTATTTACAAGAAATTGCAAATCAATAACCTGATGCATTTACTGGTACAAAGAGAGTGACTAAATCTTATATACCAGCTATGAATGCTCCAGCTCGAATTGAAGTCCCAGTTGGACAAACAAATAATAAAGTCACTGAAGAGTCTAAAGCATGCCTGAAGCGTGGAAGACCATTGGGCTCTAAAGATAAAAATCCCCGAAAGAGAAAAGAAACATAAATTGCAATTGGTAACGAGGAAAGTGTTCTTGAAGAGATACAAAATATCAAAAATTCCCCAAAAGAGGAAATGAATAATATCAATAAAGAGGTTGCAATCAATTATGGGTATACGAAAAAGTTATGGAACAAAAATGAAATGAGAAATATCGATGATATATTTTCTTATGATGTTGTATGTGATATTTTTGGAAATGATGACCCTGAACCAATGTCTGTCATCGAATGTCAAAATAGACAGGACTGGGCTAAATGGAAAGAGGCTATTCAGGTTAAATTAAATTCCTTCAATAAAAGAAAGGTTTTTGGACCCATCGTCCTCACGCCAGAAGCCGTAAAACCTGTCGAAAACAGATGGGTTTTTCTTAACGACCAGGAATTGATTATGAAGAAACATATTCTCTTATTATGGATGCAATCACTTTTAGATATTTAATCAGTCTAGCAGTCTCTGAGAATTTAGAGATGTGTCTTATGGATGTTGTTACAGCATACTTGTATGGATCACTTGATAGTGATATCTATATGAAAATTCCCGAAGGATTTAAAATGCCTGAAGCATTAATTACAAGACCCATATGTATTCGATTAAGTTACAAAGATCTTTATATGGGTTAAAGCAATCTGGACGCATGTGGTATAATCGTTTAAGCGATTACTTGATAAGTAAAGGTTATACAAATATTCTTATTTGCCCATGTGTCTTTATTAAGAAAACAACATTTGGATATGTAATAATAGCTGTTTATGTTGATGATCTGAATATCATTGGGACAAATAAAGAGATCCATGAAGTGATTGTGCTTTTGAAGGAAGAATTTGAAATGAAAGACCTTGGAAAAACCAAATACTGTCTTGGTTTACAGATTGAGCACATGCACAATGGAATACTTATGCATCAATCAAATAATGTTGAAAAGGACTTAAAACGTTTCAATATGGAGAAAGTAAATCCTTTAAGCACTCTAATGGTTGTTAGATCACTCAATATCGACAACGATCCATTTTGTCCTTGCGAAGAAAATGAAGAGGTTCTTAGTCTAGAGGTACCATACCTTAGTGCAATTGGAGCTCTTATGTATCTTACTAACTATACTAGACCTGGAATTTCTTTTGCAATGAACTTGTTAGCAAGATTTAGTTCATCTCCCACAAAGTGACATTGGAACCGAATCAAACATATATTCTGATACCTTCGAGGAACTGTTGATTTAGGTCTATTTTATTCTAACAATTCAAAAGAAGGTTTGATTGGTTATGCCGATGGAGGTTATTTGTCTAATCCTCATAAAGCTAGATCTCAAACTGGATATGTGTTCATGAACGGAGGTACTACTATTTCCTGGCGCTCTCAGAAACAAACACTTGTTGCCACATATTCAAATCATGCCGAAGCTGTTACACTTCATGAAGCTAGTAGAGAGTGTGTTTGGTTGAGATCAATGACACAACACTTTTGACTTCGTGCGGGATAGAGAAGAACAAAATTCCAACTTTGATCTATGAAGATAATGTCGCATGTGTCACACAAATGAAAGAAAGATATATCAAAAGTGACAGGACAAAGCATATCCCTCCAAGGTTCTTCTCATACACTCAAGATGTTATAAAAGTTAATCAAACTGAAATGAAATATATTCAATCGAGCAACAACCCTGCAGATCTTTTCACAAAGGCACTACCTACAACAACTTTCAGAAAACACGTTCACAGTATCGATATGCGACACGTGCATAACATGTGATGATTTATGGATGTCAACATCAGGGGGAGTCAACTACCAACTGCACTCTTTTTCCCTTAGCTAAAGTTTTTTTTCCTATTGGGTTTTTCTTTAGCAAGGTTTCTAATGAGGTAGTACATTAAGGTTGAACTCCGATTTGAAATTGTCATCCAAGGGGAAGTATTGTAAATATTATATATATATATATATATATATATATTGTGAAGTATAGGACTTAACTTATGGATGCAAATTTCAACTCTCATGTCCAATCCACAATCAAGTTGTACAATAATTACCCATACAAACCATGTAGATGAATAGGAGATTATGTAGTATAAATACCCCTTATGTAAATGTAAAAACACACGTCAATACTTGCATAAGTATTTCATTCTCTCCACTCTACTTACTTTCTTTTCTCTATAAGTCTCATTATCCATTATTAATCTAGTAGTAATCTTGGTTATTTATAACATAATTAAAATTTTGAAATTTTAATAATATTTGGAGGTGTTTGGATTGCTTATTTAAAATAATTTAACTTTTTTTTAAAGTGTTCATCAACTTATATGGTGTTAGAGTATCTTCAAGAGCTATGCTAAAATAGAGAAAAGATAAACTTTAGCAACTTTTTTGCTCCAACAACTATGCTATCTTTGTATGCTAAAATGGAAAAATGAGAAAGAGATTGTAAAAATCTCTAAATTTAAAAAATCTCTAAAAAATTATAAAAGAGAGAAATAATATAACAATATTTTTCCACCAATAAATGAATTTTAAATTTAATGTGTAGGAGACAGAAACACTATATTATTAAATGTATTGATTATTTTATTAATAAAGTTACTGTTAAGATTGCTAAAAAAAAGTAGTTTTGGAGATGGATGTAATTTTTCTAGAGATTTGGACTTTTTCTACTCTATTATAGAAAAATTATTCCATAGCTCTTGGAGGTTCTCTTAAATTGGAGTTTTATAAAAAGTGTTTAGATTAACTTATGGATATCAAAATGTAATAAGCTAATATGTTGTTTTTTAGTGTTTGGCAAATAAGTTATAAGAGAGTAAGGGGCTGTTTGTTTGTGACTTAATGGGCTGAATAAGCTGTATGGCTTATTCGGTCATCCATACAAAGGTGTTCGGTTGTGGCTTAATCGGTCAGACGATGACTTACTGGACAACTAGAATACATGTGTTGTTTACATTCAACCCAATATTTTCCACATATACCCTCCTTCTTTTTTGCCCTAAAGTTTATACAGCTCCATCAAAAGACGCCTCCTCTCCCTCAAAGACACACTTTCTTTACTTTCTACTTCCTTCACCATCACCAGTCACCAGCCCTCGCCGTCGCCGGTGTTCCAGCCCTTGCCATCGCCCGTGTTCGTCTTCCGTAGTGGTGTTGAACTTCCAATCTTGTTATCAAAGAAACCCAAATATCCCTCAACATATCTGGTTGTTGTGCTTCCTCCTCCATTTTGAGTTAATGGGTTTTGTATGAACCAGTACAAATGTGTTTTATTGCTAACAGGTTTTATATAAATAAATATAAATGGTGAGTTTTGTATTGATTATTGGGCTTTTATTAATTTGATGTTTGTGGGTTTTGTTAATTGTTTTTCTCTTATTATTGTGTACACAATCACATGTATAATGTATATATAGTTAATGTATATATATATATATAGTTAATGCATATTTGGCCCTTGTGTCTCTTTTTGTATACATGTATAATGTATATATATAATGCATATTTGGCCCCTATAATTTCATGATTTTTACAACAATAAGAAAAACCAAAAAAGAAGTGCAAACAAAGGACCAAAACATGGTTGGATGATTTTGTCCCTGACTCTAACGGAGCTATTTAACGGAGTTAGTGGTACGGTCCCACTTTCAAAGCAAAATCCAAACCTCAGGGATTACAAACTTATTGAAGTACATCTCCCACTTTCAAAGAAATCAACAAACCTCAGGGACCAAAATTGTAATTCTCCCTATTTCCTTTCATCATCTCCTTCACCAAATCATAATCACCCCTCAATTGTCGCCTCCTTGAACGATTTTCAATGCGTCCATCCCTCTCAATTGGCACCTCCTTGAAACCTCTCCCCTTCCTCGTAGCTCTGGCGAAGTCGGCTGCCATGCCTCTCGATCGACGCCTCTTTGAACCCCCTCCCCCTCCTTGTAGCTCCAGCGAAATCAGATGAAACAACAGAAGATTTAAATGTTGGGTTTTGATTTCAATAGAATACGAAGATCATAGAAGATTTCAATGTACGGTTTTGAACGATTCAAATGAAACAACAAAAGACGAAGATTCTTTAGGGTTTTGATTTCAAAAGATTTCGAACCCAAGATTCGGGTTTGATTTGTTTTGTAAAAATCCAGAAATTTAGGGTTTTGATTTTAGGGCTTTTTTTTAATTGGATTCAAATTTAGATTCTTTAGGTTCTTTGTTTGAATTTGGAGTTGATTTTTGGTTATGTTCATGTTCATCTTTAGATGATTAAATGCTTTTTCTTGTTCATGTTCATCGTGAACGTATTCGTTTTAATTTGATGGTTTTTTGTGTCTGTTTATTTTGTTTTCTAAACTTTGGATATGTGGTTGACGGTGGTTGGAGGTGGTGAATAGCGGTTGTGGCTGATGATGGTGATGGTGGGGGTGGAAGGTGGTGGTAGGTGGTGTTGAATATGGGTTTCATCAATTTAGGGATGTACACTAACAAAATATGATTCTATTTAGTAAGATAAAAATAAAAAAGTTGAAAAAAGACCCAAATGCCCCTAGATCTAACTGACCTAACAAAAAACTTAACGGATTTTAAAGGTAGGGACTCAATAAGTGTGAAAATGTAAACCAGAAGTCCCATCCTCGTATTTATTTTGATTCTAAGACCATTATGGGTAGAAAGTGTAAACCACATGGACCAAATCCGTAATTTACTCTATTTTTTTTCTTCTAAAAATATAGAGTAAATTACGATTTTTGTTCCTATCGTTTGTTAAAAATTGTGATTTTCGTTCATGTGGTTTGAAATTTGTGGTTTTCGTCTCTATGGTTTGTAAGTTATTGCTATTTTTATCCTTTTGATTTACAATTTATTATTGTCTCGGTCCCTTTGGTTTATAATTTTCACTGTTTTGGTCTCTTGTACTTAAATGTAGGATAGTAGGATTAGTCAAGGGACGAAAACAACAATAAATTAATAATCATAGGAACGAAAATCATAATTTCTAAACCATAAGAATGAAAATTGGAATTATTAACAAATTACAGGGACAAAAATCATAATTTACTCAAAAATATATTTATAGTGATTTTATTTATATCAAATTGATAAGATTTTTGTTAATATTTTGAAACATTGATTTATATCAAACAATTTTGACCCAAATATGTTATATAATATAGAAATTACAATATGTTACATCTTCATGCAATCTTATATATAAGCTATAAAACCAAAATATTTAGATGCTTGAGATGTCACGTATGAAACATCAAAACAAATGTTTAAAGGAAAATGTTATAAAATATGAAATTGAAACAAAATATGTTGTAGTTAAATTTATGCAATTTACCTTTTTTATGGTTTTAATTAGTAGCTTTAATTTTTATGTGTTTAAACAACAAATATATATATATATATATATATATATATATATATATATATATATATAAGACTTAAGTTCGCGTGAGACCAAACACTTTCCGTGAGACCGGTGAGACCAAGCTTTAAAGTATGAAACTTCACACCAAAAAACTGTGAATGTAAAAAAAATCGAACTTTTCATAGGGAAACACCATAAATGTTACGTTCACGGTGTTTTTCGTTGTGAATGTTCGTTTTTTTTTACCTTCACAGTGTCTTCACTGTGAAGGTTCAGATATACCTTCACAGTCTTTTATTTGTGAATGTTTGATTTTTTTTAACTTGGTTTAGGTTTTTTTACCTTCATAGTGTGATTACATTATGAAGGTTCGAATGTTTTTTACCTTCACAGTGTTTCGGTGTGAAGTTTCATGTTTTAAGGCTTGGTCTCACGCAGTCTCACGGAAACAGCTTGGTCTCACGTGAACCTGACCCTATATATATATATATCCCTATATATATATATATATATATATATTTATGTTTTGATTTTTAAACAAATATAAAAAGTTATTTGATGAAATTTGGTGTAATCAATTGTATGATTGGGTAAACCTTTTTTACACTTTTTTTTTATGATTCAACATGTTGAATGACACTTTGGCTATTTATGGATAAATTTTTTTAAAGGCAACATATATTAATCAAAAGTGAGCTATTTATTGACGATTACCAGGTAATTATTATTCAGAGTAACCTATTTTTAAAAAATAGTTGTTGGCCAATATTTTAAAGTAAGGTTAACGATGAAAGTTACATTGATAATTTAGAGGTTAAATTATGTGATAACCGAGATATATGATCTTAGCCGTAATTTGGTTTTAATTTTATAGTTTTAATTAAAATTTGTTTGACCATATGAAAAGGCATAATCGTCATTTTGTAACATTCAGGAATTTCCAGTAAGTTCAACTAACCCTGATCTTCATTAATTGTCGTATTTTGATAAATTACGTTACCTCCTTATATACATTTTGGGTTCGGAAGCTTCTCGCTCGAAAAAGGTCAAAAATCAGACTTGGGATTGGTTGGGCGCCAGTGCCATGCGATTGTGCCCTCAGGCATAGTCGCGGGTGGCCTACGACCCTCGGTACACATCAATCGATTGTGACAAGTGAGAGTGCCAAGGGGCACAATTGCGAGTCACTCTCGCGGCGGGTAGGGATCCTACGGTACATCCCTGGCGATTGTGCCACAGGACACTCTCGCTGGGCACTCTCGCCGATGGCCTGATTGGGGGTATTAAATGCCTTGTGTGCGATTTTTAGAAAGCATTTACTCAAAATCAGATTCAGATACAATTTCTCTCTACAGTAAAGGCGATTTTCAACAATCTCTCTTCTCTCCTCATCAAGTTCAAGCTAAGCTACTCCAATATCATCCACACCTCTTCACTTAGGTTTGCTAGTATTCAAGGGTTCAAGGCTTAGACAAGTTTCTCTTGATCATTCATTTGCTAGAGTTGGTGATTCCTGGGTTTTAATCAAAACCTAACATTTGCGAGTCCTTCTTTTACTAAACCCTATACATGCTAAAATTACATGGATTAATTCTCATAACTTGCTTTGTTCATTTATCTAATTTTTAGGTCAAAAACCTACTTTTGGAAGTTTATGAATCACTTTTAGGGTTTTGATTTTAAATGGGATTCTTGGGGTATTTAATGTCAAAAGCATTTCATAAAAGATAACTATACTCTATGTTAGAGTGAATTTTATATTGAATAGAAGTTAGGGTTGCAAATTGTAATTTCTTAATAGAGGTATAAATAGTTTTGTTTAACCTAGAATTGGGTTAATGGTCATTTAGTGATTACACGCTTAAACCTGAAATTATCTCTGTAATTCTCTTAAACCCCTTGTTAATCAATCCAATGACATGACCATGTTTTGTGATTAAATCTCTATACATTGTTTGATTATTACTGTTATTGCATTGTTATGGGATCCACAATTGGTATCAGATCAATGAGACAGATTTTGATCCAAAAGGTACGTCCAAATTCTCTCAATTTTTTATCGACTTCTGTCAAAACGACGCCTTAATGTGTTCTTCAAAATTAAAGTTTTTGGTTTGAGTTTTAGTTGTTTTTCTGCCAAATTAGAGTCGAGTTTGTGTTTTTGAAGCTAAAAGGTGGATTAATTTTGAGCTTGAAAAGAATTTTTGTAGAAATCTAGGGTGAAATCACCGAGTTTTTCAATCTGTTCGTCAAACTAGGAACACTCAGCTTTACCGGGTTCGTTCACCCCGACCCTGTGTCTACTGGGTATCAATTCCCGCTCCCGGTTTTTGATCACAGATACCGGGTTTCAAGTTCTGGATCTCGTCTCTTTTCCTGGCCTTCACGGCTCCATCCCGGGTTTCCATAACCCGTGTGTAACGAGTTTCAGAAGTTTCCCGGTACCTTGTGCCTCTACCGGTTTAAATCCTGGGACCACCCCCGCGTGCATCAGATTTCTAATCTAGATAGTGTTAGTCCCGGTTTTCAATACCGGGTTCTTCACCATGTCTCCAGGATTTAAGTCCGGGTACCCTTGGACACCGAGTTCTGTGTCCGGATCTCATCGGACTAGCGCCTTTTCCCGGGTCTCAGCCATGCCGGGTTTACGCACATATCGGGTTTTATTCCCTCCATCCCGGATTCCTATTCGGATCTAGTTATCTCAGACCTGTCCTGTTCTTTCAGTCAAGTCCAACATCTTTTTTAGTGTACACTTTTTTAATTCCAGTCGTCCTCAATCCTTGTTAGTTTGGCAATCTTTTGTGCTTAGTCTTATTTCTTTGAGATTACCTTTTTGGATCAAATAAATTGTCTCACGATCACAAATTCACAATAGTGCACCAAAGATGAATTCCAGAGATGCTTTAGCCATTGGTATTGTTGGGTCGAAAATATACTAAGTCTGGATAATGCTGTTGAGTCTGAAAGATTACTACTGCTGAAGACATTTGTACTGCTACTTAAAGAGATTACTACTGCTAGTAGTATTAGTACTGCTTGGAGAGTTAGTTGATAAGGATGGTTGGTTACTTAAAGCGGAAGACAAGGAGCTGAAGATAATTATGGAATGGATGCTGAAGATCAACAATACTTTTATAATTATCTTGTAATCTGTTTTGTATATATATAGTCTAGATGTATTAGATTATAACATATACATCTTTTGTTTTAAAAGAAAGAATTAGCCTCAAGATTATCAGTGATCCTTTCATTAGAGAAGTATTGAACGTCTGTTGAGCCTGTTCAACAGATTGAGGCTTTGGTTGTAATCATTAAGTTAATTCAATATAACTTGTGATTTGATTTTATATACTGTTTCATTGATTTCTTGTTAAAGTGTTATTCCGCAACTTCTTTAACAAAGTTTCTGAGTGTTTATTTAAATTCTTGTTTTGAATCTCGATCCTGACAAACCTGATTGGTTGTTTGACATTAATTCACTAACTAATTCTTTAGGTTTTAGTAATGAGCAAATTGCAGGAACAAGTTCAGAAAAGGCACAAGAACAGAAACAAGAGTTTGTGCTGTTCCCAATACCTACAGTTGATCCTGTTGAATTTTGTCAACAAGAAAAGAAAGATGATTCAGAAACAGAGGATTCTGAACCAAAATAGGATGAAGAGGATAAAGGTGAAAAAGAGGATGATACTGATGATGAAAATTCTTCAGTTTTTGGGGGAAACACTCCTGAAAAGAATGACTCCAATCTTGATGCAAATATTAATGAGGAGGCTGTTCATCAAACAAGAACTTAGAAGAATCATCCTCCTCAATTGGTGATTGGTGATATCAATTCCCCCAGGATCACAAGGCATCAAAGTAAGTTAGGAGGATTGAAAGACTTGCAGTCAGTCAATGCAAGAGGAGCTGCTGCAGTTTGAGATGCAAAATGTGTGGGATCTGGTTGACCTTCCACAAGGACAAAGGGCAATTGGAACTAAATGGGTTTTTAGGAATAAGAAAGATGAGAGAGGAATAGTGATAAAGAATAATGCCAGACTTGTGGCACAAGGGTACACACAAGAAGAGGGGATAGATTATGAAGAAGTGTTTGCACCAGTAGCCAGAATTGAGGCAATTAGGCTGTTTCTAGTCTATGCTTCTTTCATGAAGTTCAGAGTATTTCAGATGGATATTAAGAGTGCATTTCTATATGGGAAAATCGATGAAGAAGTGTATGTTTGTCAGCCTCCAGGGTTTGAGAATCCTACTTTCCTGACAAAGTATACAAATTAAAGAATGCACTCTATAGGCTACATCAAGCACCAAGAGCATGGTATGACACTCTGTCTACCTATCTCTTGAAAAATGAGTTTGAAAGGGGAATCATAGACAAGACCCTTTTCATTAAAAGGAAGAAGAAGGACATCCTGCTTGTTCAAATGTATGTGGATTATATCATCTTTGGATCCACAAAAGCTTATATGTGCAAGGAGTTTGAGGAGTTGATGCACAAAAGATTCAAGATGAGCTCTATGAGTGAACTCACATTCTTCCTTAGGCTACAGGTTAAACAGAAGAAAGATGGCATTTTCATAAGTCAATCCAAGTATGTGCATGATATACTTACAAAGTTTGGATTTTCAGAAGCAAAGCCTGCAAGCACACCTATGGAAACACACAAACAGATCACTGCAGATCTTGAGGGGGAGGATGTGGATGTTCATCATTATAGATCCATGATAGGCTCCCTCATGTATCTAACAACTTCAAGACCAAACATTATGTTTGTTGTATGTCTGTGTGCCAGATTTCAAGTAAGGCCTAAGCAATCCCACTTTCAAGCAGTCAGAAGGATCTTCAGATATCTCAAAGGACAACCTAGATTGGGTCTTTAGTATCCTCATGACTCACCATTTGATCTTCTTGCATATTCTGATAGTGATTTGGGTGGTGTAAACTTGGATATAAAGTCTACATCAAGAGGATGTCAGTTTTTGGGTGCAAGGCTAGTTTCATGGCAGTGTAAAAAGTAAACCACAGTGTCCACCTCTACAACAGAAGCTGAGTATATAGCTGCTGCAAGCTGTTGTTCACAAGTGCTATGGATTCAGAATCAGATGTTGGACTATGGTATTACTTTTCTTTACACTCCCATCTTCATTGATAACAACAGTGCTATAAGCATTGTTAATAATCCAGTGAAGCACTCAAAAACCAAGCATATAGAAATCATGTACCATTTTATTAGAGATTGCAATGAAAAGAAGTTAATTCAGGTTTTGAAAGTACACACAAGTAGCCAATTTGCTGATCTATTCACCAAAGCTTTTGATGTGGGTAGATTCACATTCTTGGTCACAAGTGTAGGCATGATAAACACTGAATAAGCCTCTTTTGATTTTCTTTATGTACCATTTCTGTATAGATTCTTTAATGCTTACTTTCTTATATTTCATTGTGCATGGTGCTGCTAACCATTTGTGTTTAAGTGTTTCAGATTGCTTTGCTGATTAGATACTTGGTACTTCTGGTTAGGTTAATATTGCTCTCACTATTACTCCAGCTGACAGTTCAAATATGGTTAAGTAAGGTTACTACAACTAGGTGGTTTATACTGCCAGTGCAAAGTTACTACTTCTTGCCTTATTTCTACTGCCAGACAGTGTTAATACTGCTGGTATATGTTAATACTGCTAGTCTGTGTTAATACTGTCGGTATGTGATACTACTGCTGATATGGATTAATATTGCGGGTTTGTTAATGCTGCTAGGGTACTTAGTACTGCTTTTAACTGAAACCCTTAAACTATAAATACCCTCTCTAAACCGCCAAAACCCAAACGGCTCTTTGAATTTCTATTGCATATTCTCTCTCTCTTTCTCTCTAGAATTCTTGATTACCAGTGCGCAAACCCTAGTTTTGATTCGAACCCTAGAATCAATCAAGAAGATGGCAAAACTTGATTTCGTTGATGACCACAATGAGCTTGCAATGTTACAAAAACCCAAACAAGCTGAGGGTTTTCATGAAATTGTGGATTTCTTATCCCAATCACATATTGCTTATCGTTAACGGTAAATCCTACCATCTATGTGGAGCACATGCGACAGTTCTGGGCAAATGCATCCATTCAGAATGTTGATGGCAATCAGGTCATTCAATCAAGGGTCTGTGATAAACCTATCACAATCACAGAAGGCTGCATTCACACTTATCTACGTCTAGGTAGAAGGCCTCTACTAAAAGATCCCATGATCCTTCACGGGTGGTAAACACACCTAAAGAAGGTGAGGACAGATATAACTATGATGAATTGATGGAAACCATTGGTAATGTGAACATGGATGTCCTCAATCAGGGTTCAGAGATAAAGGCGCTGAAAAAGGTGATCATTTCTCAACAAGGGCAGATAGACAAACTCAAGAAGATGGTGTTGAATTTGGTGCACAAAAAGAAGAGAACCAAATTTATCTTGAAGAAAAGGAGAAGTGCTAATGATGCTTCCAAAAAGGGGGAGAATCTAGAAGGTGAAGTTGAGAAGGATAGTATGGAATTCCAATTTGAGGGGGAGATTGGTGGAGAAGCTGAAAAGAATGTTGAGGAGAAGAAGAAGGAAAGTGTGAAAGCAGCAGAAACTGAAGCAGCAACAGTAACTACTGAACCAACAGTAGAAACTGCTAAAGCAGTAGAAACAGAGAAAGCAGCAACAGAAACTGGAATGTCTATTGAAGAAATAGAGATTGCAGAAACTTTGGTGAAGGCAAAGAATGACACTCCTAAGGCCACTCAAAAGGCTAAGGGAGTGGTGATTAAAGAAGGAGGCTCAGAGAAGAAAAAGGAAGAGGTCTGTGTGTCAGAGGCCAAGAAGAAAGGGAAAGAGAAGATGGTTGAGCCTGTAAAGAAGCAGAAGCAAATAGATTTGGATGCAAAATTGGCAAAAAAGTTAAATGCACAGTTTAAAAAGGAGCTTGAAAAGGAGGATGATATTCAAAAAGCCAAAGACAGAAAGATTGCAAGAGATTTGGCAACAAGGCTAAATGAAGAATATCAGAAGAGTTTGAAGACTGCTGCCAAGAGGATTACAATGAAAGCAACCAGACAAAGGCAGCCTTCAAAGACCTTTCTAGCTGCACAAGAAAGAAGGAAGATGATAAACTTCTTGAAAGGATCTGTTGGTGTTCCTGAAGGGATGTTTACAAAAATGTCTTTTAGTAGGATAGAAGACTTATACAAAAAGGAGATGGCCAAGCTGCAAGGAGACTTCAATAAGAGGGTTGAATTTGAAAGAAAGATGAAAGAAAGACATGATCTGAACATTCAACAGCCTTTTCCTGACAGTGAAGAAGGCACTCCTACTAAAGAAAAGGCAGAAGTGAAGAAAGAAAAGACACTACCTCAGAAGATTGGAGCTACCAAGAAAATGAAATCAATTGCTACAAAGAGAAAGGCAAAAAGTCCTAGAACTGAGGAAGGTGAGAAAGAGCAGAATCAACAAGAGCAGCATAAACAACAAAAACAAGCAGAGCATGTTGAAACTCAAGAGCAGAGTCAAGAGCAATCAAGTCAACAACCTTCAGAACAGCCAAAACAATCTGATGAGAAGTTTGATTTGTATATGACAGTGACAGATGAAGAACCATTGAAAGCGGATCTTATCTCAGTGAAAGCCCCATAAATCATTCATTGGGATACTATGATGGATGAAGGCAAAGAATACTTCAGAATCAAAAGAATGGGTGACAAGTATGAGGTTTATTCAATCTGGGGTAAGATAATCAGAAGTTGTACCGGATCTGATTTGGAAGAAATGTACAAGGTTGGATTGAATCTGTATGGTGACTTGTTAAAAGGAGCAAGGATGAGCATAACAAAAATGGCTCTGGAATATTTGTGCATAATGTTTGACCCTGCCAAAGTTGAATATCTTATCAAAGACGTGCATAGAGAAGGATTTAAAAGCATTTATCCCTGGATGCTTATTGAAAGATCTGGAGTTTATGTCATAACCATTGATAAAAGTTTTCATGAGTACTATCTGGTTGATAAGGTGTATGACCACACCAAAGTAAAGTTGCAAGGGATGCTGAAAGCTAAGTTGGTCTGCCCTACAGGTTCAGAAATGGCCAGAATTATGATTAGAAGAACAATCAATCAAAGTGTAGGTTTGGACCTAATCTAGGAATTTGAGCAGTAGTTTTGAAAGCATCATGAAGTTCCTATTTTGAAGAACTTAACTTCTTGATTTCAAAAGTTAAGTTAGGGGGAGATTGTTGGGTCTGAAATATACTAAGTCTGGATAATGCTGCTGAGTCTGAAAGATTACTACTGCTGAAGACATTTGTACTGCTACTTAAAGAGATTACTACTGCTAGTAGTATTAGTACTACTTGGAGAGTTAGTACTGCCAACAGAGTTACTACTGCTAGCATGTTAGTACTGCTGATGATATGAAGATGCTGCTAGAGGAATTAATGTTGTTTATATTGATAAGGATGGTTAGTTACTTAAAGCGGAAGACAAGGAGCTGAAGATAATTATGAAATGGATGCTGAAGATCAACAATACTTTTATAATTATCTTGTAATCTGTTTTGTATATATATAGTCTAGATGTATTAGATTATAACATATACGTCTTTTGTTTTAAAAGAGAAAATTAGCCTCAAGATTATTAGTGATCCTTTCATTAGAGAAGTATTGAACGCCTGTTGATCCTGTTCAACAGATTGAGGCTTTGGTTGTAATCATTAAGTTAATTTAATATAACTTGTGATTTGATTTTATATACTGTTTCATTGATTTCTTGTTAAAGTGTTATTCCGCAACTTCTTTAACAAAGTTTCTGAGTGTTTATTTAAATTCTTGTTTTAAATCTCGATCCTGACAGGTTCATATAACAAACTTCCCGTGCTTTATCGAGGAGAATACCAGTAATGGCACGATCGATTCATGAACTTCATCGAATCAAAGGACAACTATCCCGAGATAATTAAGTCCATGGAAGAGGGACCACCAGCTATTTCCTTGTCTGAAGTACCTGGCGATGACACTGAAGGTATACCAGGTTCACAGGTCCCAAAAACGGTCTCCCAAATGACGCTCAAGAATAGAAACTGTATGACGTGGAACAACACGCGAAATCATACCTTCTCTAAAGCTTGCCCAATAACATATATGCAAGCATTGACAGTTACAAGGCCACTGCTAAAGGTATGTGGGACCAGATTGAAAAAATGATGATGGGAAGCCGAATAGGAAATCAGTTGAAGATCATAAATTTCATTACTCAGTATGACAACTTCAAGGCAAGGAAAGGCGAGACTCTCATGGAGACTTACGAGAGGTTCAATCAACTTCTGAACGAACTTCAGAAGAATAACATCAAGAAGTCAAACACAGAGAACAACATCCAGTTCATCAACAATCTTCAACTAGAGTGGAGGCCTTTTACCTAACATATTCGGCACAATCATATTCTGGAGGATGTTCCTCTTCATGAACAGTTCGAAATACTTCTCCAAGATGAAGATTAAGTTCTTGAGCTGATGGGAACTCAAAAAACTTGTGAAAAGCATGTTACTGACCCTCTTGCACTAGTTTCAGATAGAAGAGAGCGTTCTGTTAGCTGCACCTCTCGAAAGGAGTATGTGAAGAGTGAATCTTAACCAAAAGAAGACACTGACAGCGATTCTGATACAGAATATGTGCAAATCAAAGAAGCAATTATGTTTCTATCTCAAGCCTTTCAAAAGAAGAAGTTCTTCAAGAATTCATCATCAAAAAATCAGAGGTAATCCACTACTCCTCATAAGTGTCATGATCACAAGGAAAAGTATGAAGGTATGAGATGATTCGATGAAGAAAAGAAGTTCGAGAAAAATCCTGATGAGAAAGAAAAATATTAGCCAATCAAATGTTACAACTGTGATCGATTGGGACACTTTGACAAAGAATGTCGTAAGCCAGTCGTTCGGAACTCCGAGTACTACAAGGCAAATATGTTGCTGGCTAAACAAAAGGAAGTTGGTAAAGCTCTCATGGCTGAAGATGACCACTGGCTCAACCTGTCTGATGAAGATCAAGATGATGTAGAAGCCCACATGTGCTTTATAGGAAATCACTCTACTCAGTCTGACTCTGACGAAGATGATCGCGACTCTACTTGTCAGGTATGTGCTCCTGTCCACAAAGCCTTGATTGATCAGATGCAAATCACTGTGAAAAAGTTAGACTCTTATAAGCTAACCATAAAAGAAAAACCTCGTCTTATCTCCACTTTAGAAACACGAGTGTCCACACAGCATAACACCATTGATAAACAACTAGCATAAAATGTTGGGAACTTGTGCAAAATTGCAAGTCTAAAGGAAGAATGCGAGATTTTTTCAAAAGAAACTAAGGAGTTAAAGACCAAAGTAGATGAACTAACTGACAAGCTTTGCATGTCAGAAAATGAGAGGACTGAGATTGTCAATAAAAGCATTTCTTTCAAAAATGAAAACAAAAAGTTTACTGACAAGTTAAAGGATCTTGAACTCAAGATTTACAAACGTGGTCAAGATTTACAAACGTGGTCAAGGATCAAGAACTCAAGTACTTTAATCAAGAGATGGGAATCGATTATGACAACCCGCATTATTTGAAAAGAGCCTTGTCCAAGGTGCCTACCCTATATGCGTTTGAATTTTTATGATTGGACAAGACTTACCCAGAGTACAAAATCAGGTGGACTAAACCACATGACAACGAGGACCCAGAACTGGAAACCTTGAAAAGAAAAAAATACAGTGAAAATGCAACTCTTTTTTGTGTATGATTCCCTAAATGTGTCATAAAACCAAGCCAAACCCACCTTTCTGTCAAATGATTATTTTCGAAGCTATTCTCATACTGAACTTGATTCAAAACCCATTGAACTTGAGGAGGAATCGATGGATCACAAAATCTTTGTTCCACCTCTGATTTTAGAAAAAAAATTGTTCAGCTAGAAGAGTCATTTGAGCAAGAAAAAATCAATTTTCAAATGGAAAAACAAGATTTATTATCCAAAATTGAGTGCGTCAATTACAGTAACAAGGAATATGGATCTAGGGAGGAAAAGGAACATTTCTTGACTGAGATAAACAGGCTCACTTCTCAATTTTCTGCCTTGACAACAGAACTAATTAAAGAGCAACATCACAAAGCCGAGCTTCAAGCTCAACTTGACACACTCCACAGGGAGAAAATCAATCTATCAGAATCTTCCTCTACACCCTTAGATACCTCTTCCTGCAAATCATTTTTGGGTGACTCTTCACCAACCATTTCTGTTAAAGGAAAAGCGCCTCAGTTGGATTTTTTTCAAAAAGGATCGCCATTCTGATTTTCAAAATGCTTCCGTAAACGATTCTTTGAAAAAGGAAAGTTCTTCCAGTCTCCCAAATCCCACAAGTGAGAAGGTCACATATGATGAGGAAATGGAATTTTCAACATTCTTGAATTTCGAGGTGTGTCCCGACAGTAAGTTAGACCAGTTTGATTTTAATCCTAAACTTCCAAATCACATTGATTTTCTGAATTCAACTTGTGAGCCTCTCGTCAAATATTACACGGGCAAGTGTTTCACTTTTGCCCCTCAAAACACTTATGTGAACAAAACTTCTAAATCAAAATCAAAAAGACGTTCACAAAAGAAGAAAAAGATTGGACGCTTAAACAAGAGACAATCCTCAAACTTCAAATCTCGTAACTGTGAGTTTAACGACATTTCAGATACTATTGGTCGAAGGAAAGAAGTCAAACACGTGTGGGTAGCTAAGAAGTATAAGGAGAGCACAAATAAGACAAAATCAGTTAATCTAGTTTTTCATTTTAGGAAAAACAATAACAGTCATGATGTTTTGAATTCTAATAATTTGGTTGAACGAAATGGATTATTTTCTTTGAAACTATATTCAATTTAGCATTTACTTCAACTGTCTCATGATTGTGTTTGTTGTTCCAACTGTGGATTGAATGATTTTGCTGATCATCGATATGCATCTGATTGGTTTGGTACTTATCATGTATCTAATTATCGTTCAAAGTTTGATGCACCACGTCATAGAAACAGAACCAAGTCCAAACGGGTCTCTAAGACGAGTGTTCCACCTAACCCCAAAGGACCCATTTACGAATGGGTACCTAAAAAGACTTAACTTGTTTTGCAGAATGGTCATGTATGGTATTTAGATTCAGGTTTCTCCAAATACATTACAGGCAGAAAGGAGCTTCTCACCAATTTCACCGAGAAATTTTGTAGGAATGTACGTTTTGGGAATGATCACTACTCTCCAATCATGGGATATGGAGACATTGTTAAGACAACCTTACCATCAAGAAGGTTGTTAAAGCACATATTTATTGGATTCAAGATCACAATTATCTGAAGATGGAAAACTGAAGTCAAAGCTGATAAAGTCGTCTCAATAAATAGTCTAGGGTCCTTTTGTAATAATTAGTCAAAAGTATGTTCTAGGGTCCTTTTGTAATGTTTCATCGTATCATTATCATTCATCTTATTATGCTTCTGGTTTTCAAAGAAAAAGCAGACCCAAATTTAAATGGGTGCCAAAATCAAGTACTAACAGTGGAGGTCCATTTATAAATGGGTTCCTAAACCTCTTCTTTCCTGATTTGTGTTGTGCAGACCCGTCATATGTGGTACTTGGATAGCGGGTGTTCCAAGCATATGACCGGGCAGAAGAGTATGTTGTCTAATTTTACGGACAAATACTGCGGCACAGTTCGTTTTGGGAATGATCAGTTTTCACCTATTCTGGGATATGGTGATGTTGTACACGAAAATCTCACGATCAAGAAGGTGAGCTACGTTGAAGGCTTAAGGCACAAGCTATTCAGCATTGGCCAGTTCTGCGACAAAGACTTAGAGGTTAATTTCAAGGCCAAGACATGTTCAGTACGCACTGAAGATGGAAAACTGAAGTCAAAGCTGATAAAGTCGTCTCAATAAATAGTCTAGGGTCCTTTTGTAATAATTAGTCAAAAGTATGTTTCCGTATTTTATTTATTAGGCTTTATATTTTAGTTAATAGTTTTGTTTTAGTAGTTGGGCCAAGCCTAGCCAAGCCCATTAGGCTAATCAAGCCTAAGTATAAATTAGTTTAATTTTGTGGTAATTATGTTAGAGATCTTAATTGAGAATTTTTATTATTAGAGAGAGGTTGCTTGGTGTGGTGTGTGCCGTACAGAGAGAAGCATATAGAGAGAATTCAATTTCAAGCTTGTAACCTGTTGAATCGTTTGGTTAATCAATATCAGGTTTGCTTTATTGTGTTGAATATATGTTTATTTGATTGAATGATTGCTTATTGGGACACACAATTGGTATCAGAGCTAAACAGATTGAATTGACTAAGTTTTTGTTCGGTTCTATTTTTCTATCAAAGATTCATAATTTTTATTGTGTAATCGTTCATTCAAGTTTTTATTGGTTGGATTGTGTTTGTTTTGTCTATTATCGTGATTGGGTATTGGTCGATTTGAATATTGCATCGATTTTGATTATCGAAGTGATGATTTTTGTTTTTTGGGTTTGTTCTCGAGTTTGACACTGCTTCAGAAATTGAATCCTTCATATAGTGTTTATTATTGAAATTAATTGTTGCAATCTATTCTAGTTGTTTAATCTATCGAATTGGCAAAGTTTGGTAGTGTAATTTTGAGTTTTCGATTGCTTTTTGAACTGAATTTTGGTTTATGGGTCGAAGAACTTCAAGAACATACTGGTCGCCCGACATTCATATTGTCCATATCAGTCGACTTGGTTTGCGTAACACACTTTACCGGTATTTGATTCATATCGGTCGTTTATCACTATCGGTCCTTTCACTTCCGGTCGAATACCTTTTATCGGTCTATAGCATTTGACCGGTACACACACAGTCCACCCGATTAAAGCCAATTCTGGCCTAAGACCTTTTTCCGGTCAAGGACAATACCGGTCGAAGCTTTAGCATTCTATCGGTCGAAGGTATATCGGTCCATAGCATTATATCGGTCTTCACTCTCTTTCGGTCTAAGCATCATACCGATCTTTGAGTTTTCCCCGGTCGAACAAGTGTCCGGTCGAACAAGTGTCCGGTCGAACCTCACTTTGCGCAACGACCTTGACACACAAACCTCACTTTGCGCAACAGCCTTGATACGTAAAACTCCACTTTGCGTAACGGCCTTGATACGTAAACCGTAGTTTGCGCGACCCACTTGATATGCAAACCGTAGTTTGCGCGACCCACTTGATACGCAAACCACACTTTGCGCGACCCACTATTCGCACAATTCTCCTCTTTGCGCGACCTGATTCTCAAGCAAACCTCCCGTGCTAAGTCTGCGGAGGGGGACAAAGTTCTGTTCATGATCAAATTTTTTCTGAATTTCATTCTAAGATTTTCAGTATTGTGTGATTCTATCGGAACTGATGGTCATTTTTCAAGTTCTTATATTAATCAATACGAGAATGAATTCTAGTGAAACTCTTTCAATCAGTACGGATGATAATCCACCAGTACTTTTCAGAGGAGAGTATGAAAAATGGAAAAATCAGTTCCTGGATTTCATTAACAGACATGCATTAAGGGATCTTATTAGACTATCTCTGAGTGAAGGGAGTATGACAACTCCAAGGAAATTTTTTACTGTTATAAAGAAGAATTGAGAAAGAGAAGAAAAAGAGCTTCCATTACCACTTGATATGTACTAAGACGAGCAAAGAAAAAGATATGAAGCTGACAGATTAGCTCGATCTTTCCTAATGAAAGGAATGTCAGAAGAGATTTCCAAAGAGATCTTTTCTACATTAGACAGTAAAAAGGCTACAGGAAAACTGTTATGGGAACATATTGAGAAGATTGAGACAGGGCCAAAGTTGTCTTCAAGAGTAAAGTTTCTGGAATTTGAGAACTCTTAACTAAAAGAAAAGATTTCTGCCTTGGAAGCTCAAATCCAGAAACTAGAATCTATTGAGAATAATAAGAAAGTTAATGATTTGGAGAGTGCAAATGCTGATCTTCAAAAGAAGATATCTGATCTGGAGAAAAAGATGGCCAAAGAAAGATCTGATTTTGAGATTGATAAGAAAGCGTTTGTAAAGAAATTCTCAGATTTTTCGAGAAAATGTGTTGATGAGAAGAAAGAAGTTGAGCTGAAATGCATAAAACTTTCTCAGCAAGTTTCTGATTTTCAGAAAGTAATCATCCTTGAAAGAGAAAAGTGTGCAAAAGAAAAGAAGGCCATTTAAAAAAAGAATGTGGGATTCTTCAAAGAAATATCCAACCATAGAAACAATGCTGAGAAGGGATTTGAAGAAGAAAGAAGCATGTTTGAGGCCAAAATCAAAAAGCTTACTGAAAAGCTATCTGGACTATCTGCTAATGTACTGAAAGAGCAGCAAACGAAGTCTGATTTCACGAAGAAGATTGAACTTGTTAAAGAAAGAGACAACTTTGCTTCGACGATTAAAGTGCTTGAAAAGACTGTATCAAGTTTAAATCAGAAATTTGTCTCTTCACAAAGGTCAGTTAAATCTTTTGATCAGATTCGTAAAACTAACCTTTTCTATGATATCAATATATATGGTTCAGGTACACATCAAAGAAGAAGGAGATACAAAGAAGTGGACCTGGTCTGGAAGAAGAAACCAGTTGAAGATGAGTTGAAAGAAAGAGAATCATGTATACATGCATCTAATGCCAAAAGGAACAATGTGAGTAAAGGTAAACCTGATCATGTCTACTCGAGAGATCAATTACTCAGGTTATCAGGTAAGAAATACTATTGTTCTTATTGTCGCACACATGATCACATTCACAAAACCAGTGATCATTTATGGTATTGTTCTTATTCTATTACCCCCACAAGAACTGCAACTAACATTCATGGACCCAAATACTAGTGGGTACCAAAGCCAAAAACTGATTCTGTGTTGTAGGCACCTACTGTCAAGGGGGAGTAGAAGAACAAAGGCTTCTAAGTATATCAGCTTAGAACCCGTCCTTCAACGAAGTTTGACTTCTAAACACAACAGTTTAGGACTCGTACTTCAGTGATCAAAAGACCTTACTCTTGTGCTGATAAGAGATTGTACTTCAATACTCCAATAAGGAAATTAACCTTCAAGGGGGAGTATATATTTTTCTGAAATTTTATGCATCTGACATATATGATGATCAACATTTGAGGGGGAGTTAATGCATATCTTTTACACTGATAATTTTTCTGATGCATAATTTCAGGGGGAGTAAAGGTGATGACTTCTGATTATTTCTGATCAGAACTCGTACATTATTCGTTTTACTGCTTTATGTCATTTTATTTTCAGTGAATAAAGTTTCTTTGACTAGACTGTTAGACTGTTGCTGGTTGAGAGATGCTTACAATATCATATCTTTATGACTTTAAGCTTGACTTAGTGAGATGTAAGACTGCACTTAAAAGGTATAATTCCTTATCTTCATCTCATCTATGGTTGAAAAACGGACAACTTTCAATCATAAGAAAACATGTTCTTAAATGTTCAAACCACTTCCCGATTCTCAAACAGATTTCTTGAAGTGGAAGTGTGATTTTAAATGTTTTCTGATTCATCTTTGAGCTTTAACTCACAAAGTTAAACCATCTGAGCATCATATGCTTCATAGGAAAATATGGGATCAATGTGCTAGGACTTAAAAGAAACTTCTATGGATTCACGTTAACCAGTGTTTCCTACCCAAGAAGTAAATCCTTAGTGATTGCATGTAAGAAGTCAAAAAGAAATGAGTGTGGGATGTGTGATGAGAGAATACGTCAAAAGAGAGTTCGGTTAGCTGTGAGCTTAATGATAAAAGAAAGAGGGTGTGAGATCAGAGTAAACAAAATTTTAAACTTTGCACCAACTACTTTCTGAGCCGGGCAGCCACATTACTAATGTTTCACAACTTCTTCGTGAGTATTATTGAAACAGGCAACTAGCCCATGCCAACTCTTGACATTACCCCACCAGCTACTCATTTTCTTCTCAACAAGAAAATGTTTCATTTTCATAAGGGACGCAACACATATGCTATCTGATTTTCATTTGGAAAATCTGGATATTGAAAAGAAGGAAGTCTGCCCCACCTTCACACTTCACTAATGCACATTGAGTCTGTGGTTAACTACTTGTCTCAGTGGTTTACACTTCTTGAGCATTATAAGCAAACATCATATGCTTTATTTCTTTCTATCACTTGCACGAACACACAAATAATGTGTTTCTTTGTCATAACGTTCTTAGAAATTGCCTTTGTGGTGTTTCGATGATTGAATGGAAGCCCTGGGGGAGTGAACATCACAAAAGCTCCTTTATATTGTGTATTCGTTACAAACAGTGACTTTGTGTTACTGACAGGCAATTTTAACTGATTCATTTGTTGATTCAGGTGTTACACTTTATTTACTAACTTGTCTAGATTTGCAAAGATCTGGATGAACATCTTAATGAATTGACGGATACTCAGTGGATCTGTTTGCAAGATCAATGGTGGAAGAAATTTCTTGAAGACACGTTTTGATGAACTCTTTGCTCTTTTCATCAAAAAGGGGGAGAAGCGTCAATCAAGAAATGGAAGATATTCTGAAGATATGCTGAAATGAAGAATTTTTCCTTGAAGATGATTTGCTAAAGCATTCCGAGCTGAATCTAGAAATAATTTCTTTCCAAAACATATTCTCATCGATTGGGGAGATTGCTATATTCTGAAGACAAAGAGGAAGATTACATTTTCTGAGCTTAAAGAATGATCTTGATCCAAAGGGGGAGATTGTTAAAACACATATTTATTGGATTCAAGATCATAATTATCTGAAGATGGAAAACTGAAGTCAAAGCTGATAAAGTCGTCTCAATAAATAGTCTAGGGTCCTTTTGTAATAATTAGTCAAAAGTATGTTTCCGTATTTTATTTATTAGGCTTTATATTTTAGTTAATAGTTTTGTTTTAGTAGTTGGGCCAAGCCTAGCCAAGCCCATTAGGCTAATCAAGCCTAAGTATAAATTAGTTTAATTTTGTGGTAATTATGTTAGAGATCTTAATTGAGAATTTATATTATTAGAGAGAGGTTGCTTGGTGTGGTGTGCGCCGTACAGAGAGAAGCATATAGAGAGAATTCGATTTCAAGCTTGTAACCTGTTGAATCGTTTGGTTAATCAATATCAGGTTTGCTTTATTGTGTTGAATATATGTTTACTTGATTGAATGATTGCTTATTGGGACACACAAAGGTGTCCTTTGTCAAAGGTCTTGGTCACAACTTGTTCAACATCGGTCAATTCTGTGACAAGAATCTAGAGGTCAACTTCAAAGCCAAAAGGTGCAGCGTCCGAAAGGAAGATGGAAGAGAATTGCTAGCTGGAACGCGTCACACTAATTTTTAAACGATTGACCTCTCATCTTTGAAAGCAGAAAATGAAGTCTGTTTGATGTCCAAAGCTTCAACCAAACAAAGCTGGTTATGGCATCATAGAATCTCGCACCTGAACTTCAAGAATACAACAAGTTGGTGCTCAACGGACACGTGAAAGACATGCTAGATCTCAAGTTCGAAAAGGATCACCTTTGTGGAACATACGATATGGGAAAGATGAAGAAGGCTTCATACAATGCGTGTTTAAAGTATCAATCACAAGAAGTACTTTCTAGTCATGGTCGCCAATTTTTTATGATACACATGGGTCAAATTCCTTCGATCCAAGGATGAGACCCCATAACTGATCATCTCACATCTGATGAGCATTCAAGTCAATCTCAACCAAACAGTCCAGATCATCAGGACGGATATCGGTACATAGTTCAAGAATCGACTTCTTGATGGCTATCTTGATTCAGTGGGTATCACCTACAACTTCTCAGCCGCTCGTACTCCTCAACAAAATGGGGTAGTAGAGCGATGCAACCTAACTCTCATTAAAGTCGCGCGTACCATGTTATCACATTCCATGCTCCCACTTTTCTTATGGGCAGAGGCAGTTGCAACCGCATGCTACACTCAAAACCGTTCCATCATCAACAAGAGGTTCAACAAGACGTCATATGAGATCATCAACAACCGTGTATTGAACATCAAGTATTTCCATCAGTTCGAGTGCACATGCTTTGTATTGAACGACAAGGACGATCTTGGCAAATTCAGTCAGAAAGCAAACGAAGGCGTCCTCATCGGCTATTCATCTCAAACCCAAGCCTACAGAGTCTACAACAAACGGATAAAGACCATTGTCAAGAGTGTGAATGTGACTTTTGACGATACCGCTGATATGGCTTCTGAACACCTCAGTTCAGAACTCGCTTTAACTGGTGTGATAGCTTCTGGAAAACTTTGTCCAGGATCTACACAAACTCTAGTACATCCAAATCAAGCGTCTACGTCACAAGCCCATCTTTTAGATTTGGATTTACTTTTTGAGCATTTTTACAATGAACTCTTTACTCATCCTAATCCTAATGATCACTTATGTAACAGGGTTACAGTTGTACAAGACGAAGATGTGACAACCCTTACTGGTCCCTCGATGTCGACTGGCTCAACATTTACTGATGCTGCTAATCCAACCGTCCACGACTCAGAGTCACCAAGCTCGAGTGATCCCTTACCGACTGTTGAAGTTACTCCTGAAGCAACGACGACTGTAGCTACTCCTAAAGCTACACCTGTTGAAGCTGCTCCTGAAGCTCCATATCCGACAATCTCAGAATTCGTTCCAGAACCTACTGTTGTCGAGTCATCATCCGCTAGTCGCACTACACAACATGCCCCCTCTTGCGAGTCCACTCATCAAATCTCAAACTCAGCACTGGAGCTTCCACTTCACAAGCCGTTGTCACTTGAAGCAATTCTAGACTTACCCCCAGATGGTTATGTGGATTTCGACACCTCACAACAGACATACCAACCACTTCCACATATCACCAAGTGGACTCGAGCAAACCCCCAAAATCAGATAATCGGTGGGCCCAACGTACCTGTTCAGACAAGATATGCTACCACTAATGATTGCCTATTCTCTTCATTCTTTAGCTTCATCGAACCGACAACCGTTTCAGAAGCACTAAATGATCCAGACTGGGTGATAGCCATGCAAGAGGAACTCAATCAATTTGAGAGACTCAAAGTGTGGCGCCTCTTCCCCAAGCCAAAGAACAAGACGGTGATAGGGACAAAATGGATCTTTAAGAACAAGGACGGAGATGGCATCGTGGTACATCACAAGGCACGTCTAGTTGCCAAAGGATATTGCCAGCAAGAAGAAATCGACTACGATGAGACGTTCTCCCCGATTGTTCATATTGAAGCTATACACAAGTTCCTTGCCTACGTCGCACACAAGAACTTCATCATGTTCCAAATGGACGTGAAGACTGCGTTTCTCAACGGCGTCATCAAGGAAAAAGTCTATGTATCGCAACACGAAGGCTTTGTGAGTCATGCCAAACCACATCACGTCTATATTCTCGACAAAGTCTTGTATGGTCTTAAGCAAGCACCACGAGCCTGGTATGATGCACTCTCATCCTTTTTAATTAAAGCTAGATTTTCCAAAGGTAAGATCGATACTATTTTGTTTATTAGAAAGGAAAAGAACGATATCATTATTGTACAAATTTATATTGATGACATAATGCACGATACGATAAAGGCCCTTGGGAGAAACCAATGAAAAGCTAGAGTAAAGCCTCGGAGCCAGCCCTTACGGGGATGACTTGTGGCTAGGGGTGAAAGGCCAAGGAAAATCCACCCCTTCCCTTAAGCTAACCCGCCCGCCGAAGTGTTAATCCTTCACCAAAGAGTTAAAATCTTTGGCCCAACAAATCCCAAGTATTGTCATTACTTTTCAGTCCTAATGGGTAAGCATTTTCAAATGAGTATGATGTGTAAGATGAACTTTTTCTTGGGTCTTCAAGTTAAACAATTATCAACAGAAATTTTCATCAATCAATCTAAGCACATCTGGGATAATCTTTGGAAATACCAGATGGAAAATTCTGCACTCATGAAAATACCCATGTCTACAAGAACTAAGCTCCACTCCGATCCCAACGGAAAGGATGTGGATGCTAAGACCTATAGAGGAATGATAGGTTCCTTATGTACTTGCCGGCAAGTAGGTCTGACATTATATTTTCGAAATTTTTATGTGGAAGATTTTAGTCAAAACCAAAAGAGTCTCATCTAATTGCAGTCAAATGTATTTTTCGTTACTTAAAAGGTACTGCTGATCTTGGCTTGTGGTAGCCGAAAGAGACAGGTTTTGAGCTGACAGCTTATTCAGACGCGGATCATGCCAGAAATATGTTGGACCGAAAAAGTACATCGGGACATGTTCAGTTCTTGGGAGACCGACTAGTCAGCTGGGCGTCGAAGAAGCAAAATTGCGTATCAACCTCTACCGCCGAGGTAGAGTATGTCGCCGTCGCAAGTTGCTGCTCACAAGTGACATGGATGCGCACCCAGATCAAGGACTACGACTTCACCTACTCAAAGATACCCATTTACTGTGACTCGAAGAGCGACATTATCATATCAAGCAATCCTGTCCAACACACGAAGACGAAACACATAGACGTTTGCAATCATTTCATCAAGGGTCATGTTGAAAGAGGTACCATAGAACTCTCCTTTGTTAGTACAGAGCATCATATAGCAGACCTATTTACCAAAGCCTTGGACGAAAAACGCTTTCACTATCTAGTGTCCAAGCTCGAGATGCTTAATCTAAAAGTTTGACCCTTTGTACAAACTCGTACGAGTTCTATGCAATAACGAATGACTGTTACTTAATGCTCCAACGAGTTTTCTCTGGATGTTTAAGTTTACACTCATTGGTTTTTGCATTCTACTTGTCTAATTTTGTTTAAGTTCCAAACTTCTATATTAATAAGTTAGATTTTGTTCGTTTGATTCATTTTGTTTCGTTTCGTTGTGCCAAATTTCAACTTCTTGTTTTCCATTTCAATTGCTTGATTTTACTATTTCTCGTATGCTTTCATAGTTTGCTCATGTGTTCAGGGGGAGTATCACCGCGTGGAAATCTGTAAGTTTTCTTGGGTTTCATATTTGAGGGGGAGTAAGTATTTTTTTTCTTCTGAAAATAGCAGATGTAAAGGGGGAGAAATTTCAAAATATGAAACGATTTTTCATTCGAGGGGGAGCGTCAATTTGTTTTCTTTGAAAGTAGTAGTTTCATTTTTAGAGTATATATATATATATATATATATATATATATTAATTTCTTTTCTTTCTTTTACTTAATTTATTTTGTTAACCTTTTTCTTTTTAAATTTTTTTGAATTAATTTTAATTTTAGTTTGATTCTTATATAAAAAGTAAAATTAGTTTTTACAATTCGGGATACTCGGAACCCGGGAAACCGGGACACCCGGGTCCTCTTCCCACCGCCTAAAGAGACTTTTCATATAATGACCCCACCAACCCGGGTTTCACTTTTAGCAACCCCGGGTTCTCCTAAGTCTCTCTCTCTCCCTCTCTCTAAATCTTAATCTCTCGACTCTCAGCTTTCTCGATCCCTGTATCTCTATCGTTCGACCTTCAATCCGATCTCAAGGTAAGTTTTAGGGTTTTAGTTATTATCGTTTTATTAGTCTAAGTTTTTAGATTAGTTCTTCGCCGGATTAGGGTTTCTCACCATTGCCAACCGTCGTGGCATTAGGCGCTTCCGATCGACCGCCGTTGACGTCTCATTTTTGGGCTCTAGGGTTTAATCGAACCCCAATCGACCGTTGTTGCATCGTTTAATGGTTTTAGTTTTGTTGATTATGGTTCAATTCGACTTGGGTTTCGTTCGATAAGTTTCTTACGATTAAGGGGTTCTCGTTTACCGGATGTGAATCGATATGTTTTGGTTTTGGATTTACCGAATTTTTGTCTATACCGGGTTGTGCTCTTTACCGGAAGTTTGAATTCCTGGATTCCCGATCTCCCGGGTCCTCGACCTACCGGGTTGGTTGATTCCCGGTATTTCAGGATTTTGCTGGATTTCCCGGGCCTTTCGCCTCACGGATCGCCCGTTTCCGGGTTTAATTTCGGGCTTGTGTTGTTTGTTTACGGGGACTTCACCCGACTCCCGGGTGTCGGTATCCCAGATCAACCAGGTCCCTTCAATCCCGGTCCTAGCCCATACTCTCGGACCGCGTCCTCCCGGGCCGCCCCCATCTCCCGGCAGGAGCTCCCCGGGCCCTAGCCAACTCCTGGTTCCATTCAATTACCGGGATGCCTCCCTTTATGGAACTTCACCAGACTCTCGAATGTCATAATTCTCGTATATCCTTCTATTCCAGGTCCCGGAGACCATGGCTCTCAGTAGATGTTTCCAGCCCGGATTTACCAATCCCGGGTTCATATTACCCGGGTGGTCTTTCTTCAAATTAGTTTTCCTATCCGGTTGTCCTATAACCCGGAACAAGTGAGACTAGCGGTTGTCCAAGCATGATTGCAATAATTCATGATGATCACATAAGCAAACTTTCGTTCCTTTACATGTACAATGGCATATAATCCTAATCAAGGAACGGATCCGGCAGCTGACAATGCACTGGTCAATCCTAATCATTTCCTCCCCCTCACATCGAACAACTTCCATCTGGACGTTGAGGCACTCATATGCCAACACCAGGTGGTTGTTGAGATTCTTAGAGGCTACCCTCTCGCTTACGCTCTGACCATAACGGCAGACGTCCCACGACTATATCTCTAACAATTCTGGAGATCGCTTACTCACATTGCAGAGGAAGGTGGAAGCCGGTTAGAGTCCCATATCGATGCGACGCCGATCATTTCACACGGGACATCTTTCGCTAGGTTCTTCGCCTTCCCACCGCCACCTCTATACCTGGCAGAGACAACTTTGACCCGTCAGTATCATACGCCACTTTATGTGCAGAGACTCATTCCTTGCGCTACACGGTGGATCTACCCCAAACATCCCATTTCAACCTCCGGAAACTGACACCGATATGGTATACATTTTTTTCCATTCTTAATAGTTGCTTGTCCTCCACCACCAAGGGAATCGATCAATGCAACGTAAATTTCCTATGCATCTTTCACGGTGTGCAATCCACCGATACATCGACTTCGCCAGGTTATTATGGTACGAGCTTCTCCAGAATGTGCGGGACAACGAATCCAACAGACAACGGAACTTCATTCCATTCATGCACTTCCTATAACTCATCATCCGTCACTACATGGAGCTTCACCCTACCATTTCTTGTCGGGCATCTCACACGGTATGTCCTCATAACCGAATGACTCGTCTACAGAACAAAGTCGGAATCGCCAATGTCATATCCAGGAGAATTCCTGACAGTTTACTAGCTTACGCACGTCAAACGGCACCGAGTGTGATAACTTATAGGCACACACACCATATAGCTGCTCCTATGGTCCATCTAGCACTGGAAGGACCTCCCAAGGAGCAAGACCTGAGAGGCGTGAGGGTCCATGCATGAGAGGTGGTAGAGTCCGAAGAGCTGGGGTTCTCGGACAGGGTGTGTTGAGAGAAAATGTGGTAAGGGGAAATGACAAGGGCGGTACCGTGCGACAAAGTGAGGCAAGTTCTTCACGCCTACCGCCTACACTACCACCGGTGGAACTTGAGATTCCGGAGGTTGACACCACATTGCCTGACATCCCAGTCATTGTAGATACCTCAGCGACCGAAACCAAAGGTACCCACTCATCTTCCGATACCGCAACTGACACTGAAGGTGTCCAATCCTCCTCCACCACTGGATCCGAAACTGAAGGTAACTGATCCTCCTCCCACACCGGTTCTGAACCCACAGATAACCAATCCTCATACCACACTGGATTTGAACCCAAAGGAAACCAATCCTCATCCCATACTAAATCCTAACCCGAAGGTAACCAATCCTCCTAGGCCAATGTATTTGAACCCGAGGGTAATCAATCGTCATCTACCGCTGCCTCCGACGCCAAATCCGCCTGGGAGGCCGGGTCACCAGAGTCAATTGACGAGTCATCTAACTTTGATGACGACGATGACGGTCATGTTCAAAATGAACCAATCCCCGATGCCCAAACCAATTCTGGAGAGATAAGGAGAGCAGAGGGAGAATTAGTTGAAAATCAAAATGTTGTGAGAAAAAGGGAAAGGAGAAGTAAAATACATCATGATAGACTACAAGTGATAAGGCAACCATCTCTGGTTGACCTTCCCCAGCCGAGTGTTAGCCAGGTAGCCACATCTGCTACCCCATCCCATGTGTTGGGGCAGGGTATTGAAGAAGTCGTCATGGACCAAGCAACGCAAATGCACACCCCAACCCTTCGACATCTCCCAACAGATGTCGGTTTCACATTCTCACGGGGAACTAGCACATACTCTACCTGTATCTCAATTCGAGAGTTCAGGTATTAAAACAAGAGGATTGCTGCCCCGGTCCTTGACTTCTTTCTATGCACCTTTGAGTCTAGAGCCACTTGCAGATATCATTCCTTTGGCTAGGACACAAACACCACTATCGGCTATCACAGGACGTCTTAGTGACCCAGTTGGAACACCCATAGTAACTCTACCTATTGGTAGATTACGATGATTAGGTGGAAGTCCTACCACAACTATCATCACGTCAGCTGTGAACGTAGGCGGTACGGTTGTCCCTTCGACAGTCGTCACCACAACTAGAAGTCTAAGTGACCCAAGTGTTATTTTACCCGAGTTTGTCTCAAGGGATTATCTGGACGATGCCCTAAAGGTTGTCCAAACTCACATGGAGACTACAATGAAAAAACAGGTAGATGCTCTGCAACTTCTGATGAAAGGCAAAGCTCATATGACTGAGATTGATACCCTACCACCACCACTACCTCCACCTACCGACTACTCTATCGATGACCTCAAAGCCATTTTACTAGCCAAGTTACTATCCCAATCCCAAACCGATCCTTCCCGAGAAGTCGATCTACTATCCCTACTTCGTTCTCAAGTGCCACCCACCCCACCCACACCACCACATACTATATCACCTGATGCCATACAAAACCTAACCGCTACCCTTCAGTCTATGCAACAAACTCTAGCTACACTTACTAATAGTGTTACATCTTTGGAAAAGACCTACAAAGGTCAGGCACAGGGGCTCAAGCTCATGCATGATGACCAGGATGATCCTGATCACCATGAGGTGGAGAAGCGCCAATGAGTATCCGAGCTAAAGACAACACAGGTAGTGGAATCAGGTGAGGTACATACATATATGCTTACAGATACACAGAGTGAAGAACAAGTTCAGGCTCAGGACCAGTGTATAGAAATGGCTATATACAGTGAGGAAAATCCAACGGTTGAAAAGCCTACGAACAGTGAAAGATGGACATCTGATGAACCGCATTATTGGGAGTTTATTGATCCACTTTCATAGGTAAATCCATCAACTGAGCAGAGTATCACGGAAAGAGCAATAGTCATGTTTCAAGTTGAAGTCAATGAATTGTGCACTTTTGACGATGAAGAGTATATGCAACAACGAGACTACTACAACTTGCTTGAGCACTTGGTACAGGACTATCAACCAACCAAGCTTTATTCAGTAAGTGTACCTCTACTTACTTATTCGTCAGATCACCCCGAACAAACTCCGCCTGAAACCCCAGTTTGTGAAACAACCAGTACTCAGCCAGATCTGCCACTCAAATGGGAAAGGGTAAGGATAAACATTCCTTTTCTTGAAGAAACTCAGAAAAGGATCTTTTCCCATTGGATACGCAATACAATCAGGCTGTAGTCTATGTTATAGGGTCGATGAAGGACAAACAGAAATAGATCAAGTACGTCCACATGCGAAAAAGTGCAAGTAAACCGATCTGCTATGTGAGAACAAAGATCAGAATCAAGTCCGTCGATCAGATCTCATCTACCCATCTTCTGAGAGTTTGGTATTTGTTCTTCAGTGTGACTAGAGATGATGGCAACAAGTGGGAGTTCTCCGAAGCCGATTTTTAAAATCTAGAACTGCCAGATCTGATGCATTTGCTACGTGATATGAAGACCAGAACCATCCGACCACATGAAATTACTGATGCTTTAAAAGTCGTTAAACGCTTCATAAAGTGTACTATGAAACTAGCGTATGTTGAAGACTTTCAAATAGGTCTGGAAAGAAATTATCGGAAGTTAAATCTTCTCAAGCTGGATCAAAGTCTACCACAAGTTCAAAATGTACCTGCCAACAAAGTGTTTGAATATCCTGAATTCGGCATGACCTACACGAACTATTAGGGTGAGTTGCGCTTCATCAGATTCAGTCAGATCGCCCGATAATGTGATGGTACATTGAACTTGCTTCGAGATAATCTGAGACTTTTCATTGATCAAGATGACAAAGGAATCCATAACTTCGATCCTTTTTACAAAATCCTTGTTCTTAAAGCAATGGATGTGATAGATGAAAGACTCGAGTACAGAACTTCGCTGAGACATTTCGAGATCAGCTTTAGTCTCAGGAGAAAATATGTTCCGAACTGCAATAATTTGAACTTCTATTCAAAGGGGGAGATTTTTAGGGTGAAATTTATATTAAATAGAAGTTAGGGGTGCAAATTGTAATTTCTTAATAGAGGTATAAATTGCTTTGTTTAACCTAGAATTAGATTAATGGTCATTTCGTGATTACACGCTTAACCTGAAATTCTCTCTGTAATCGCTTAAACCCTTTGTTGATCAACCCAATCATATGACCAGGTTTTGTGATTAAATCTATATACTTTGTTTGATTATTACTGCTATTGCACTGTTCTGGGATCCACACTCTATCATGATTATTTCCTCTTACTTTCACGTTCATTTATATTTATGGAAATCCAAAGTTATGGAGTAATGGAAGAAGTTTGGGTCATTTTTGTAAGCGATTGTAACAAATGTGTCTCTTCCATCATTATGTTGTTTTTCTTGGGGTATAAGAAAAATCAAATGCAACTAAAGAGTGTCACTTTCTTTTGTTCTTTGTTCCTATGCAATTAAAAAAAAAATTAGATGCCTTATGCATATCAATAAGTAAAGCATATACACCTAAAGTCAATTACTTTTAAGTCTATGCCTCTTTACACCTGAGCTACTCAGAAAGAAAATAATATCTTCCTTCTGTCTTTCTTTCACTTCCTCATCGTCCAATGACATCTACCTTTATGATTAAGGTGCAAGGTTGTTATTTGTTTACATATTAAATTGTTTTGACAACCCCGAATACAACATTCTTTGCACTTCTCTACTAGAATGCACTTTATTATCTACTGAGAACATAATTCATGGTCGTGCACATTTTTTACATTTCTGTACATAAACTGACGCTATTAGTGAAAAGGTTTCTGATCTTCATCAATGAACTCTAGTGACTACTAGTTTGATCATCTTTGTGGGTTGAACTACTTTGTCTACGAAGTCACACTTTACCCCTTATGTGGACTTGTTATTTCAATAATTGAATGCATTTAGTGTGTGGTTAGAAATGGACATAACAAAGAGCATGCTAAAATAAAAACCAAATCAAACCAAACCACACCAAACCAAACGCATCCAACAAATCCTGCATAGAGTAGGGTCTGAGGAGGGTAGGATGTATACAAACCTTACCTCTGTTCCAAGGGGTAGAGAGTCTGTTTCGGTGAACACCCCTGACTTGTGAAAAGGTTATTGCGACCAAAAAATGGTTCTGAAAGTTTGAGAAGAAAGAGACAAAAGAATACACGATAGAAATGCATAATATGAAAGAATGGTAAAGCACGGAGAAGAATACAGGCTTACGAGAAGATACCAAAGCACTAGACTAAAGGCAAACAAGTTGTTGAATCTCTAACTCTCTCTCATCCTAGGGCACTAACACCTAGACGTTGACTCTCAAACCCTCCCCCAACCTACCCCATACCCCCATCATCAACAAGTCTTTACAAACAATCTTCTACCATCGACCCACTTCTCCACAAACTTCTATTTGAGGCAATTGTTGAGTAGGAAGTTGTGCTGGATGCCTTTGATGTAAATTATCCTTTTATTTCTACATTTGTAACCATCTAGCTTATTTCCTTTTCTTCATTTTGCTTCAAAATTCCATCTTTTGATAAAAGTTATATGTTTGTTTCTAAGTGTTGTTTGGGGGGGGGGGATGAAAGAGGGAGAAGAGCCAACTTCTGGCGTAGTAAGTGAACTTCGAGAAGAAACTAGAGTTGTTTCTGCTGAAATAATTGCAGAGGTTAGTTTCAATATCAAACCTAGTATTCATCAAATGCATGCTAATTCAAAAGTGTTAACTTCCATTTTGTGATCTAGCTTGGCAAATAAATATTTATATAGTTTTTTTTCTTAAAGTTAACAGGTTTGTTTTATATTTCCAACCGTTTATGTTATGGAAGAACAAAAATTAGTTTATAGGATTTTTTCTATTTTATGTTTAGTAAATTTGTGATTTTAAATGCACATTGAACTTTCATGTGATTGAGGTTTCATGCTCCTTGATGTTGGTGTCGGAAACTTTGGTCTCAAATGTTTATTTTATCATCCCATCCATGGTTAGTCTTTTCGAACTGCGGTTGAATTTGTCTTTTTGTGTGCAGGTTCTGAGGTTTTACAACAATAGACCAACTAATGAAGGAAAGAGGTTAAGTAGGTTGATATCATTGTAGTTTTACATTTTTTCCTTTGTATGGTCCTATTTGATTCATGTATGTATCAGATTGTGTTTCTTAAATTAAGAATATTGATTTTTCATTACTGATTCACTATTAAGTTTTACATCTCGTTGCATCGCACGTGTACACGACCACTATATAGTGACTTAATGAGATGTAGTTTTAACATGTTACGGTAAAATGTAATATGCGTTATATATATATATATATATACACACACACACACATATATGATACAATGAACTAGAAATGAATAAAAAAATAATTATTTTAATATATTTATAAATTATTAGTGTTGGGAACTGAAAATTTTACTAAGTGTAGTTACTACTGCTAGTACAAATGTAGTTACTACTGCCAGAACAAGTTGAAGATTAATACTGCTGAGTGTTACTACTGCTAGTGTTAATTAATACTGCTAGTCAAAGTTAGTACTGCTTGAACAAAGTTAGTACTGCTTAGCTAGTTAGTACTGCTAGTGGTTAGTACTGCTTGCAGTTAATGCTGCTAGATGAAGTTAATGCTGCTGAGCATTATTAGTGCTGCTAAAGAGATCCGGATGGAAAGTACTACAGCTGGATATACTGAAGATATACTTAGAAGATATACATGGAAGATATACTGAAGATTTGTTTATTCTTTGTAATTATCTTTTTATTAGTATATGTATAGAATGTTTAGAATAGATAAAAAGAACTTTTTGATAATTGTTTTTTCAAGAGAAAAATCAACCTCAAGGCATAGATCCTAATTCTAGAGAAGTAGAATTCGTATTGGTGAGCCTGTTCATCAATATTGAGGTTGAGTGTGTAACCTTGTAGCTTTAAGCATTCAATACAAGTTTACTGTTTGATCATTATATACTGTGTTTGATTACTGTTTTATTAAATATCAAAGTGTTTTTCCGCAACTTCTTTGATATTAGTTTCTGAGTATTAATTCTTGTTAAGAATTCGATCCTGACAAGTGGTATCAAAGCCAAATTCTCTCAGAAACAGTTATTCATCATGGAAAATCTTACAGAATCAAGCAGTACTTTGGTCTCAAAAGTTCCAATGCTCAGATCCAATGAATTTGACATGTGGAAAATCAGAATCAAGCAATATATTCTCCTCACAGATTACTCTATGTGGGACATCATTGAGAATGGCCCATCTGATGGAGGAAAGATTGGTGAAGATGGCAAAAGAACTCCTCCAAAGACAGATACAGATAGGAAATCAAGACAGACAGAGATGAAAGCCTTGAGCACACTGCTCTTGGCCATTCCAAATGAGTATCAACACCAATTCTGCAATTGTACTGATGCACAGATGCTCTGGAATGCTCTAGAGAAGAGATTCTCAGGTACTAAAAGTACCAAGAGAAATCAAAAGGCAATCTTAAAACAACAGTATGAAAACTTCATCTCAACTAAGAATGAGTCCATGACTCAAACTTTTGACAGGTTTAATAAACTAATTGGTGAACTAGCTACTATGGGAGTACAGATTGATCAAGATGATGTGAACAGAAAGTTCTTAAGGTCCCTTGGAGATGAATGGACCATGTACACTGTGTCATTCAGACAGAATGATCAGTTGGAAGACAAAGAACTTGATGATCTGTACAATGATCTTAGAGTTTTTGAAGCTGAGGTGGAGGCAAAGAAGAAGCCTTCTGGATATGTTCATAATGCTGCACTCCTATCAGCATCAATTGATTCTACTGCTAACTCTGAATCAGTTAATGCTGCTAATGGATCAAATCTAGATAAAGGCACTGATTATGCATTTGAAGCTCTTCTTTCTAATCATGGAAATTCTTCTTTGATCAATGATGACTTAGAACAACTTCATCCTGATGATCTGGAAGAGATGGATATTAAATGGCAGATGGCCATGCTCTCCATGAGGGTTAAGAAGTTTATAAAGAGGACTGGAAGAAACAACTTCTCACAAAGAAGAGAAGATGGAGCAGGGTTTGATAAATCAAAGGTAGAATGCTACAAATGTCATCTTAAGGGACATTTTGCTAGAGAATGCAGAAGTGGAATGTCTCACAACAACAACCATCAACAAGCTCAATCTGGAAGCTTCAATAACAATAGAAACTCTGCTCAAGCCCTTGTTTCTCAACAAGGAATGGGGTTTGATTGGAGTGATCAAGCAGAAGAAGCTATTCAGAATCAAGCTCTTATGGCTAAAGTATCTGATCTCCCATCTGAGGTAAGTTCTAATCTCTGCTCTAAAACTTGCATAGACACTGTTAAAAGGTACAGGGATCACAATCAGAAGATGAGTGATGACCTGAAGAGACTAGAAAAGGATATAAAAGACTATGTGAGGATAGTAGAGAGATTTGAAGATCAAATCAAAGGTTTTCAAGCCAATGAACTACAACACTCATATGACACCAATTACTGGCAGTGGGAGAAAAAGGATTTAGAACTTAAACTGACCAAATCTAAAGAGGAGAGTGAAAAACTGAAAGAGGAGTTAACCAAGGTTAAGCTTGATGTAGAAAAGTTTTCCAATGCTTCTAAAGCAATGGACTCCTTACTGCAAAATCAGATTCATGATAAATTAAGAAGAGGAATTGGGTATAATGCCACACCTCCACCATATAACAACAATTACATTCCTCCTACTTCAGACCTGTTAGACACCAAAGATAGGAAGGACTTGCCTGAGGGAGCCACTGAAATAGATCCCTTAGATGAGGTAATTGTTGAGGATAAGACTGAGAAAGAGGTTGGCAAGAGTAAGAAGAACAAGGTGAGTGGTGAGATTTCTATAGAAAACAACATTATCACCAATGAGGATTGTGGAAGGGCTTGGATCAAATCCAAGAACATAGAGAAGACAGAGGAAAAGTCTGATAAGGTCCATTATAAACAGACCACAGTTGTGAATCCAGGTCCTTGCAAACAGTGTACTTGTAAGAAGAATGAACCCCAAAAACAGGACAAAAAGAGGGGAAATCAAAGAAACTGGAATAATCAATGGGCACATAAACAAGGGGTTGATCTGAGTAAAATCAATAGACCAAAACCTTGCTTTATCTGTGGCAAATTGAATCATCTTGCAAAATTCTGTTATTTCAATCCTATGAACCAAAGAATGAATTTCCAAAGATCCATGCAAAAACCCTTTGGTTATAAGAAAATTGAAAAGAACCATGTGGCTAAGAAAAATGTTAAAACTAAAAGCCACATGAAGAAAAAGTATTCTGTTAAAGAAAGTGTCAATATGTGGATTCCTAAAAGCACTAAAACTGTTAGTACTGCTACCACAAATAGTGCTGCTGACAATGATAGTGCTGCTAGAAGTAATACTACTGCTAACAATGTTAATGCTGCTAACAAGGTTAGTACTGCTAAACCTGTTAGTACTGCTACACCTGTTAGTACTGCTAACTCTGTTAGTACTTCTAAGGTTAGTACTGCTTCCAGTATTGATTCTGCTAAGCCAATCATATTGACAAAGTACTCTAATAAAGAGTGCTCTGAGTTTAAAAACCTCATTAAAAAGGAATGTAAATACTTTGATGAGAAAGGCAGACCCAAGATCACTTTGGCTTGGGTCCCCATTCATACTAATTGATTTATTTAATGTGCAGGGCAACCAACAGCTCAAGGGAAAGAGCATATGGCATGTTGATAGTGGTTGCTCTAGGCACATGACTGGCAACATGTCATGCCTTCAGGATTTCAAGCAAATTAATGGAGGATCATCCTCCACAGTTCAAAAGAATCATCCTCCACAGTTGATAATAGGTGATGTCTCTTCTCCCATGATGACTAGACATCAAAGCAGGCTTCAGGAAATGCAAGATCAACAGCATACAGTGCTCTCATGTTTTCTATCCCAGCTTGAGCCGAAAAAGGCACATGATGCTATGAAAGAATCTAGCTGGATAGAAGCAATGCAAGAAGAATTGTTACAGTTCAAGCTACAAGATGTGTGGGATCTAGTAGACCTTCCTAAAGGTCACAGAGCAATTGGCACAAAATGGATCTTCAGAAACAAGAGAGATGAAAGAGGTATAGTTATAAGAAACAAAGCAAGGCTGGTAGCTCAAGGCTACACTCAAGAAGAGGGCATAGATTATGAAGAAGTTTTTGCACCTGTAGCTAGGATAGAAGCAATCAGACTATTCCTAGCCTATGCTTCTTACATGAACTTCAAAGTCTACCAAATGGATGTAAAAAGTGCTTTTCTCTATGGGTCAATTGAAGAAGAAGTATATGTCTGTCAACCACCAGGGTTTGAAAACCCAAGCTATCCAGACAGAGTATACAAATTAAAGAAAGCACTTTATGGACTACATCAAGCCCCAAGAGCATGGTATGACACTCTGTCATCCTATCTCTTGGAAAATGACTTTGAAAGAGGAGTCATTGATAAGACTCTATTTATCAAAAGAAAGAAGAAGGATATCTTGCTGGTCCAAATATATGTTGATGACATTATTTTTGGTTCTACAAGAAACAATATGTGCAAGGAGTTTGAGGATTTAATGCATCAAAGGTTCAAAATGAGTTCCATGGGGGAACTTACTTTCTTCCTTGGACTCCAAGTTCAACAGAAGTCAGATGGCATTTTTATATGTCAATCCAAGTATGTGCAGGATATTCTAACCAAGTTTGGTTTCTCAGAATCAAAACCTGCCAGCACACCTATGGAAACACACAAGCAGATCACAGCAGATCTTGAGGGGGAGGATATGGATGTGCATCTTTATAGATCCATGATTGGCTCTCTCATGTATCTCACAGCATCAAGGCCAGATATTATGTTTCCAGTCTGTGTATGTGCAAGATTTCAAGTTAGGCCAAAGCAATCTCACTTTCAAGCTGTTAAGAGGATATTCAGATATCTCAAAGGGCAACCCAGATTGGGACTTTGGTATCCTCATAACTCACCTTTTGACCTAATAGCATACTCAGACAGTGATCTAGGTGGGGCAAACTTGGACAGAAAATCTACTTCTGGAGGATGTCAGTTTTTGGGTGCTAGACTAGTCTCATGGCAGTGCAAGAAACAAACCACCGTATCCACATCTACAACAGAGGCAGAGTACATAGCAGCTGCAAGTTGCTGTTCTCAAGTCTTATGGATTCAGAATCAAATGCTGGATTATGGGGTAACCTTTCTACATACTCCAATCTTTATTGACAACAGCAGTGCTATTAGCATTGTAAATAATCCAGTCAAGCACTCAAAGACAAAGCACATTGAAATCAGGTATCACTTTATAAGAGATTGTAATGAAAAGAAACTTATTCAAGTTGTCAAAGTTCACACTGATAATCAGTTTGCTGATCTATTCACTAAAGCTTTTGATGTGGGTAGATTCACTTTCTTGGTAACAAGTGTGGGAATGATAAACTTTGAATAATCTTCTTCTCAAAAAGTGAGTTTATACCTGTATATTGTTATTCTTGGTGTTACTAATCTTCTTTTCAGGATATGCATAGCAGTACTCAGTATTTAGCAAGTTTAAAAGGAGTAAGTCTAGTTAATACTGCTTTCAGTTTATACTGCTAGTAGTTAATACTGCAAGTGGTTAATACTGCTTTCAGTTAATACTGCTAGTAGTTAATACTGCTAGTTCAGTTAATACTGCTAGTAGTTAATACTGCTAGTGGTTAATACTGCTTTCAGTTAATACTGCTAGTAGTTAATACTGCTAGTTCAGTTAATACTACTCGTGGTTAATACTGCTCGCGGTTAATACTGCTAGTTAGTTAATACTGCTAGTAGTTAATACTGCTATTTCAGTTAATACTGCTAGTTCAGTTAATACTGCTCGTGGTTAATACTGCTCGCGGTTAATACTGCTAGTTAGTTAATACTGCTAGTAGTTAATACTGCTAGTGGTTAATACTGCTCTAGGTTAATACTGCTTATATTCCGAATACTATAAATACCTTTTGCCCGCCTAAAAGTTCATAACGACTCTTTGCATACTGTTCTCTTGCGCTCAAAACCTTTTCTCTCTCAAGTTCGAAGTTTTCAGGCAAGTTTTCACTAAGATCAATGGCATCCATGACATTCATCGACGAGCACAACGAGATTGCGATGCTACAAAAGCCAAAACAAGCTGAAGGTTTTCATCAGATAGTCGACTTTCTGAAGTCGAGCCACATTGCTCATGCTCTTACTGTATCACCTACAATCTACATTGAGCACCAAAGGCAGTTCTGGGCTAATGCAACCATTGTTGTGGAAAATGGTGTGCAAATGATCAAGACAAGAATCTGTGATCACTCACTTATAGTTACTGAAGAAGTCATTCGCATCAGTCTACGTCTAGACGATGCCTCTGGTATAATGTCTATCTCTAATGATGAACTGTTTTCTAATCTTACTAGAATGGGGTATGGAGGCCCATTGGGTGTTTTCAAATTCTCAAAAGCAAAATTTTCACCCCAATGGCGTTTTCTTGTTCATACCCTGATGCATTGTATCTCCAAAAAGACCACTGGATGGAGTGAGTTCAGCAGTCCAATTGCATATGCTTTGGTATGCTTGGCTACATCCAGAAGGTACAATTTCTCAAAGATGATTTTCAGTGATCTTGTATCAAATATGGGAAACAAAAAGAGTTTCTTTATGTATCCCAGATTTGTTCAGGAAGTAATTAACCATGAATTGACGGATATACCTCAACCTGTTGGGGTATATGTACCTAAACCCCCAAAAGGCAAGGTTTTCTCAAATATGAGAAGATCTGCTGGGGACTCGGAAGGAGTTGACACCCCATTGTTCTCTACAATGATGGTGGTGTCCCAAAACACTGAAGGTATGGCAGCAGGGTCAAGGCCCTCATTAGACCATCCCACTGCTAGCCAAGCCCAACCTTCTCACTCAAAAACAATTCCCCAGTCCATTCTTACAAAACCAACCTCTCCAATTACCCAAACTTATCAAAGAAAACAGGTAAAGAAGGCTCCTTCCCTTCTTGTACCATCACCCACACAACCTTTAAGCCCTCTAAGGGAGAATTCTCCCCTAGAGAATATCCAAAGGGAAACCACAAGGGTGTCTCCCAACCCAAAGGAGGTGCTCTCTGAGGAGGAGGTAGAGCATATGGGAGATGAGGCTGCCACTACTCCTGCTAACACAGAGGAGGAAAGTGGTAACATCAATAAGACCTCCCCCATGGCAACTTTGAATGAGCAATCATTTGAAGGTCCCTGGTGCCAAGAAACCACAGGGGTGGATAGTGCTTCTGCTAGGCAGAAGACTTCCACTACTAAAAGATCCAATGATCCTTCAATAGGGGGTAACACTCCTGGAGAAGGTGAGGACAGATATAACTATGATGAATTGATGGAGGCAATGGGCAACATCAACATGGATGTACTCAAACAGGGCAAAGACATAGAAGAGCTAAAACTCATAGTACTGTCACAACAAGAACAAATCATCAAGTTGAAGCAAATGGTAAGGAAACTGATTTTGCAAAAGAAGAAGAAACAATTTGTGCTCAGAAGGAGGAAACCAGAGACTGATGCTCCCAAAAAGGGGGAGATCAACATGGAAGAAGCATCAAGGGAAGGGGAGATTGATAAAGAAAGAGTTGAAGTTGAGGGGGAGAAGGAAGCAGAAACTGTTAATGCTGCTGAAACCTCACAAGCAGCAGTAACAGAGTTAACACCAACAGAAATTGAAGTAGCTGAAGTGCTAATCAAAGCTAAGAATGACACTCCCAAAGCAAAGGGAGTGGTCATAAATGAAGGGAGAGACAGAAAATCAGAACAGAAAGACAAAGCTGCAGAATCAAAGAATAAGGGAAAAGAAAAGTTAGTGGAATCTGATCAACCAATCAAGAAGCAAAGGTTGGTTGAATCAGATGAAGCTTTAGCAAGGAAAATGCAGAAGGAGATGGAAAAAGAAGAAAGAGCTCAGGTGGAAAAAGACAGGGAAATGGCAAAGGCTTTAGCTACTGAGCTAAATAAAGCCTATCAAAAGGGGCTTGAAACTGAAAAGGCTAAACAAAGGGCTATAAGTCTGAGAAAGGCTATGATGGCTAATACAAGTGCAAAGAAAAGAAGACCTTCACAAACTTACCTTGCCACTCAGGAAAGAAACAAAATGATAACTTTCTTGAGGAGTGCAATTGGGGTAAAGAAAGAAATGTTTGTGAAGATGAGTTTTGATCAAATCAGAGAGCTCTACGAAAAGGAAATGGGGAATCTGAAAAGCAATGAAAAGAAAAGAGTAGAGTTTGAAAAGAAGGCCAAGGAGAGTAATGATATAGATATGAATCAACCATTCCCTGAAAGTGAAGAGGGAACTCCTATCAAAGAAATGGAAAGGGAAAAGGAAGAAAAGAAGAAGGAAGCTACTCTAGTACAGGTTCAAAAGACTTTGAAAAGAACCAAGATGATGGCCAAAAGAAAGAAAGATAAGAAGTCTAGAATAGAAGAAGAACAAAATGTTGCTGAAGAAGAAGTGGCACCTGAGTCATCAAGCCAGCAAGGGTCATCAATCAAAGATGATGTAAGCTTATATATGGTAGTGATGGACAAAGTGCCTGAACCAATTTCTGCAGAACCTGTTGGAGTTAAGCCACCAGAGATCATTCACTGGGATGTACTGACAATGGATGGAAAAGATTACATCAGACTCAAGAGGAAGGGTGATAAGTATGAAGTATTCAATACTTGGATCAAGATTGTCAGAACATGCTCTAGATCTGATATAGAAGAGATGTTTGACATAGGAATTAAGCTGTATGCAGACCATCTGAATACTCCAGGAATTTCTCTTACAAAACTGGTGATGGAGTATCTATGCATGATGTTCAAACCTGAAGAAGTGGACCAGGTCATCAAGAGTGTGTTTAAAGAAGTCACAAGTTGGACTCTATATGAAACTAGTGGAGTATATGCAGTGACTTTGGATAGAAATCACACAGAATACTTCCTAGTGGATAGAGTATATAATCACACCAGACTGAAGGTTCATGCAATGCTAAAGAAGAAGTTGGGTTGTGCACCAAATTCAGAAATGGCCAAGTATCTCATTCAGAGGATAATCAATCAGAGTTTGGGACTGAATCCAGACTTAGCAGCGTGATCTTGGAAGTTTTGGGAGCATTAAAAAGAGCATCTGGAAGAATATCTGAAGAACTTGACTTCTCTTCTAAAAGTCAAGTTAGGGGGAGATTGTTGGGAACTGAAGATTTTACTAAGTGTAGTTACTACTGCTAGTACAAATGTAGTTACTACTGCCAGAACAAGTTGAAGATTAATACTGCTGAGTGTTACTACTGCTAGTGTTAATTAATACTGCTAGTCAAAGTTAGTACTGCTTGAACAAAGTTAGTACTGCTTAGCTAGTTAGTACTGCTAGTGGTTAGTACTGCTTGCAGTTAATGCTGCTAGATGAAGTTAATGCTGCTGAGCATTATTAGTGCTGCTAAAGAGATCCGGATGGAAAGTACTACAGCTGGATATACTGAAGATATACTTAGAAGATATACATGGAAGATATACTGAAGATTTGTTTATTCTTTGTAATTATCTTTTTATTAGTATATGTATAGAATGTTTAGAATAGATAAAAAGAACTTTTTGATAATTGTTTTTTCAAGAGAAAAATCAACCTCAAGGCATAGATCCTAATTCTAGAGAAGTAGAATTCGTATTGGTGAGCCTGTTCATCAATATTGAGGTTGAGTGTGTAACCTTGTAGCTTTAAGCATTCAATACAAGTTTACTGTTTGATCATTATATACTGTGTTTGATTACTGTTTTATTAAATATCAAAGTGTTTTTCCGCAACTTCTTTGATATTAGTTTCTGAGTATTAATTCTTGTTAAGAATTCGATCCTGACAATTAGGAATTAGCAAGGGATCAGTGACAGATTTTTGTTGCTAAAAATTAGTGGGTCCGTCGTAAATTTGTCGCTAAAACGGGCCCTGGCAAATTTGTCGTTTAATTGGGCCCTCACAAATACGTCGATAAAGTTTCCATCGTTGATAGTAGTCTGTTGCTAATCGGTCACTGATAGTAGTCTGTCACTAATCTGTTTGATACTTATTCGTCACTTATAGTATCACCCACACCCTTTTGACCCACCGACTATCAACAACAGATCAACGACGAATCCGAGCTTTAGCGAGGGATTAACGACAAATTTTTCCTTCACGGATAGTGGTCAGTTTTGTAGTGATATGAGTTGATACAAATTACTTTTTGATTTTTTTTATTTTACACCCATATCGTATTAACATAAATAATCGTGTATGAAGTAAAATGCATTAAAAATACAGTTTTATACAAATTATACAATTATAATCGTCTCGTCAATATCTTCAAAATGAGCCCATGATACGATGTTTTCACATCTTAAGACATGTGATAATTAAATCCAAAAAAACAAGTATAGAAAATGGCTTAATGTAACACCCCCGATTTCGAAAGGTATCGTTTCAAGTTATTACAGAAATCGGTAATTTTTAAGGGAAAAATGAGATAAAATATTTTGGACTTGAATCCTAGATTTTATAGTCTTTATGGATGAAGGATTCAATTACGAGTCCAACGGTTCTTTCCGGAGCAAAATCGGAGCTATAACGAAGAAGTTACGGCCAAAACAGTGAACGGGTGGAAAACCGGGCGGACAGTGAATTACGCGACTTGTGCCGCGGCTTAGAGTAAACCGCGCGACTTTAGGGAAGCGGGCTACTTATGCCGCGACTTAAAGTCGCGGCATAACCCGTGACATGCACTGTCGAGATAAAACTTCCTCACAACCCAAACCCTAAATCTTCTCCCCTTTACTCTCCCAAACCGACCCCCAAACCCCGAAATCGAACCCTAACCCATTTTGAGGGTTTTTACTCCTTAAACCACATGATTCTTCATCATCTAGCTAGTTGGGATCATGTACCACAAAACCTTCATCTTCATCTTCCTCACCAAGTTCTTGGGGGTTTCATCTAACCCTTTTCATCGTTTGAAGATTGGAAGCTTATGGTTCGTTTTGGTGATCTACAAGTGTTTTGGTTGGTGATTCAAGCTTTTGGTTGAGATAATTTTCTCCTTCTTCAAGTATGGAAAACTAGGGTTTTTGGTATAAGATGAAAAGTTCATGTAAATACTTGGGAAGCATTTCTAAAGGGTTGAATATGATTATTTATGGTTGGAAATGTGTGGATCTAGGTTTTGGAAGAATCGTGGTTGTGGATTCAAGTTTCTTCTAGAAACCTCTAAGTGGTATAAAATCTAGATTTAGCCTAAATCTAGCAAGGTGAGTTCAAGTTGATTTGTGAAAACGTTGTACATGACAAAATGTTTATTTTTAAAGCATTTATGTGTTTTACACGAAATTATCAACTGTTGAGTTATTTGGTAACTTTTGATTATTTGAAGTGTTTAACTTATTAAACCCTGTAAAACACCACATTTGGGATTTTGGGATATTTTGGTAAATGTGTCACAAAGGAATGTGATTTGGTGATTTATTGCATATATAGGTATTTGGTCAAAAATGCACTTCTAAGTGTTTGTCGGGTTTTATGCATCATTCATGAAATGAGATATTTTGAAAAGTACGAAGGTGTGAGTCCTTTGGTTTTGGGTCGATCCCGACTTTGGGAACACTTTAGAAAATGATAATCCTTTTTGGGTTTTGGGCCGAAGGCCAATTGTGATTTGAGAAACAAAGTTTTGCGAAAGATGTATTTTGGTTTATGTAACCACTTTGGCTCTCGTATTTTATCCAAACGTTCATTATGCCTTTTCGGGCTTGGTTTACACGAATGAGTCTTTGGAACATTTGTTCAGTTTTGGTAGCTCGTTAAGGAGCCTTGGACGTATGGTGTACTTAGTTGCATCTTAATTGAGAGTTACATGTTTTGAATGCGTTAGTTCATTCTTTTGAGGCATATAACGTTTTAGACTGTAATGCATTGGATCCATAGGCATATTCGTCAGTCAGTTGGGTTAGTGGGGACTTTATCCCCGTGTCAGGACTGGATATTGTTTAGTGGGGACCTTATCCCCGTGGTTAGTGGTTGGACTCGATAACCGCGTAACCTTGATTGAGGGCTCGAGGTAGATATCGTGGGTGGTTGAACTCGATGTTTGTTTGTAATCCAATCTGGTTACTCATCGTGGAATTTAGTGTCTGCGTTTGAAATCTAGTGAGTGGTCCCCAAGTCATGTTGATTTTGTAAGCTTGCGGTGGTGCTCTGGAGGAGCCGTATACGGAGCTAAGTCTTGCGGTGGTTCCTAGAGTGAGCCGGATACGGGGACTTGTGACTTTGTGGTGAGACTCATCTAGAGGTCAGGTAGACACTAGGATCAGTGGTGTCTTGCGCTGGTAGCTTAGATGAGCCGGATACGGGGAACCATGGTCTTATGTGAAGCTCGAGAACATTGATAAGTGGCCTAACTTTGTGTGCCTACCACATTCGATGGAATTCGGGTATCCCCCATCACCAAAAGGTGTTGTTTTGGGGTATTGAGTTTTATTATCCAAGTTTTCGGTGGCGTCTTGTGTAAATGGATTTTATCCTTGATTTATGGGTTGAGTATTATGCCTCACCTGTGTTTTGGGTGTTTTGGGGATACAAAGTTTTAGCCGCATTTTCATAAATGGAGATTTCGATTTCTATTCACGTTTTGAGTAAGTGTTGGATTGCATTACTTCATGAAATAACGTTTGCCGTTGACGCGTCCATTTATAAATTGCATAATATTGGAAACGGGTCGTTTGCATATTTAAAGTAAGTCATTTTCAAGGATCATGATTTAAGTTGCATTATTTCCGTTTAATGGTTTTTATAATCATGATGAAAACTCTTGAACTCACTAGGCATTAGTCTAACCCTTTTTATTTGTCGGCATGTGCAACAGGTTAAGGTTGGGAATAGTGCTAGCGACACTGTGAAGCGATGAGTGCTAGTTGTGTGCTCGAAGAGGTGATTAGCTTGTTGAAGTCTTCCGCATTTATATTTGGAGGTAGCGATTGTTATTGGGTTATTGTAACATTCGACTTTAATTAGTCTTTATGTAAGACTTTAATTTTGTTGCTGGTTCAATCTAGGAATTGTATTTCAATTATGGACTATTAGTAAGAGATTTTATTACCCTTTAAGGTATTTTTAAAAGTTTTTAATTAGTCCCTCTTTCCAAAATTTGAGGGTGTTACACTTAATATCGTCTCTCAAGTAATAAAGCGGTAAAATACCAAATATCGTCCACGGAGATTGTTGTAAAAGCGCAATAAAAGTGTAATAAAAGAAAAGATCTCAGATGATGATTTTGAAGACTTTGTTTTGAGTTGGTTAACACAGTAATATAAGTGACAAGATATATAAAATAAGCATGGGTACAAGACTTGAGGTGAGGAGTAAACACAAATTCCACTGGCCAATGTTGTACGGATGCTACAACATTAGTTCAGCAACAACATGTTCCACCATCTACTTTGAAGAACATCCTTCCGAATATCCACCAATGCACTATTTTTTAGCTTTCAATATGCCTATGTGGTATTAGGACCAGTGTGAGTGTCAAACGGTGTCTTCAAAGTATATGGATAAACAAATGCCTTTGTTAAAAATCACCCTTCCGAGTTGATTCTCATTGCATTCAAGTTGATGTGTTCCAACTGGCTCATTCCTGAGTCCACTACACTTTAACACTTTGACTAATGATCAACCCGTCAAGAATTAATCAGTTTGAAAAACATAGATAACAAATTCCTTTGTTAGCAACTCTTCCAAGTATACTTCCATATCATTCAAATTGACGTGCATATACATGGCTTATTCCTAAGACCGTGGCATTTTAACACTTTAAGAAGTGATCAATTCATCAATAAGTGTCTTAGACTTTATAAAACTTAAAATGACACAGTGGAACATCGTTATTGAAAAACAATGTCCACTATTATCTGGTTTACAACCTCCCCTTTCGTCTTACACCCAAGCTATGGAGATTAGCTACTCATACCGAAAAGTAAGTTGCAAGAAATGTAAATGACGTAGAGTAAAGACATAAATTAAGTGATGGAAAGTAAATGGAGGAATTTAAATTGCATAAAGTAAAGACAATAAGCAATAAAGAAAGTAAAGAAAGCAAAAATTGCTAAGCAATACTGTAGCAACTCATAATGATGAACATGAACTTGAAGAACTTAATATTAAAATGCATGAACAATAAAGTAAACCACACAATTCAGTATCAGAACTGATTAGATAAGTTGTTGAACATATGACCTTCCAATCTCTATTTATACAACCAAGAGAGGGGAAAAAGAGTAATTAAAGTGGACAACGTAAGAGACAAAAGTACAACTAAAAGTTTTCATGATGACAAAAGGAAAGTAGACATCCCATCTTCTCCAAGCAATCCTCACATTACATTTAAACAAAAGAGTGGATCTTGATTATTTTCGTTGGCCATCTTCATTAAATCCTTAAATGGTCCTTCCAACAAGCAGATCTGGATGTTGTAGCACTACTAGCAATATGACAATCAGTGTAAAATCTAAGTTAGCTTCCTAAGTAGTAAAAGACAGGTAAATCATAAACTTAGCTCCATGAAATAGAAAAGGGAAAATAACTTAATAAAAAGGACTCAATGGTTAAGATAAAAGGAAAATACTACCTAAAAAATAAGAAAATGTGCTTTATACATTGAATTCTCAATGCATATCAGCCCAATATTGAATATTTTTGTATTTAATCATATTATTAAATATCATGAATGCATACGACCTAATTTGTCTTTACAATTCTGAAACACAAGATTTAGATTTGTAAGAATTATGAGATTTCAGAGTTTGTCTTTTTCTGGACTTACCAGTGTTGGTCCGTTTTTGTGAGCGCCTTTTCTTTTGCTTCTTACATTTAGCATAATAGGTACTCACAGAAACTGATTCATCAACTTTAGTTGATGATTTACCCTTTTCAAACACACTTGGTAAAATCCCAGACTTAATCACAAAAGCAGATTGATCTGGAAGTTTAACATTGAAATCAAAGTTCTTAACACAATCATCAACACATCCATCGAAATTTAAAAATTCAAATTCATCCTCAATAATTCATCATCATCATCATCATCAAATTCAGGAGCCTTGGAAGCATTCGGAAACATAAACTCATTGAACTCTTTTTCACACTGTTTTTTATAAGGAGTTCGATAAAAATCTGAAGGTTTTGGTTCAGGAAACATATCGCCTATGAAAACTTTACAAGATGATGCATCTAAATCAGTAGAGTTGTTTGCACAATCTCTTTCGGATCCTGAATTATCACTTGTAACTTCAAATTTAAAATCAATGTTCAAAAGAATACTAGAAAACACAATTTTCTCTAAGTCAACCAAAATCCTCACATCTACTAAGGTGTTCTCAAGTTCAAAAATTATACTTTCCAAAATGAGTGGAAGAACATAAATCTTTGCTTCAATGGGTTTAGCCTCCATTTCCTCAGTAGAATAGCTTTGAAAATAATCATTGGATAGAAATTTTGGTTGTTCAGATAGATAACTATCATTCAGATTATCATAGCAGAATGGTAGTTGCTTTTTTAGTTGTGTTTTTCCTGTTTTCATCTTCCTTGGCTTCAACTTCATCAGATGCTTTGGTGACAAATTTGGGTTTTAAATGAGGGTTTTTGTCAGCCACTTGTAAGAAATCAAATTTTTATAAAGCTGGTTGTTTTCTAATAGATTTATTTAAATAATGTGGGTTATCATACCCAATACCCCAATTATCCTTTGGCTTGTTTAGATGAATGGTTTGATCTGTTTGACCTTGTCTTCCAAACCATTTATCTTTTTCAGCAAAGTTTTATTTTCAAACTGCAATTTATTATATTTAATGACAAACTCTTGTTTCTCAAGTTCACACATATTGAACTTGGAAACCGTTTTAGAAATTTGATTTTCAAAACAAGCTTTTTGTTATTCAAAATTAGTAGCAGCTTTGTTCAAAGAATCAATCAATTTTTTGTTCCCAACAATTTCATTGTTGAGATCAAAAATTGTTTGACGCTTTTTAGCAACTCTGCCTTTTTCCTTTTTCAGTTTAGCTTGTAAGTCTTGAAGCTCAACCATCATGATTTCCATTATCTTTAAGATATCACAATCAGAAAAATTGTTTACCTCCTCAGATGTCTCATCATCAGATTCATCAAATTTCACCTCATTTCCCATCAGGCACATATGGGCAGTTTCATCTCTTTCACCTTTAGAGTTAGTAACATCTAGCCAATGGTCATCCTCGACCATCAGTGCTTTGCCAGCTTCTTTCTGCTTAGCCAGAAGCATCTTGTTCTTGTAGTAATCAAAATTTCTGACTTTGGGCTTCCGACACTCTTTATCAAAGTGACCGATTTTCCCACAATTATAGCATTTAATTGGCTCTTTTGCTTTATTCAACTCATAACTGTTGATGTACTTCTTCTCATCCAGCTTTCTCTCCTCGTACCTCCTACCATCAGACTTCATTTCTTCATATTTCCTGCCTTCAATCCTTTATTTGTGTTCATAATTCCTTAACTCCGATGAATACCTCTGACTGTTAGAACCCGACCTCTTATAAAATTTCTTCTGAAAGACTCGGGTTAGCAATATCATGGATTGCTTAAGACTTTCACCATCATCAGAATCAGAATCATCACTGTTAGTACCATCAGAACTAGATACCACAACTTTCTTTTTGTTCTTCATATCTTTCTTCTCCTTTTGTTTCTTCTTATCAACCACAAGAGCAATAAGATCAACTATTGACTTCTCATTCTTTTTCTTCTCTCATCTTTTCTCATCTTCTTCTTCCTCGTTTTGTCTTAGTATCCCATACACTTCATATAATAGAATCTCACTTAGATCTTTCTTTTGTTTCATCCGTCGTGTATGATTCTTCCATTCTAGTAGCAATACACTCGGAAACTTCACGTTGTTTTCTATCTACTTCTTTTTCACTTTTTTCTTTGCTAACTCATTGAGCAAAGACATAAACCTCTCATTAGTCTCCTCTAAGTTTTCCCCATCCTTAGCTTTAAATTCTTCATAGTTATTGATACAGTTAGCTACTTTCATCTGATTACCAATTTTAGATCCTATCATCATCTTTTCCAACTTATCCCACATTTTCTTCGATGTTGCCTTGTAACTATCAATCTTGATTTAGATCTCATTTGGTATGCTTTGAAGAAGTAGAGATCTAGCCTGTTTGTCAGCCTTGTGTTTATTTATCTGCTCATCACTGTATTTGGAGATATCAAGTGGAACTTCTCTTGTCTTTTGTTCCCTTGGTTCATTTCCATCCTCACTGTCTGATGACTCATCATCTGGAATTTGAGTAGTGATTGGAATCATTGGCCCTTCTTCTATAGAGATCTTGATGTTCTATCCATATGCATGTCTGTCAATAAAATCCAGAATTCTGTCTTTCCACTACTCATATTCTTCCTTGAATAGAACTGGTGGTTTGACATCAGTTCTGATAGCTAAAGCATCTATTGACGTCATCTTGATGATTGCACTAATCTTTAAACAAAACAATCAAAAATTTTCAAAAATCTAAAGAACTCCATCAATTCAAACTTTTCGCTAAAAGATTTGCGAATTCTATGCTTAGAAAAATTCACAAAAGATCGCTTCTCGTATGATTCAGCTTGTGAGTTCTTGAGGAATTCGAAGGCCAAAGAAGATAAACAAAAGCTTTTCGTACAAAACTGCTTGCGAGTTCTTGAGGAATTCGCACAAAGAGGCATGCAAGTTCTTTCCTTAGCCGAATGAACAGTAGCTTTTCGTACGAAGTAGCGTGCGAGTTCTTACTTCTCGTACGATGCCTTATGTGAGATCTTGAACAATTCATACGCCAAACCTGCGAGTTCCATACTTGACAAAAAATCACAATACAATCAAACTTGAGCTCTGCGAGTTCTTCAAAGATGAACCTTGCGAGTTCTTGGGATCTTGCGAGTTCTTCAGGTTTCGACCCATAAACTTCAAATTCAAACTAAAATCTCTTCAAAATTCCATATTTGATTCTGAAACTTTGTCAATTGATCCTCGTACACTGTTACAACAGATTACAATGGAACAATTTCAAACAAAAACAACAAAATGATACTTTTGATCAAGAATACAGTGCGTATTGTGTTTGAACCAAAACTTTCTAGAAATCCAAAATTCACACAAACAGTTGTGAATTGGACAATGTGATACAAATCAAACCTTTTCTAGAACATACAACGATTACAACGATTGCATTCTCGTATGATTCAGCTTGTGGCTTTGACTTTGTATACCTGTTGTTCCCAGATTCTAGTTCCTATTCAAGATTAATCAAACAAAACAAGATTTAACAATCAATTACCTGTTTGATTTCACTTTCAATCTCAAGATTACAAGTTTCTCTTTCTACAATCTCTCTCTAACGAACTCTCTCTCTCTCTAATATTTCTCTCTCTTTCTATTAACAATGAGCATTCTACAAATTACAAAGACAACAAAGGTATTTATACCCTTGACAATTACAAAGAAACAAAATTACAAATTACATTGACTTTTATTACAAAAGACTTTGATTTTGATGAGATTTGACTTTCTCATCTTTGACTTCTTGAACTTTGACCTTCAGTCTTCTTGATCTTGTATCCAACATATTTATGCTCTAACAATCTCCCCCTTTGGATTCAAGATCACTGTTGAAAGATCTAGCAATTCAGTCTTCACTTTAAGCTCTGTCAGTACAATCTCCCCTTTTTCTTTGACTGTATTCTTTCCAAAAACTGCCTTCAAACGATTAACAATCTCCCCAAAACATTGATAACATACTTTCAGACTTTGGAAATAAATTATCTTCAGAATCAGCTCGAATTGCTTTAGCAAATAATCTTCAAAGAAAATTTCCTCAAAAACTTCAGAAATTCTTTGATCTTCATCAAATCTTCAATTCTTTACTTTTAACTTTTCTAACTTGGACATTTCTGAAAAACATCTCTCAAAACTTTATCATTTCTTGATACCATCTCACCCAGACTTCAAAATTTTAACATTTCTTGATATCATCTCCCCCTTTTTGATGATTTGAGCATCTATATCATCAAAACTTTTCTTCCATGAAATGTTTCTGACCAAACTGATCTGTCAAACTGAGCCTCTGATTCTATGACCCATATCCAAGTATTCATCTAGATCTTTGCAAATCCAGACAAAATAAGAACAGGTAACTCCTGAATCAACAGATGAATCAGTTAAAAATGCTTGTCAGTAACACAAAGTCACTGTGTGTAACAAATACACAATATAAAGGAGCTTTTTGATGTTCACTCCCCCAGGGCTTCCATCCAATCATCGAAACACCACAAAGGCAATTTCTATGAATGTTATGACAAAGAAACAAATTCTTTGTGTGTTCGTGCATGTGTAGAAAGAATTAAGCACGAATGATTGCTTTTAATAAGGCTCAAAGTTGTGTAAACCACTGAGACAACAGTAGATAAACACAGACTCAATGTGCATGATTGAAGTGCGAAGGTGGGGCAGACTTCCTTCTTTTTCAATATCCAGATTTTCCAAATGAAAATTAGATAGATTATATGTTGCGTCCCCAGAAAAATATGAAACATTTTCTTTTTGAGAAGAAAATGAGTAGTTGGTGGGGTTTAAGCAAGAGTTTGGCATGGGCTATTTGCCTGATTCAATAATGTTCACCAAGAATTGTGAAGCATTAGTAATGTGGTTGCCCGACTCTGAAAGTAGTTGGTGCAGAGTTTGATATTCTTTTACTCTGATCTCACACCCTCTTTCTTTTAATTCAATAAGCGTACTACTAACCAAAACTCTCTTTTCCATTTTACCTCATCGCACAACCCACACTTATTTATTTTTGGCTCCTCACACTCAATCTCTATGGATTAACTTCTTGGGTAGAAATCACTGGTTAACGTGATTCCATAGAAGTTCATTGAATTCCTAGCACAAAGAACCCATGTAATCCTATGAAAACATAATGTTGCTCAATATAGTTTAACTTTATCAGTTAAAGCTCATATACAAATGTCAGATGTAAATATGCTCAGAAATATAATCATGAAGATATGAGCATTTTAAAACATTGAAGATATTTCAAACAAGTTAATTGAATGAATGAACATGAATGCAAGAGACTTGTTTGAAAATCTGACATTGTATGAAAATGATCAGAAATGAATAATATAAAAATCAAGGCTTATGGTCAAGAATAACAAATATTGTGTATACAAACCAAGATATAGACATTCTTGAAATGAACGTTTAGAAATGAAATAACGCTCAAAATTCTTTGAAGTACAAGCGGGGTGTCTTACCATCGAAAAAATTGGTTACAATATGAGACATGGTAAGATCATTTTAAACAAAGTCAAACCGATGTGTGTGAATACTTGAAAGTATATAGAAAAGACAATACACAAGTATTAATCTTTGGATATCACACGATTTGTTTATCAATGAAGCACAAAAATAAAAATGAAAACATTTAAAATCACACTTCCAAATTATAAAATCTGTTTAAAATTCAGGAAGTGGTTTGAAGATTTAAGAACATGTTTTCTATACCTGAAAGTTGTCCTTCTTTCAGATACATTTGAGATTAAGATAAGAAATTTACCTTTTAGCTTTGTCTTAAATCTCATGAAGTCATGCTTAACTCAAAAAGATATGATCTTGTCAGCTTCTCTCATCCTGCATAAGTCTCAAAGTCTAGTCAAAATTTATTCACAAAATTTATTCGAAAAATAAAAGACATAAAGCAATAAAACGTTGATTGTACGAGTTCTGATCTTAGATAATCAGAAATCATAGTCTTACTCCTTTTGATAAGCTCCCCCTAAAATCATGCATCACAAAAATTAATCATTTAAGTAAAATGCAAAAATTAGTTATGCTCCCCCTCAAATGAATGTAGATCATCTAAAACCTTCTCTTACTCCCCCTAAGCTCATGAGCAAACAATTAAAGTGCAGATATCCTTCAGACATAAAGATAAAGAAAATGATGAAAAATAACAATTCGTAACTTTAGTAGGTAATAACCGATTACGTCTTAAGATTTAACATACCAAGCTTAGAGACAAGAAAATTAAATCTCTTTTCATCTAAGGGTTTGGTAAATAAATCTGCAAGTTGATAATCTGTTTTTACAAAATAAAGTTCAATTGTTCCTTTTTCTACATTATCTATGATAAAATGATACCTTACATCAATGTGTTTGGTTTTCCTATGTTGGACAGGATTAGCAGATATCGCAATTGCACTCTTCGAGTCACAATAAATTGGAATTTTGTCAAATTTGAATCCATAGTCTCGTAGCTGTGTTCGCATCCACAAGACTTGAGAACAGCAATTGGCAGCAGCTACGTACTCAACTTCAGCAGTCGATGTGGAAACGCATAATTGTTTCTTTGATGCCCAGCTAACGAGCTTGTCTCCAAGAAATTGAACGTGACCAGAAGTACTCTTTCTATCCAACATACAACCTGCATGATCTGCATCTGAATAGGCAGTCAGTTGAAACCCAGTATCCTTAGGATACCACAGACCAAGGTCTGCAGTCCCCTTCAGATATCTAAAAATCCGTTTGATAACAGCCAAATGGGATTCTTTGGGAGAAGCTTGATAGCTAGAACATAAACATGTTGAAAACATAATATCTGGTCTACTAGATGTAAGATACATTAATGAACCTATCATACCTCTATAAGTTCTAACATCAACACTTTTACCCGAAGGATCAGTGCTAATCTTAGTACCAGGTGCCATCGGGGTTCCAATTGGTTTACAATTTTCCATTTTGTACTTCCGAAGAATGTCCAAAATGTACTTAGATTGGTTAATAAAAATCCCCGTAGAAAACTATTTAACTTGTAGTCCGAGAAAGAAATTCATCTCTCCCATCATACTCATTTGAAAACGTGACACCATGAGGTTAGAAAAGTTTTTGCAAAATTTTGGATTAGTAGAACCAAATATTATATCATCAACATATATTTGAATAAGAATAATATCATCTTTTTCTTTTTTAATGAATAAAGTGGTATGAATCTTACCTTTGGAGAAACCAGACTTGACCAAAAATTTGGATAAGACGTCATATCATGCTCGAGGGGCTTGTTTTAATCCATAAAGGGCTTTGTTCAAGATGTAGACATGATCTGGATTTTCTGGATTGACGAACCCTTCTGGTTGAGACACGTACACTTCCTCTTTAAGAATGCCATTCAGAAAGGCTGTTTTCACATCCATCTGAAAGACTGTGAAATTCTTATGAGCTGCGTTGGCTAGAAACATACGGATTGCTTCTATACGCGCTACTGGAGCATACGTCTCATCGTAGTCTATGCCTTCCTCTTGCCGGTAACCTTTGGCAACAAGTCTAGCTTTGTTTCTTATGAAGACACCATCTTCATCCTTTTTGTTCTTGAATACCCTTTTAGTTCCTATCACGGTCTTTCCTTCTACCTTAGGAACTAATCTCCAAACCTTTAGGGCTTCAAACTGATTGATCTCTTCTTGCATGGCAGATACCCAGTCCGAATCAGCAAGAGCCTCTGATACTCGCGTGGGCTCAATCTTACTGAGGAATGAGTCATGCATACATTGATTAAGAGTCGCTGACCTCGTTTGTACAGGCTTGTTAAAATCTCCAATTACTTGATGTAAAGGATGGTCTTTAGTCCAGCGATGCTCATGAGGGAGTGGAGTAGATATTGATTGAACATGATCATCATCTAGAAATCCACTTTCAGAATCTTCAGTTTGAATAACATGAGGGGAGTTTGCATTTGAAGTTTCAGGTGCAGAAGTATCAGTTGGAACAACAGAATCTGGCTGTTGAGTAGACAATGTATTACACCCAACTGAAACAGTTACTTCTGGATCAGCAGTTACTTGTACAACTTCAACTGTAGGAATAGATGTTGGAATGTGAGTTTCTGACTGAACGGGGGATGCTTGTTCAGTTATGACATCTGAAGTGACTAGATGATTGCAACTTGTGTCTTCAGACCTGTCAGTCACAACAGATTTAGGTATATTAGATCCTAGAAACTCATCATAAAAGAATTCAAATAACAAATCTAAATCAGATAAATGCGAAACTGAAGTAGAAGCGTTATTCGAATTTGTCGCTGTAGAAACAGGTTCTGGACTGATCTGTCCAGAAGCTAATACTCCAGTGATCACGGGTTCTGAACTGAGTTGTTCAGAAGCCATCTCTTCATCGAATGTGACATTAACGCTCTCAACAACTGTCTTTGACTTCTTTAGATAAACACGATATGCTGCCGATGTTGAAGAATAACCAATGAAGATACCCTCGTCCGCCTTAGCACTGAATTTATTCAGACTCTCTCTGTCGTTAAGCATGAAACATTTACACCCAAATATGTGAAAATACTTGATGGTTGGTGTTCTGTTGTTAATCAGCTCATATGGAGTCTTCTGAAAACGGCGATGTATCATGGACCGATTTTGAGTATGGCATGCAGTCGACACAGCTTCTGCCCACAAGAATAGAGGTAGATCGGATTGGCTAAGCATAGTACGAGCGACTTCGACTAGCGTCCGATTTCGCCTTTCGACTACTCCATTTTGTTCAGGCGTTCGAGCAGTAGAGTACTGATGTGAAATCCCAACTGATTCGAGATATTCATCAACAATCTTGTTCTTGAATTCTGTGCCGTTATCTGTTCGAAGAACCTTGACTTGTCGCTGCAATTTCACCTGGGTCGTCTTTAAGAATGTAATGAGAACTTCGGACGTCTCATCTTTTGATCGAAGAAATTTGACCCACGTGTATCTTGAGTAATCGTCCACAATAACCAACACGTATTTCTTTCCACCCAAACTCTGAGTTCTCATTGGACCACACAAATCCATATGTAACAACTCTAACGGAGAACTAGTACTTGGTTCAGGCTTCGGTTTATGCGGAGCTCTCTTCATCTTACCCTTCTCACAAGCAGCACATAAATGTTCTTTCTCGTATTTCAGCTCAGGAAGTCCTTTTACCAATTTCCCACTAACCAGCTTATTGATATAACGAAAGTTCAAATGAGATAGACGTCTATGCCAGAGCCAACTTTGCTGCGTTGAAGCTTTTGTCATCAAGCAACCTTGATTGTCAATCCGAACTTTGGATAGATTGATGGTATAGAGGTTTGTCTTTCGATGTCCACCTAAGAGTTTTGTGTCGTCTTCAGTACGAACCGAGCAACTCTTAGATTTAAAATTGACCTCTAACCCTTTATCGCAGAATTGACCAATGCTGAATAAGTTGTGCCCCAAGCCTTCGACATAACTCACCTTACTTATCGTTATGTTGTCTTGAATAATATCACCATATCCTAAGATAGGTGAAAGTTGATCGTTTCCAAATCTGACATTTCCACTGAATTTCTCTGTATAGTTAGACAATAAAGCTTTTTGCCCAGTCATATGCTTGGAACATCCACTATCCAAGTACCACATATGCCGGGTCTGCAAGAGAAATCAGGCAATAACAATTTTAGGTACCCATTTAAAAACGGATCCTAACAAATTAGCACAAGATTTTGGTATCCACTTGAAAATGGATCCGCTTTTGTTCTTTTGAAAACTTTTAAAAACATTAGATCTTGAAGAAATAACATGATAAGATTCATACCAATCAGAAGAATTATGAGAGTAAGCAAAATCATTTCTCCGATAATGATAAGATGTAGTAGAAATAGGAGATAATTGAATCAATTGCTTTATTGAATACCTCTTGTAAGAAGTTACAAGGTTTTGTTTATTTGAAGCAAATTGATCAACTACATCAGTATAACTACTAACTGATCTATTACAAGAATTATCAGAAACTGATCCGGCTATCTCATCATCCTTCCTTTTTGGTCTCCATTCGGATCGAGCTTTCAACTTTTTCATCCTTAAATCTGAAACATAAGATATAGATTTATTAAGAAAAGCAGATTTCCGAGATTGAATGTTCTTTTGTGTACCAGTGTATTTCTGTTTCTGTAGTCGCTGTTTCTTATATTTCTTACCTCGAGCATAATAATCAGCAGTTACAGAAACTGATTCACCAACCTTAGTTGATGATTCATCAATGTTAACACCACTTGGTAACACTTTGTCATTTACAAGACAAGTAGAATGATCAGGAAGTATATCATTGGATTCAAACAAATCAATTTCATTTATGCACCCATCATCAGAATTAAGAAAATCATTTGCAGACTCAAATAAGTCATCAGAATTATCAGAGAAAGTTTGAGGTGCCTTTGAAACTTTAGAACACATTGTAGATTTAGATTGCAAAACACGCTTTGTTGAATATCAACCAAAAGTTTTTCATCAGATAAATCATTTTCAAGCTCAACTATTTTGCTCTCAAGAATAAGTGTAGGAACATAAACCTTTGCAATTGCAGGTTTTTCCTTCATCTCAGAAGCAGAATAACTAACAAAATAGTCGTTTGAAAGAACTTTTGGTGTTTTTGAAAGATAACTATCATTTAACTTTACATAGTTAAACGGTAGTTGCATTTTCTTTTTATTCTTTCTATTTTCAGTTTCTTTGGCCTCAACTTCTTCTGGTAATTTGGTAACAAATTTGGGTTTTAAATGAGGATGTCTACTAGCACATGCAAGAAAATCATAGTTATAAAGTGTTGATTGTTTTCTGATGGCTTTATTAAGATACTGAGGGTTTTTAAAACCAAGTCCCCATTTCTCTTTAACATCAGCCTCTTCGTTAGGTGCATTGAGAAAAATGGTTTGATCTGTTTGACCTCTCGCATAAAGTTTTGCTTCCAGACCATTTACCTTCTTGTTCAAAAGCTTATTTTCAACCTGCAGTTTATGAATAATTAGTGCAGATTCTTTCTTCTCAAATTCATACTTAGAAACTTTAACTTCAAAATCAGAAATCTTGTTTTCAAAACAATCTACTTGAAGTTTAGAATCATAATCAGACTTGCGTAAAGAATCAATGAGATCTTTGTTCACAATAACAGACTTATTAAGCTCAAAGATCTTATCGTTTCTTTTAACAACTTTTTCGTTTTCGTTTTTCAATTTATTTTGTAAATCTTGAAGCTCAATCACCATGGTTTCCATTTTAGTAATGAAATCTTTTGCAGTTAAGTTTAATACCTTATCAGCTGACTCGTCATCTGACACATCATTCTTTACTTCTTTTCCCATAAGACAGAGATGAGTTGTTTCTTCCTTCTCCTCGTCTTCACCTTCGGAATGATCAAGCCAAAATTAATCTTCAGCCATTAAAGCTACACCCGCTTCTTGTTGTTTTGCCAAAAGCAATTTGTTTTGATAGTACTGAGAGTTGCGAAAATTTTGCTTTCGACAATCTTTAGCAAAATGATCCATCTTGCCACACTTGTAGCATTTGATTGAGTCAGTTGCTGGCTTTTCAGCAACAGTGTAATCATTCACGTACTTCTTCTTCTCATCGGGTTTCTTCTCCACATATTTGTTCTCTTCATATCTCTTTCCTTCCACTCTTTCACGGTGCTCATGATTCTTTGAACTTGATGAAGAATATCGTTGAGAATTTGATCCCGGCTTTTTGTAGAATTTCTTTTGAAATGCACGGGTCAGAAAAATCATGGCTTGTTTCAGACTTTCTACATCATCACCATCTGATGCAGATTCAGATTCAGAACTTGTAAGAACTTTCTTCTTCTTCTTTTCTTTTTCCTTCTCTCCGGCTACCAAAGCAATAGGATCAGGAACTTTTTCTGCTTTCTTTTTCTCAGCTCTCTTCTCCTCCACTTCTTCTTCATTCTGCCTCAGAGTCTCATACACTTCATGTAACGGGATTTCATTCAGATCCTTCATCTGTTTCATTCTACGTGTATGCTTCTTCCATTCAGGTCGTAGAATGCTAAGGAATTTGACATTGTTTTCGAGCTGCTTCTTTTTCACCTTGTTCTTTGTTAATTCATTCAGAAGCACATTAAATCGTTCATATGTGTCTTCCAAACTCTCATTCTCTTTGGCTTTAAATTCCTCGTAGCGATTGATGCAGTTAGCCACTTTCATCTGATTCCCGACCTTGGATCCCATCATCATCTTTTCCAATTGATCCCACATCTTTTTAGCATCATGCTTGTAGCTATCAATCTTGATGTAGATATCATTAGGAATGCTTTGGAGTAGAAGAGATCTTGCTTGCTTATCATGTTTATACCGACTCTTCTGTTCTTCAGAATACTGAGATAAATCCACTTTAACTGGTTTTGTCTTTTGTTCTCTTTCCTCATCATCATTTACATTATCAGATTAATCATCAACAGGTACTTGAACCATGATTGGTGCCATAGGACCATTTGTAATTGACTACAGAATATTCTCCCCATTTGCATGTCGATCTATGAAATCTAGAAATCGATCCTTCCATTGTTCATACTCTCCTTTGAACAGTACAGGAGGCTTAACATCGGTGCCAATGGAAAGAGCATCTTTGGAAGTCATCTTGTTTAAACCTGTTTGAAAAATATTAGCAATAAGAAACTAGAACTGATCGTTAGTCCAAATGAAAAAAAATAAGAAATACAAAATATTCACTAAAAATCGAAATGCGAAAAACACGAAAAATATTCTAAGTCTTTCACGCTTTGCGCTTCACACAGGAATCGTAAATCTCCAATTTGCGTGTCACACGGGGAACGCAAACCTATACTTTGTGTTTCTCACGGGGAACGCAAACCTCTACTTTGTGTTTCTCACGGGGAACGCAAACCTCTACTTTTCGTTCTCTTTACTTGCACAAAATACACTGACTAGAAGCAAACGCAAATCAAACTTTGCGGGTCATGAATAAGGCACATATGATGAACTTTGCGTTTCACGTTGCAAACGCAAGATACACTTTGCATTTCTAGGCTCACACTTCTACTTTGCGTTTATCATTAGAATGCAAATCCACTTCTCGTTTCTCGTTGAAGACTGAAAATTCACTTTGCGTTTGTCACTTTGCGGATATGGTTTAACACGCAAACCTTACTTCTCGATACTTGAAAGAACCGCAAACTTTAACTTCTCGATTCTCGATTGAAATGCAAACCTGAACTTCTCGATTCTCAAATGAAACGCAAACCTTAACTTCTCGGTTCTCGAAGTTTCTCAATGAATGAAACACAAACCTTGATGAACACGTGCAAACCTCTAAAATCGAACAAATTCGCACCAAAAACTCATTTAAACCTAGAAATTCAACTCTATACTTCGACAATTCACCCGTCTAACCAATTCGAACACAAAACTAACACAAAAATTTGATCAAATACGCAAACGATACAAATTTGATACACATACAGTGTCAAGAACTCGTGATTAGAAAAACCACAAAAAATCGAAAATTCGAATTGATTACAGTGCAATTGACAAATCTTTCTATACAAACTCGATCGATTACACTATTCTAACAAAATCTAATCGATTACAACTCCAAAAACGCACTAAAACTCGTATTTGATTTTTCGCTCAAGAACACAGACGAATTTTCGTATTTTCTTAATTTCTCGATTTGGATCTGCTCTGATACCAATTGTTGTTCCCAGATTCTAGTTCCTATTCAAGATTAATCAAACAAAACAAGATTTAACAATCAATTACCTGTTTGATTTCACTTTCAATCTCAAGATTACAAGTTTCTCTTTCTACAATCTCTCTCTAACGAACTCTCTCTCTATCTAATATTTCTCTCTCTTTCTATTAACAATGAGCATTCTACAAATTACAAAGACAACAAAGGTATTTATACCCTTGACAATTACAAAGAAACAAAATTACAAATTACATTGACTTTTATTACAATAGACTTTGACTTTGACGAGATTTGACTTTCTCAGCTTTGACTTCTTGAACTTTGACCTTCAGTCTTCTTGATCTTGTATCCAACATATTTATGCTCTAACAATACCAATGATCTTGGATCCAACATTTATGCATTAACAATCTCCCCCTTTGGATTCAAGATCATCTTCAAAAAGATATGCATTTTAACTCCCCCTTTTGATTCAAAAAGAATTTCAGCACCTCTGAACAATCACCCTTTGTTTATATTCTTCAAACAAATTCAATCTCCCCCTTTAGTGTTTTTGTCAGACAATCTCCTCCTTTGATAAGATAGACTGATAATTTCTTATGTTAATCAATTTCCTCTTTTGTTTAGACTGTCTTCAAAATTCAGCAATCTCCCCCAAAGTTTGCAATTATCTTCTTCAAGAATTATAACAATCTCCCCCAAGGTTATAAAAACCCTTTTTAGACTTTAGAAAAGAAAATTATCTCCAGATTAATCTCACTTTGCTTCAGCAAATAATATTCAAAGATATTTTCTGTAAATTTCATCAATCTTTCAAAATTTATTGAACTTTCTCTTTCATTCTGTACATTCTTCACAAATCTCTGAAATTGAACTTTCAACATTCTATCATTTCTTGATTACTTTGTCCCCATAACTATCACAATCTGTTCATCAGACAACATTTCTTGAAATTATTTGTCCCCCTTAATCTTGAAAACAAACATTCTCAGACTTCACCATTTCTTGCTACCATCTCCCCCTTATTGATGAACGTGAGCATTTACTTCATCAAAACTTTTTGCAAGAAATGTATTCAATTTATGACCACTGATCTTTCCATATGAGCCTCTGAACATCCGTCAATTCAAAATGATTCCGAATCTTTTCAAATTCAGAATTGAGTGGTAACCCTGAATCAACAAATGAATCAGTTAGAAATGTCTGTAAGCAGCACAAAGCTACTTAGTACAACAAATGTACAGGAGTTTTATTGATGTTCACTCCCCAGGTCTTCCATTCAATCATCGATTAACACAAGGTAGTTCTATGAATGTTATGACAAAAATTTTTTTTTTGTGTGTACGTGCTTGTGTATGAAAGAATTTAAGCATATTGTGCAATATTAGGCTCAAAATATGTAAACCATTGAGACACCAATAGTAATACATGGACTCAATTGTGCATGATCGAAATGCAAAGGTGGGGCAAACTTCCTTCTTTTTCAATATCTACATCTTCCAAATGAAGATCAGATAGTGTATGTGTTGCGTTCCCAAGAAAATATGAAACATCTTTTTGTTGAGAAAAAGATGAGTAGCTGGTGGGGTTTATTTCAAGAGTTGGCATGGGCTAGTGCCTGTTTCAATGAAGGTCACCAAAGAATGTGAACCAACCGTAGATGTGGCTGCCCGACTCAGAAAAAATTTGGTGCAGAGTTTTGATATTCTTTTAACTTTGTTCTTACACCCTCTTTCTTTTAACCATTTAAGCTCACTTCTAATCAACCTCTCTTTTCCATTTTACCTCATCACACACCCACACTCTGATATTGACCCCTCGCCTCTCGATTAATCAAAGATAACTTCTTGGGTAGGAAAAACTGGTTATCGTGAATCCTTTGAAGTTCTATTAAGTCCTCACACTGATCTCGTGAATTTGTCCTAAAAGCACGATGTTGCTCAAAATTTTAACTTTATCAGTTAAAGCACAATAATATGAAATACATACTAGATTTATGTATGCTCGGAAAGATAATCATGAAGATTTGAGCATTTTAAACATGGAAGATTTTTAAAAAACAAAGAAATTGAATGAACGAAGTGAAATCAATAGATTTGTTTTGAGAATATGACATTGTATGGAAAATATCAAATATGAATGATTTAACAATAAAAACTTAGGTCATGAACAATTGGATGTTGTCTATAAGAACTAGTATAGACATTCTTGAAAGAAACACTTTGAATGAAAACGCTCAACTAACTTTGAATGTACAAAAGGAGTGTCTTACCATCGAAAACTAGTTTCAATTTGAGACATGGTAAGAACAGAGTCAATAAAAAGTACTAAATCGGTGTGTGTGAATACTTGACAGTATATAGAGAAGATAATACACAAATATTTATCTTTGGAAACACACGGTTATAGAAACATGAAAGTTCATAAATGAAAACATTTAAAATCACACTTCTAAATTCATGAAATATTTTTGAGAATAAGAAGTGGTTTAAACGTTTAAGAAAAAATGTTTTTATGTCTGAAAGTCGTCCTTCTTTCAAACATAATGAGATTAAGGTTAGAATGATCCTTACGCTCAACATTAACCTCATAACGTCAACCTCAAAGTCATAGTTGATATGATCATGTAAGCTCCCCCTCAAAATCTGCATACAGTTAAAAAGTCATCAAAGTACCAAAGTCTTATTGAAAGTAAAACATTTATTGAAAAATAAAGACATGAAAAGTGAATTAAAACTTTACAGTGCAAGTTCTAAAATGAATGTTTAGAAGTCAACTATCCTTACTCCCCCTAAAATGATTCATTCACAAGAATATGTTCGTATATATCCAATGCAACAATTTTCGAACTCCCCTAGAATGTAGATCATCTAATCTTTGTTTCAACCCCCCCTGAAATCATTAGCAAACCTTCAGTGCAGATATCATTTAGACAAAAAATAAAGAAATGAAGAAAAATTACAAAATCAAAACTGTACGAGGTAAATACAGATTATGCTTTAAGATTCAACATACCTAATTTCAAAATGAGAAAATTAAATCTCTTTTTGTCCAAAGGTTTGGTGAATAAATCAGTTAACTGATAATCCATGTTTACAAAGTAAAGTTCAGTTGTATCTTTTTCGACATTAACTTTTATGAAGTGATACCGCACGTCTATGTGATTTGTTTTCATGTGTTGAACAAGATTAGCAGATATCGCGATGGCGCTCTTCGAATCACAATATATTGGAATTTTGTTGAAATGGAATCCGTAGTCTCAAAGTTGTGTGCGCGTCCACAATACTTGAGAGCAACAACTTGTAGCAACTACATATAGACTTAGCTTTAGCGGTAGATGTGGAAACATATAGTTGTTTCTTTGACGCCCAACTTACGAGCTTGTCTCCCAGAAATTGAATGTGACCCGATGTGCTTTTCCTGTCAAGCATACAGCCTACATGATCTGCATCTGAATACGTTGTTAGCTCAAAACTAGTATATTTAGGATACCACAAACCAAGATCTGTAGTCCCCTTCATATATCTAAATATGCGTTTTCAGATACCGTAAAATTTCTCTATATAGTTAGATAAAATATCTTTTTGCCCGGTCATATGCTTGGAACAGTCAGAATCCAAGTACCACATATGACGGGTCTGCATAGGAGAAATCAAGCAACAATCGGTTTAGGTACCCATTTATAGATGGGTCCTTTTAGGCTAGCATCAGATTTTGGAACCCATTTTAATTTGGGTCCTCTTGGATTTTGACAAACATTATAAGAATAAACATGATATGAATCAAACCAATTATCAGAATATTGTAGAGTCACAAAATCATTCTGACCATATGTGGAACACTTAATAGGCAAATGAGATAATTGGATCAATTGCTTTATTGTACAAGTCTTGTAAGAAGTTACAAATTTTGTTATATGAGAAGCATATTGACCAAGTACATCAGTAACACTATCAGTATCCCTATTACATCTAGAATGAGAAAATGATTTTGTAGTCTCTTCATGAACCTTCTTCTTTGGTCTCCATTCTAGTCTCGCTTCAGACTTTTTCCATCTCAATTCTGAAACACAAGGTTTAGATTTGTAAAAACTATGGGATTTCAGAGTTTGTCTTTTTTTGGACTTACCAGTGTTGGACCGTTTCTGTGGGCGCCTTTTCTTTTGCTTTTTACCTTTATACATTAAATTCTCAATGCATATCAGCCCAATATTGAATATTTTTGTATTTAATCATATTATTAAATATCATGAATGCATACGACCTAATTTGTTTTATATTCATTATGATTTATTTTTCATTTTACACCCTTATCATATTAGATTTGTCTTTACAATTCTGAAACACAAGATTTAGATTTGTAAGAATTATGAGATTTCATAGTTTGTCTTTTTCTGGACTTACCAGTGTTGGTCCGTTTTTGTGAGCGCCTTTTCTTTTGCTTCTTACATTTAGCATAATAGGTACTCACAGAAACTGATTCATCAACTTTAGTTGATGATTTACCCTTTTCAAACACACTTGGTAAAATCCCAGACTTAATCACAAAAGCAGATTGATCTGGAAGTTTAACATTGAAATCAAAGTTCTTAACACAATCATCAACACATCCAATGGAATTTAAAAAATCAAATTCATCCTCAAATAATTCAACATCATCACCATCAAATTCAGGAGCCTTGGAAGCATTCGGAAACATAAAATAATTGAACTCTTTTTCACACTGTTTTTGATAAGGAGTTCGATAAAAATCTGAAGGTTTTGGTTCAAGAAACATATCGCCTATGAAAACTTTACAAGATGATGCATCTGAATCAGTAGAGTTGTTTGCACAATCTCTTTCTGATCCTGAATTATCACTTGTAACTTCGGATTTAAAATCAATGTTCAAAAGAACAGTAGAAAACACAATTTTCTCTAGGTCAACCAAAATCCTCACATCTACTAAGGTGTTCTCAAGTACAGAAATTTTACTTTCCAAAATGAGTGGAGCAACATAAATCTTTTCTTCAATGGGTTTAGCCCCCATTTCCTCAATACAATAGCTTTGAAAATAATCATTGGATAGAAATTTTGGTTGTTCAGATAGATAAATATCATTCAGCTTGTCATAGCAGAAAGGTGGTTGCATTTTAGTTGTGTTTTCCCTGTTTTCATCTTCTTGGCCTCAACTTCATCAGATGATTTAGTGACAAATTTGGGTTTTAAATGAGGGTTTTTGTCAACCACTTTTAAGAAATCAAAGTTGTATAAAGTTGGCTGTTTTCTAATAGCTTTCTTTAAAAAAATGTGGGTTATCATACCCAATACCCCAATTATCCTTAAAAGCTGTAAATTCCTTTGGCTTGTTTAGATGAATGGTTTGACCTGTTTGACCTCTAGCATAAAGCTTGGCTTCCAAACCATTTATCTTTTTCAGCAAAATTTTATTTTCAAACTGCAATTTATTATATTTAATGACAAACTCTTGTTACTCAAGTTCACACATATTGTACTTAGAAACTGCTTCAGAAATTTGATTTTCAAAACAAGCTTTCTGTTTTTCAAAATTAGTAACAATTTTGTTCAAAGAATCAATCAAGTTTTTGTTCCCAACAATTTCATTGTTGAGATAAAAAATTGTTTGACGTTTTTTAGCAACTCTGTCTTTTTCCTTTTTCAGTTTAGCTTGTAAGTCTTGAAGCTCAACCATCATTGTTTCCATTTTCTTTAAGAAATCACAATCAGAAAAATTGTTTACCTCCTCAGATGTCTCATCATCAGATTCATCAAATTTCACCTCATTTTCCATCAGGCACATATGGGCAGTTTCATCTCTTTCACCTTCAGAGTTAGTAACATCTAGCCAATGGTCATCCTCGACCATCAGTGCTTTGCTAGCTTCTTTCTGTTTGGCCAGAAGCATCTTGTTCTTGTAGTAATCAGAATTTCTGACTTTGGGCTTTTAGCAGTCTTTATCAAAGTGACTGGTTTTCCCACAATTATAGCATTTAATTGGCTCTTTTGCTTTATTCGACTCATAACTGTTGATGTACTTCTTCTCATCCATTTTTCTCTCCTCGTACCTCCAACCATCAGACTTCCTTTCTTCATTTTTCCTGCCTTCAATCCTTTCTTTGTGTTCTTAATTCCTTGACCCCGATGAATACCTCTGACTGTTAGAACCCAACTTATTATAAAAATTTCTTCTAAAAGGCTCGAGTTAGCAATATCATGGCTTGCTTAAGACTTTCACCATCACCATCACCATCATCATAATCGGAATCATCACTGTTAGTACCATCAGAACTAGATACCACAACTTTCTTTTTCTTTTTCTTATCTTTCTTCTTCTTATCTCTCTTCTTCTTTTTATTTCTTCTTATCAACCACAAGAGCAATAGGATCAGCTACTCGCTTCTCATTCATTTTCCTCTCTCCTCTTTTCTCTTCTACTTCCTACTTGTTTTTTCTTAGTATCTCATACACTTCATGTAATGGAAGCTCACTCAGATCTTTCATTTGTTTCATCCGTCGTGTATGCTTCTTCCATTCTAGTTGCAATACACTCAGAAACTTCACGTTGTTTTCTATCTGCTTCCTTTTCACTTTGTTCTTTGCTAACTCATTGAGCAATGACACAAACCTCTCATTAGTCTCCTCTAAGATTTCCCCATCCTTAGCTTTAAATTCTTCATAGTTATTGATACAGTTAGCTACTTTCATCTGATTACCAATTTTAGATCCCATCATCATCTTTTCCAACTTATCCCACATTTGATTCGATGCTGCCTTGTAACTATCAATCTTGATATAAATCTCATTTGGTATGTTTTGAAGAAGTAGAGATCTAGCCTGTTTGTCAGCCTTGTGTTTGTTTTTCTGCTCATCACTGTATTTGGAGATATCAAGTGGAACTTCTCTTGTCTTTTGTTCCCTTGGTTCATTTCCATCCTCACTGTCTGATGACTCATCATTTGGAATTTGAGTAGTGATTGGATTCATTGGCCCTTATTCTATAGAGATCTTGATGTTCTCTCCATTTGCATGTATGTCAATAAAATCCAGAAATTTGTCTTTCCACTACTTATATTCTTCCTTGAATAGAACTGGTGGTTTGACATCAGTTCCGATAGCTAAAGCATATCTTGACGTCATCTTGAGGATTGCACTGATCTTTAAACAATAAAAAAATCAGAAATTTTCAAAAATCTGAAGAAGTCCAAAATTTGGCTAAGTATGAAACTCGTATGTCATTTGAAGTCACTTCTCACAGACCAAAGAAACTACTTCTCGCCAAACACTGAGCACCCAACTTTTTTTTTGAAAGGGTATCCTAGGCACAACCTAGACTAATCCCTGCCAATATTTGACTGTTAAAGCGACAGCCCTGGATAAACCTAGTGGCCACAGGTTGCGTACGCCTGGATTCGAACCCGGGGTGGATGGGATATCCCACCACATCCCCCACAGGCCTTAACCAGTACGCCACAAGCCTTGTGGTTTGAGCACCCAACTTGTCGCAAAGGCTATCAACAAAGAAGTGAAGAATTCGCAGGATGAAGCTTGCGAGTTCTCACTTGTCGCAAGCTGAAGCTTGCGAATTCTAAGCTTTTCGCAGACTGAGGCGTGCGAGTTCCGAACTTCTCGCAGGCTGAGGCTTACGAGTTCTTACTTGTCGCAAGCTGAAGCTTGCGAGTTCTTGACTTAGAGAAAAAACCAACAATTCAAACTTTTCGCTAAAAGATTTGCGAATTCTATACTTAAAAAAATTCACAAAAGATCGCTTCTCGTATAATTCAGCTTGTGAGTTCTTGAGGAATTCGCAGGCCAAAAAAAAAAGCATAAGCTTTTCGTACAACACTGCTTGCGAGTTCTTGAGGAATTCGCACAAAGAGGCGTGCGGGTTCTTTCTTTAGCCGAATGAACAGTAGCTTTTCGTACGAAATAGCGTGCGAGTTCTTACTTCTCGCACGATGCCTTATGCGAGTTCTTGAACAATTCGTACACCAAACCCTGCGAGTTCTATACTTGACAAAAAATCACAACACAATCAACCTTGAGTTGTGCGAGTTCTTCAGAGATGAACCTTGCGAGTTCTTGGGATCTTGCGAGTTCTTCAGGTTTCGACCCAAAAACTTCAAATTCAGACTAAAATCTCTTCAAAACTCCATATTTGATTATGAAACTTTGTCAATTTATCCTCGTACACTGTTAGAACATATTACAACGGAACAATTTCAAACAAAAACAACAAAATGATACTTTTGATCAAGAATACAGTGAATATTGTGTTCGAACCAAAAACTTTCTAGAAATCCAAAATTCACACAAATAGTTGTGAATTGGATGATGTGATACAAATCAAACCTGTTCTAGAACATACACCGATTACAATTCAAGAGAAATTACATCCAAAAACACATAAAATCCAAGAAATCAATCTTAGAACAATGATCTGCGAGTTCTTGAAAAAATGGGCCAAAAGCTTCAGATTTTGATCTTGATTCTTATTTATGTTTGCTCTGATACCAATTGTGTGTCCCTAATGTGCAATTCAGCTTAAGATAACAACAATCAAGATGCACAACTCCATTTTCATTGATCTTCAATTTAATAGATTACAATATGCTCGCATATGAATATTTCTCTCATTAGATGCGAATACTCTATTAGGTGCTACAAGATTAACAAAGAAGAAAAACCTATTTATACCTAGGAATATTACAAGGGAATTAAAACTAACAACTAACACTAACTAAACACTTTGACCTTGTCTTTAACTTCTATCTTCAAATAACTTTGACCTTGCATTGAGAAGCTCTGGCTTGGGCTTTGACTTTGTATCCAAATGATCTTGGATCCAACATTTATGCATTAACAATAAAATTCTCAATTTGTATTACATTTTCCAATTAAAAAACTTTAACATTAGCCACTATCATTTTAACCATGGTGTCTAGGCCTGCTTGCTTGCACCTCGATTAGTCTGAAGTGTATTGGAAAAATAGAACTGATGACTATGAGAAAGATTTTCATAACAACATCATCTACTAATCATTTTCGAATAAGAATCTCCTGTCCTAAATTATCACGTCTCATTCATGTCATTAATCATATGATATTCATCATTTTCACACATGGAAACATGTTTTTCACAAATTGTTTTTTGTTCCACCTCACATTCTACGTAAAAATATAAAATGAATCAACATATATATTTTATTTCGAAAAAATCTATTTGTACCAGTTACTCTTGCTAACATCTATTCAAAATTTACACGTACATTGTATGAGTATACAACTAGCATCAGGATGAACAAAAAAGAGACAAAAATAAAACATATATGATTCACATTTTATATTCTCAACTTTAAATCGAGATGTGCATCGCAGCATCACACCGATACCTTGCTAGTTACAGATAATATTGATGATTATTCAAAACAATAATGGATTCACCGAAACTTACCATAAGAGCATCTCTAATGGAAGGTTCTTACAAGGAAAAAATGTAGTGACTTGTAGGAACTAACATTATGGAGAGTTATTATAAGAACCCAAACATTCAAACATCTTATAAGAACATTCTTTTTGCACTTTTTGTTCAACTCATCAAATTAAGAACTCTTTTAAAAGTTCACGATGGTACTTCTTATAAGAACATTTTTTGTGGGTTTCATTGATTCTTTCAACATCAATAATAATTAAATAAGTTATATTAATATATATTAATATTTATAAAGTAAAGAAAATAAAATAAAAAATAAGGAAAATATCATTTCTCACAAACTTTATAGTATTAACTAAATTTCTTATTTAATAACTTAAAGAAGTTTGAGTTCTTATAAGAACTCTTCACAATAATAATTCTTACAAGTCACATATTATATTATTTTGTTATTTAGCATTATCAGTTAAACATATTTTATTTATCACATATTTTGCCAATATAACTTTTCCCCCAAAGACTTGTTCAAGTCAACGTTGCCTGCTCACTTTATACGTCAAAGACCAAAAGTTAACATGACTTGCATGTAGGCGACCAACCCAACCCGCTCCCAACCCAATTAAACCCAACCCACGAAACCGCAAAACCGTCAAACCGCTAAGTAGAATGGTTGAAATTGGGTTAGGAAAACTTAACCCAATCCAAACCGCCAACCCGTCGCTATTTTTTTTTTATAAAATTATATTATATTATATTGTATACATATATATATATATAATATTCAGTTTATTCACAGCCCAAATTAATTTTAAAACTTATGGATTTTAATTTATAATTGGATGATTGTAATTAGAGCTGTAAACGAACCGAACGTTCAGTGAACCGTTCGTGAACCGTTTGGTGGGAAGTTCGTTTATGTTCGTTTAGTTAAATGAACGAACATGAACAATGGTCTCGTCCGTTCATTTACGTTCGTGAACGTTAGTTCATTTATGTTCGTTTGTTTGCATTCGTTTATGTTTGTTTACGTTTGTTTATATTCGTTTACGTTTGTTTATGTTTGTTTATTATATAAATATATTTATATATTGTGACATTAATATGTAACATCATTAAGTAAATTGAATTTTTAAATTCTTTTTTTATCGCTCATAAGTTTACACAGTTTTTCATTTTATTATGTTAGTTTTTAGGAACGGAATGATGAGTAATGGTAGTTGTTTTTTGTTCATTTATGTTCATTTAAATTTATCTATGTTCGTTCGTTTATGTTTGTTTAAGTATATTTGTGTTCGTTTGTTTATGTTTGTTTAAGTCCATTTATGTTCGTCCGTTTATGTCCGTTTAGCATCTTAACGAACGAACATAAACGAACACGAACAAACACATTTTCTTAATGAATGAACATTAACACAAAAAATTTCATTTTTTTTGAAGTATATGATATTTATATACGGCAAATGCAACAAATAAACTCACACACCATCCTCCCCTTTGGTGAGGTTCGAACCTCTGACCTCCTAGGAAGTCAAAGGCTCTTTTATCGCTAGGTCAAAGGCCCTTTGGTCTAAAAAAAATTTCATTCGTTTACCGTTCGTGTTCGTTCGGTTAAGTTAAACGAACGAACACAAACAAACCCTAGTTGTAATAACTACTAACTTTGTTGAAAATAATTTTAGTATTATTTATCGTATTTCAATCGACAAATTTATGTATATTACTAACCCGCCAACCCAACCCAATCCGCCATAACCCGCAAGGGTTGGGTTGGGTTGAGATTTTCCAAACCGTCATAAATGGGTTGGGTTGTAAAAATGTCCAAACTCGCCCAACCCAACCCGCGTACACCCTACTTGCATGTCTACCCACCTCGGACTCCAGGGACAAGGAGCTAAACTAGATTCATATAAATAATTATATACATTTAGTATATATATATATACACGCATGCATATCTTGTTCAAGAATCATACCCTTGTATAATTTCTCTTCTTGCTCTTGCTCTTGCTCATGGCTTCACCAATCTTTCTTTTATCTTCATTCCTTTTGTCCATCCTATTTTACGCGCTTTCCGTAACCGATCCCACTGCGTCCATCACAACTCAAAACATACAAACCGGCTTTCGAGCCACTCTTACTCGCGTTAATTCACCCAAAAACCGGCATTTTCTAAACGAAATCACGAGTCCTCCTGATCAGGAGGGAGTGAATAACGAACTTGGTTCAGGATTAACATCCAGATTGACTGCCTACAAAGACGAGTACATTATGAAACTAAACATCGGGACGCCACCCTTGCCGTTTTCGGCCGCCATGGACACTGGAAGCGACCTCGTATGGACAAAATGTAAACCCAACAATTATTCTACTTCATCTGATATGTTTTCCACTACTGAAAGTACTATTTCATATGAATATTGGTTATCATCTTCCTATAAATATTTCTCTTATTTTCGTCATTCTTCTTCTTCTTCTCCACAAAACACATCGTCACTCTTGTTTGACCCTCTTAAATCTGTTACTTTCTCTAAAGTTAAACAACCCTGCATTAGTCTACAGCTTTCTGAAGACTGCAAACAAAACTATAGAGATAAGTCGTCTGTAAGTATTGCTTTGGGTCAAGATACTTTGACCATGGGGACGTCCGTGAAAATTCCTAATATAATCTTTGCATGTGGGACACCAAATGATGAATTCAAGTACGATGGTGTGGTGGGAATGGGGCGTGGGAAGCTATCTTTGGTGTCACAGTTAAAAGAACGAGCCTTTTCGTATTGTATGGCTTCTAGGGTTGGTGATCCATCGAATGGTGGCATTTTGCTAACAGGGTTTGAAGCAAGAAAGACCCTTGAAATCGTTGCTTCACTTAATCCTACCAAGATTCAGACCATTCCTTTCCTTAGTAACAACAAAGGGTCTGACACGTACTACCATCTCTCTCTTGAAGGTATCTCAGTCGGCGAAACCAGATTACGCGTGATGGAATCTGATTTCGTCGCCGGTGGGATGATAATCGACTCCGGTGTCACGTTCACTTCGTTAGAAGATCGTGTTGTGGGTATGATTATAAAGGAGTTTTTGAATCAAACAAAGCTAGAGAAGAATAATGGGATTGAGGCACCATATAAAGGTCTTGATTTTTGCTTCATGACTCCTTATGATGTGAATGTTATACCGAAGATGGTGTTTCATTTTGAGGGTGCGGATTGGGAATTGCCGAAAGAGAATTATATCTATGAAGACGAGTCTGGGTCTCAGGCGTGTTTGGCAATGGTTAGTTCTGGGGACGATAAGACGTCTGTTTTGGGGAACATGCAACAACAGAACATGATGGTGCTTTATGATCTTGACAAAAATAGTTTGTCATTTATGCCTGCAAAATGTAACGAATTGTGAGTGTCTTAATTTTGTATCTGCTGGGTGTTCAAGATTTTAATGTGTGTAAAGTGTAAAATTTATGTTTTAATTTTAGGTTTCAATGTTCATTTTATTTATATAGATAGGGACTGTTCATCAAAATCATTCATATATATATATATAGAGAGAGAGAGGGGCAGGTTCAAACGAGAAAACAATCAATTTGCGAGAAGGCGAGAAGAAATTTAGACCAAATAACTCGTTAGAAAATAATATAAAATAAAAATAAAAATAAAAATATTTTTTGAAATTAGGATAATTATCATTCTTAATAAATAAATAAAATTCTTTTAAGGATAGAATTGGAACAAAAAAGTATATCAAACCATTTGAAAATCTCGTTAATTCATAGCAAATTACTCAATTAATATATTCAAATCAAAAGGCGAAATATTAGCCTCATTTGTTTCACCACCGTAAAAAGCGTGATTTTTTTGTTCATATCACATCAACAAAAAAAAATGAATAATTTTTATTATGGATTAAATATTTTAATATTATTATTGATGCTCAAAAACTTAAATAATTTAGAATGATCAACTTAAAGTTTGATTATAATGTGATATTATTAATAATCACATGTGATAATATCAAATATTATTTAAATACTATCAATATTCATATGTGATAACATGAAATATCATATGTAATTACATGTAATAACATAATAGTGTCATATATGAACCCAATACAAAGGATCACATATGATAATATAAAATATCATATGTGAAAGTATCAATAATCACATGTGATAATATCAAATAGTATATGGATTCTATCAATGGTCGTATATGATTACATGTAATAAAATAATGGTACCATATATGAATCTAATACCAAAGATATTCACATATGATTATCATGTGATATTATCAATAATCACATGTGATAATATCAAATATTATATAGATACTATCAATAATCATATGTGATAATATGAAATATTATGTGTGATTACATGTAATAAAATAATGGTATCATATATGAACCCAATACAAAGGATCACATATGATAATATCAAATATCATATGTGAAAGTATGAATAATCACATGTGATAATATCAAATAGTATATGGATTCTATCAATGATCATATATATATATGTGATAATAATATATGATTACATGTAATAAAATAATGGTATTATATATGAATCCAATACCAAAGATCACATATGATATTATGAAATATCATATGTAATAGTATCAATGATCACATGTCATGATATCAAATATCATATGTAATACTATTAATGATTATATGTAACAATATCAACATATATAAACTACAAAGAATCATGGTTGCTAAAAAACTGAAATTCATCCAAGCAAAAGCGGTTCTCCAATTGTAATTTTGGCGACGATTGTGAATAACATGGTCTTGTTGGTGTTTTTGATATTGGTTCATCATGATTTACTTGCATAATACTTTTGTTTTGAATTAAATTGAATGTTGACGATAGATAAAGAAATTAAATAAAAAATAATTTGTAATTGGTTAAGTTGGAATTTGAGTGGCACGTGGCACAATTTTGGGAAGTCTATAGATTTAATGGTGATCCATACTTATTGATAAGATTTCAAAATTTAAATTGGTTTAAGGATCAAAACAAAATTTCAATTTATTTGAAATTTAATGACAGTTAGAAATAAAGAATTTATTTTAAAATGGCATTGATACCCTTTTTAATTTAATTTTAGAGAAATTTATTTAAATTAATGGTTTAATATGGTATGTGGTTCATATTCCTTCACGCATTCTCGTAAATTGTTTACCTTCTCGCATGATCCTCCCTCTCTCTCTCTCTCTATATATATATAAAGCAAAAATTAAAAGGTAGGATTAATGAGAGACTTTTATGGCTATTTATTTAAATAAAGTTTTTAAATGAACTTAGGGACTGTTTACCCAATCACTTACCCAATAAGTGCTTACGTATACCCTTAAGATTTAGGGGCCGTTTACCTAAGCACTTATCCGATTAAATTCAATGATATCACTTACCTTATCAGGTAAAATTTTAGTCAATTAAAACGGTATCGTAGGCAAAAATTACCTGATAAGCACTAACCGGGTAAGAGTCGCCACCCTCACTTACCCGGTAAGACTGTTGGCCATTGCTTTCGCTATTACCAAGCAAGATTATTGATCATTGTCATATTCATCGGTTAAGGTAATATAACTTGGCAAGTTTGATAAGCGCTTACCCGGGTAAGCGTTTGGTAAACGGCCCATTCGTTCATGAAAAACGGCATAATACGCAATAATTTATCCGGTAAACACTAACCGGATAAGAGTCGTCACCATCACTTACCTGGTAAAACTCTTGGTTCTTGCCATTGCTTTTACTGGGTAAGATTCATGGTCGTTGCAAGGTTCATCGATAAGGTAATGTGACTTGATAAACACTTACTGGGTAAGTGTTAAGTAAACGACCCCTTAGTCTATCTATTTTTTATTTTCTTAGTAAGGTAACAATCATCTATATATATGGGAAAATTGCATTAAAATGGAACTAACTTTGAGTTATTTTTTATTTTGAGAAATAAACTTTTAAAACTATCATTATAGGGTCTGAAACAAACTTTTCATTTATTTAAGGGTCTCCATTACCTGTTTAGCATGTAACTGGTTAACTCTAAGTGATGTGGCATAAAACAAAATAAAACACAAATGCTTAGTGGACAACAAAGAAGCCAGGTCACTTATTTTTTTTTAAGAAAAACTTTATAGGTTTGGTCCCTGTGTTATGGATTTATTACATAGTTGATCCAACCATAAATCAAAACACCACAACATAAAAATCTTAAAACCAGTAATTTAAATAATAAAATTAAATCATTAAGAAATTATTAAAAACCCTAACCTAATTCATCCTTCCATCCCCTCTTTTTCCCTCTCATCCCTCTCGCCTCTCTCGCCTAAAAGACTTTTCATCAAATCTACCATCTTTTGCATCCACCAAGCTGTAAAGGATTTACAGGTAAAGGATCTGTCATATGGATTGCATCTCAAAAGTGATGTTCAGATTTGTTGTGATTAGTGTTAAAGGAAAAATCAATTTTAGGAAACCTTGAATCGTCGGGCTACATGACTCCAATGGAGACCTCTGTTGGGCTTATCTCTTTCTCTTATCTGCATCTATTTCACTTCAAGGCAGCGGATTTAGGCTTTTCTTTTCCTACGTTTGAGTGATTTAGGGTTTGATTCAATTATTTAAGGATTTGATGTTAGGGATCCAGAACCGATTCAGATTTGTATTGAGTAATTATTTACATGAGTTTATACAAAATTATTGTTTATATTCAAGTATTCTTGAGATTTGCGTTTGTGTTTGATTTTTAAGGTCTAAATTTTACTGGTAGATTTAGAGTTGTTGATGTTCAAATGTGGATGATTATGAAATCCAATAGTTAGAGACCAACTCTATTTTTTTATGCTAAAATAGGAGTTGGAATTTTAATTGTTAAATTAACAAAATTACATACACGTCATTATTTTAGAGTTATATTTTTAAATTTCAAATATGATGTGGAATTTAGTTAGTAGTATTTACCTATGCTATGTCATAATTAGCAGGTAATTAGGTAATAGAGACCCTTAAATAAATGAAAAGTTTATTTCAGACCCTAAAATGATAGTTTTAAAAGTTTGTTCCCCACAATATGAATCAACTCAAAGTTGGTTCCATTTTGATGCAATTTTCCCTTTCAAATACCTATGTTTTAAAAGAAGGTCATATTTCTATTTTAAGTTCCTTCAAAGGAAAAAAGTTATGAAAAAGTTTATAATAACTTAATGATTAAGTTTCTAATTTTTTTTTTATATATAGATAAATCATTGAACCTATAACTTTTAAAACTTGGTTACATGCATTCTTTTAATCCAAAAAAAATTATTTGTATTCGACTGGGAATGTTGTAAACTAAACAAAACTTATATTAGTTTTACCGTTTACAAACTCTACGTCATTCAAACATCTCGTACTCAATGTCATTGTTTCCCCTCGCCGCTGCCCTATCGTTGTCTACTCTCTATCATCGTCCATCACCGGTAGTAGCCCCTACCATATGTCTTTATTTTTCGTTTATTAATGTTTGGTTAAACAACTTCTTTGTTATGGAGTGCATGCAAATCCAATTCCTTAGGATTATGGTAGTGGTCACCACTATCTTTTAAGAGGTTACATATTTTCCTCCCTATAATAATTAGGGGTGAACAGAACCTGACTTATCTGATTAAACCGATCTGACCCGAGTTTAAGGCTAAATCCGGAGACCCGAATTATCCGAGACCCGAACTGCCCGACCCATCTAATTTATCGGGTAAAGTAGGATCGGGTTGGGTGCCCAAATCCCAAACCCGACCGGTCCGAATATCCGAAAAGTAAATTTTTTATTTTTAAAAAATTCAAGTTTATAAAAATAACCTAATTCAGTTCCATTCCCCAAACTCGATGACACCCTCTCTCAACTCTCAAGTCGAGTCGACACCCACCCTCTCTCGAGTCTCGACCGGCGACCGCCTCCGGCCACCGGCCCACCGCCCACCACCCTGCTCGGCTGCTCCTCCCAGACCTCCAGCCACCGGCGACCGTCTTGCTATCAGAGGCGGAGCCATAAAATTAATATAAAGGGGGCTAAAATTAACGTGAGAATATCATGTTTCGTTATTTGCAAGATCGTCTTAAAAACTATCTTTTCTATTAAATATTTATCCATATGCTTAACTATTAAAATCCACACAAATAACAATTTGACATTATTTATAGTTATATTTACATAATTTCAGTGAAATACAAAATATATAAGAAAGTTGGCTTTATAGAACGCTTAAAATGTTTAAATGTCCTAATAAAAGACGTTATATGACTTAAGTTTACAGGTCCAACCCAAAACAAATTCTATCTAAAAGTGTTACAATAAGTTTATAAGACGTCTTTAGGTGTTTCAACAATTTTTTTAGGACACTTAATATAAATTATTGTATTAACAATTTTATGGGCCTAAAACGTCTTATAAACCTATTGTAATACTTTTAGATATAACGTTTTATAATTTGATTCTAGAAATTTAAGTTACATAAATTATTTTATTAGGATGCTTAGACAAGACGTCCTGTAAAGTTAATTTTGTTATAGAGAAAGTATTAAATCAAACTGTTTAACTAAAGTTTAGATAATTAAAGTTTTGTAAAATTTTGTCATTTACTTAAAAAAATCAAATATAAAAAACTTGTTTTTTTCTTTTTAAAAAAATGCATAAAGATAGTGAAAGTTTGTAGAAGAATTAGGCCTTCAAGGGTTTATTTTTGCTATTTTCTAACAATAATTATTATTATATACAAATAAACTAAGTTAATTGGAACCATAATTAGGGGGGCTTGGCACCACCTTGTCCCCCCACTCTCTACGCCCCTGCTTGTTGTGGTTCTTAAACCACTCGATTCATCAATTATTCTTCTATACAAAAAGGGATCCCCCCTCATTGGTAATCTTTCTACTCCTCTGTTATATGCTTCTTATTTTGGTGATGTTGTCGGTTGTTTTGATTGTTTTTAGATCCAATAAACCTCTCGTTTTCAAGAATGCATTCTATCTTCATTCTACTCATCTGGGTATAAGTTTATTTGGGCATCATTATGGAGCTATTGATTGATTTTGTGGGTTAACTTTTAGAAATCAGAATGTTGTGGTAATCTGTTAGCTTTTTACAAGTGATTGAATGTATTGGATCAATTTTGGCGATGACCCGAAATCCGACCCGAACTACCCGAAACCTGATGACCCGATATCCGACAAACCCGAATTCCATTCGGTCGGGTTTCGGGCTTTTCCTAGTTACCCGATATCCTCGGGTTCGGGATTTTGGGCCTCGACCGACCCGACCGATGCTCAACCCTAATAATAATGTACTATAATGTTCTTTTGAAACTTGATCAAAAATTGCAGTCTTTCCCGTATCTCGTATGTTTTCTCTGGAAACAACCTATCTCGAATCAGGTTGTTATCATTAGTGCTCTCGTGATCCACCACCCTTAGAGGAGTCAAAGGTTGCCATGGCCGACAACCTTGCCAAGATCCTTGCTACCTCCACCTCCAATGTCACCCAAATTGAAAATCTTGCTAACTAAATCGCCACTGACACACCATGTAACACTCGGGAATTTCGGTAAGTGAAATGTTATATCTTACACTTTTTGTCTCCAGATTATTAGTCTATAATTAAGGAATATTATTCTTGAGTGTTCGTACACATCGAGGGATTTTCGGGTGTGAAAAAGTGGAATTTCGGAGCCCGGAGGGCCTGCGGCGACAGTGTCATGCGATAGTGACATGGTTACTATCGCCGAGGTCATAATCGCTGGAGAGGGGTGGGCATCGGTACGAGTTGCGCAATAATACCCCATGAGAATGACAAGGTGTAGTCGCTTGTCACTCTTGTCGTGGAAGGACCACCTGCGGTATTGTAACACCCTCAAATTTGGAAAGAGCAACTAAACAAAAATTTCGATAAATGACCCAAATAAAGGATAAAATCCCTTATACAAATCCATCCTTGGAAATACTTCAATCTTAAAAAAATAAAATATACACCAACATTCAATAACCTAAGTTACATACTAAGGCTAAATAGGGTCAGGTGTTACTTAACCCAAATACAAGTTTGTGAATCCCATATGCAAGTGTATAGATTAAACAATGAAGAACAATCAAAGTGATTCATCAAACATGGTCATATGATTTCATTAATCGATAAAGATCAATAGGTTTACAGAGAGAATTTGAAGTATGCGTATAAACCTAATTAATGACCATTCCACCTCTAAAAAACCTAAAAACCATCTATTTATACCAAGGGCCTAAACCCTAAGGCCCAAGGCCCAACCTAAGTCAAATTAACAATAATTAAGGCTTCTACAACACTTTTAAAATAAAACAATTAAACTCTATAAATACTTTATAGAAATTTCAACGCAATCTCCCCCTAAAGTTGTATAAAGGATTTATCTTCTTGTAATCTTCAGGTCTTGATCTTCTCTCCCTCTTGATTCTTTGAAAACTTTCGGTGTTGCTTGTCTTCATGTCCTTCTAAGCTCCCCTTGAATAAAGCACTAATTCTTCATTGTTTCATGTAAGCTTGTAGGAGGAAACGACTTGTAGCAAACACCACTTGATAAGGAGTAGAAAAATCAATCTCGTATCATGTAAAACTGTAATCTTTCAACCTAATGGCTTTTCAAACTTAGATTTAAGATTTTGTTACTCCCCTTCAGCTTTTGCTAACTCTCCCTCAACATGATAATTTGTGTCTTTGAATCTTGTGTCTTTGTCATGTCTCCCGCTCATGATGATTAGGAGAATCCTAAGCATCATGTTTCTTCAAAGACTAATCAGACGAGTAGCAAAATATCAGATAAAACGGTTAAGTAACTGTATGTTCCAGATTCTAGTTTCTAAACAAGATTAATCAAACACAACAAGATTTACAATCAATTACCTGTTTGATTACTTTGAAATCCAAGATTACAAAATCTCTCTTTACAATCTCTCTCTAACGAACTCTCTCTCTCTCTCTCTCAAACTTCTCTCTCTAGAATACAACTGAATGATATTACCAATCTATTCTCTCTAATTCGTATGTTACATATTACAAAGAAATGAAACTATTTATACTAATACCTAATACAAGGAAAATACAAAAATACAAAATACATTGACTTATTACAAATAGACTTTGACTTTGAATGAGATTTGACTTCAGCAGCTTTGACTTTCTCAACTTTGACCTTCAGTATTCTTGATCTTGTATCCAACAGATTTATGCTCTAACAATCTCCCCCTTTGGATTCAAGATCACTGTTGAAAGATTTAACAATTTAGTCTTAGCTTTAAGCTCTGTCAAAATAATCTCCCCTTTTTCTTTAACGATCTTCTTTCCAAAAAGATCTTCAAACAAGTAACAATCTCCCCAAAACTTTCACACAACACGTTCAAACTTTGGAAAGAAATTATCTTCAGATTCAGCTCACCTTGCTTTAACAAATAATCTTCAAAGAAAATTTCCTCAAGACTTCAGAAATTCTTTGATTGTCTTCAAATCTTTCCTTTGAACTTTCTGAGTTGAATATTTCAGAAAATCAACTTCACAAAACTTTATCAGATCTTGATATCATCTCTTCCAAACTTCAAAACTTTAACATTTCTTCATATCATCTCCCCCTTTTGATGATTTGAACATCTATATCATCAAAACTTTTTGTCCAAGAAATGTCTTTAACCATTCTGATCTTTTCCAAACTGAGCCACTGATTCTATGATCCATAACAAGATATTCATCTAGATCTTTGCAAATCCAGACAAAATAAGAACAGGTAACTCCTGAATCAACAGATGAATCAGTTAAAATGCCTGTCAGTAACACAAAGTCACTGTGTGTAACGAATACACAATATAAAGGAGCTTTTGTGATGTTCACTCCCCCAGGGCTTCCATCCAATCATCGAAATACCACAAAGGTAATTTCTATGAATGTTATGACAAAGAAACAAATTCTTTGTGTGTTCATGCATGTGTAGAAAAAAAAAATTAAGCACGATGATTGCTTTTATAAGGCTCAACATTGTGTAAACCACTGAGACAACAGTAGATAAACACAGACTCTAAGTGCATGATTGAAGTGCGAAGGTGAGGCAGACTTCCTTCTTTTTCAATATCCAGATTTTCCAAATGAAAACCAGATAGATTATATGCTGCGTCCCCAGAAAAATATGAAACATTTTCTTTTTGAGAAGAAAATGAGTAGTTGGTGGGGTTTAAGCAAGAGTTGGCATGGGCTATTTGCCTGTTTCAATAACGTTCACCAAGAATTGTGAATCATTAGTAATGTGACTGCCCGGCTCAGAAAGTAGTTGGTGCAGAGTTTGATATTATTTTACTCCGATCTCACACCCTCTTTCTTTTTAACAATATGCTCACTACTAACCAATCTCTCATTTCCATTTTACCTCATCACACACACACTCATTTCTTTTAGACTCCTCACACTCAATCACTAAAGGATTAACTTCATGGGTAGGAAACACTGGTTAACGTGAATCCATAGAAGTTTCAATTAATTCCTAGCACAAAGAACCCATAGTTCCTATAAATCATGTGTTGCTCAACTGGTTTAACTATATCAGTTAAATCTCAAAATACAAATGTCAGATAAACGAATGCTCAGATGATATAATCATGAATATTTGAGCATTTTAAAACATTGAAGTATTTTCAAACAAGTATATTGAATAAATGAAAATGAATGCAAAAGACTTGTTTGAAAATCTGACATTGTATGAAAATGATCAGAAATGAATGATATATCAATTAAAGTTTATGGTCAAGAATAATTGATATTTGTCTATACGAAACAAAATATAGACATTCTTGAAATGACCGTTTCGAAATGAAATATCGCTCAAAATTCTTTGAATACAAGCGGAGTGTCTTACCATCGAATAAAAATTGTTTCAATTTAGAGACATGGTAAGAACGATTTGAACAAAAATTCAAACCTGTGTGTGTGAATACTTGAAAGTATATAGAAAAGACAATACACAAGTATTTATCTTTGGAAACACACGGTTTATAATCATTTCAACACAAAAATAAAAATGAAAAAATTTAAAATCACACTTCCAAATTATAAAATTTGTTTAAAAATCGGGAAGTAGTTTGAACATTTAAGAACATGTTTTCTATACCTAAAAGTTGTCCTTCTTTTCAGATATATTTGAGATTAAGATAAGAAATTTACCTTTTCGCGTAATCTTAATTCTCAGAAAGTCAAGCTATCGTCATTAATATATGATCGTGTCAGCTTCTCTCATCCTGCATAAGTCTCAAAGTCTAGTCAAAATTTATTCACAAAATTTATTCAAAAATAAAATGACATAAAGCAATAAAACGATTAATGTACGAGTTCTGATTTGAAATAATCAGAAATCATAGTCTTACTCCTTTTGTCTTATAAGCTCCCCCTAAGATCATGCATCAAAAAAATTTTGTCAGTTAAAATGTATAATGCAGAAATTAGTTTTGCTCCCCCTCAAATGAATGTAGATCATCTAAAATCTTCTCTAACTCCCCCTGAGATCATGAGCAAACAATTAAAGTGCATATATCTTTCATAAAATAAAGATAAAGAAAATGATGAAAAATAACAATTCGTAACTTTAGTAGGTAACAACCAATTATGTCTTAAGATTTAACATACCAAGCTTAGAGACAAGAAAATTAAATCTCTTTTCATCTAAGGGTTTGGTAAATAAATCTGCAAGTTGATAATCTGTTTTTACAAAATAAAGTTCAATTGTTCCTTTTTCTACATTATCTTTTATAAAATGATACCTTACATCAATGTGTTTGGTTTTCGTATGCTGGACAGGATTAGCAGATATGGCAATCGCACTCTTCGAGTCACAATATATTGGAATTTTATCAAATTTGAATCCATAGTCTCGTAGTTGTGTTCGCATCCACAAGACTTGAGAGCAGCAACTGGCAGCAGCTACGTACTCTGCTTCAGCAGTCGAAGTGGAGACGCATAACTGTTTCTTTGAAGCCCAGCTAACGAGCTTGTCTCCAAGAAATTGAACGTGACCAGAAGTACTCTTTCTGTCCAACATGCAACCTGCATGATCTGCATCTGAATATGCAGTCAGTTGAAACTCTGTATCCTTAGGATACCACAGACCAAGGTCTGCAGTCCCCTTTAGATATCTAAAAATTCGTTTGACAGCAGCCAAATGGGATTCTTTGGGAGCAGCTTGATATCTAGAACATAGACATGTTGAGAACATAATATCTGGTCTACTGGATGTAAGATACATTAACGATCCTATCATACCTCTGTAAGTTCTAACATCTACACTTTTACCCGAAGGATCAGTGTGGATCTTAGTACCAGGTGCCATCGGGGTTCCAATTGGTTTACAATTTTCCATTTTGTACTTCCGAAGAATGTCCAAAATGTACTTAGATTGATTTATAAAAATCCCCGTAGAAAACTGTTTAACTTGTAATCCGAGAAAGAAATTCATCTCGCCCATCATACTCATTTGAAAACGTGACACCATGAGGTTAGAAAAGTTTTTGCAATATTTTGGATTAGTAGAACCAAATATTATATCATCAACATAAATCTGAATAAGAATAATATCAGCTTTTTCCTTCTTTATGAATAAAGTAGTATCAATCTTACCTTTAGAGAAACCAGACTTGACCAAGAATTTGGATAAGACGTCATACCATGCTCGAGGGGCTTATTTTAATCCATAAAGGGCTTTGTCCAAGATATATACATGATCTGGTTTATCTGAATTGACGAACCCTTCTGGTTGAGATACGTACACTTCCTCCTTAAGAATGCCGTTCAGAAAAGCTGTTTTTACATCCATCTGAAAGACTGTGAAATTCTTATGAGCTGCGTAGGCTAGAAACATTCTGATTGCCTCGATACGCGCTACTGGAGCATACGTCTCATCATAATCTATGCCTTTCTCTTGCCGGTAACCTTTGGCAACAAGTCTAGCTTTGTTTCTTATGACGATACCATCTTCATCCTTTTTGTTCTTGAATACCCATTTAGTTCCTATCACGGTCTTTCCTTCAGGCTTAGGAACTAATCTCCAAACCTTTAGGGCTTCAAACTGATTGATCTCTTCTTGCATTGCAGATACCCAGTCCGAATCAGCAAGAGCCTCAGATACTCGTGTTGGCTCAATCTTGCTGAGGAACGAGTCATGCATACACTGATTAATAGTCGCTGACCTTGTTTGGATAGGCTTGTCAAGATCTCCAATTACTTGATGTAATGGATGATCTTTGGTCCAGCGATGCTCATGAGGGAGTGGAGTAGATGAAGTTTGAATATGATCATCATCTAGAAATCCACTGTCAAAATCTTCAGCTTGAATAACAGGAGAGGGGTTGTCAGTTGAAGTTTCATGTGCAGAAGTATCAGTGGGAACAACAGATTCAGGCTGTTGAGTAGACAAAGTAGTACACCCAACTGAAATAGTTACTTCTGACTCAGCATTTGGTTGAACATCTTCAACTGTAGGAGTAACAATAGGAATATGAGTTTCTGTCTGAACTGGGGATGCTTGTTCAGTAATAACATCTGAAGTGTCTGAACTGGGGATGATTGCAACTTGTGTCTTCAAGCCTGTCAGTCACAGCAGATTTAGATACATTAGTTCCGAGAAACTCATCATAAAAGAATTCAAATAACAAATCTAAATCAGTTAAATGAGAAGTAGATGTAGATGCGTTATCCGAATTAGTCGCTGTAGATGCAGGTTCCGGACTGATCTGCCCAGAAGCTAAAATTCCTGTGATAACGGGTTCTGAACTGATATGATTAGAAGCCATCTCTTCATCAAATATGACATTGACGCTCTCCACAACTGTCTTTGACTTCTTTAGATAAACACGATATGCAACAGATGTTGAAGAATAACCGATAAAGATGCCTTCGTCCGCCTTAGCACTGAATTTATTCAGACTCTCTCTGTCGTTAAGCACAAAACATTTACACCCAAATACGTGAAAATATTTGATAGTTGGTGTTCTGTTGTTGATCACCTCATATGGAGTCTTTTGAAACCGACGGTGGATCATGGAACGATTTTGAGTATGGCATGCAGTCGACACAACTTCTGCCCACAAGAATAGAGGTAAGTCCGATTGGCTAAGCATAGTCCGAGCGGCCTCGACTAGCGTTCGATTTCGCCTTTCGACTACTCCATTTTGTTCAGGCGTTCTAGCAGCAGAATACTGATGTGAAATCCCAACTGATTCGAGATATTCATCAACAATCTTGTTCTTGAATTCTGTGCCATTGTCAGTACGAAGAAACTTTACTGATCGTTGCATTTTCACCTGGGTCGTCTTTAAGAAAGTAATGAAAACTTCCGGTGTCTCATCTTTTGAACGAAGAAATTTAACCCACGTGTATCTTGAATAATCATCCACAATAACCAGCATGTATTTCTTTCCTCCCAAACTCTGAGTTCTCATTGGACCACACAAATCCATATGTAACAGTTCTAATGGAGAACTAGTGCTTGGTTCAGGCTTCGGTTTGTGAGCGGCTCTCTTCATCTTACCCTTTTCACATGCTGCGCATAAGTGTTCTCGTTCATATTTCAGCTCAGGAAGTCCTTTGACCAATTTCCCACGAATCAGCTTGTTGATGTAATGAAAGTTCAAGTGAGATAAACGTCTGTGCCAGAGCCAACTTTGTTGCGTTGAAGCTTTTGACAATAAGCATACTTGATTGTCAATCTGAACTTTGGACAAATTGATGGTGTAGAGGTTTGTCTTTCGATTTCCAGATAAGAGTTCTGTTCCGTCTTTAGTACGAACTGAGCAACTCTTAGACTTGAAGTTGACCTCTAACCCTTTATCGCAGAATTGACCAATGTTGAATAAGTTGTGCCCCAAGCCTTCGACATAACTCACCTTACTTATCGTTATGTTGTCTTGAATAATGTCACCATATCCTAAGATAGGTGAAAGCTGATCGTTCCCAAATCTGACATTACCACTGAATTTCTCTGTATAGTTAGACAATAAAGCTTTTTGCCCAGTCATATGCTTGGAACATCCACTATCCAAGTACCACATATGCCGGGTCTGCAAGAGAAATCAGACAACAATAGATTTAGGTACCCATTTAAAAACGGGTCCTAACAATTTAGCACAAGATTTTGGTATCCATTTAAATATGGATCCTCCTTTTCTTTGAAAAACATTTGATCTCGAAGAATTAACATGATAAGATCCATACCAATAGAAGAATTATGAGAATAAGCAAAATCATTTCTCTGATAAGGATAAGATGTAGTAGTAATAGGAGACAATTGAATCAATTGCTTTATTGAATATCCCTTGTAAGAAGTTACAAGGTTTTGATTATTAGAAGCAATTTGATCAATCACATCAGTATCACTACTCACTGATCTATTACAAGTATTATCAGAAACTGATTCCACTATCTCATCCTCCTTCCGTTTTGGTCTCCATTCGGATTGAGCTTTCAACTTTTTCTTCCTTAAATCTGAAACATAAGATATAGATTTATTAGGAAAAGCAGACTTCCGAGACTGAGTATTCTTTCGTGTACCAGTGTATTTCTGTTTCTGTAATCGTTGTTTCTTATGTTTCTTACCATTAGCATAGTAATCAGCAGTTACAGAAACTGATTCACCAACCTTAGTTGATGATTCAACACTATGAACATCAATTGGTAACACTTTGTCATTGACAAAACAAGTAGAATGATCAGGAAGTGTAGAATTGACATCAAACATATCAAATTCTTCCATGCACCCATCATCAGAATTTAAAAAATCATTTGCAGACTCAAATAAGTCATCAGAATTATCAGATGAAGATTGAGATACCTTAGAAACTGTAGAACACTTTGAAGATTTATTTTGAAAAACAGTGTTCTTTATAACTGTAGAAAATACATTTTGTTGTATATCAACCAAAAGTTTTTCATCAGATAAAACATTTTCAAGCTCGACTATTTTGCTTTCAAGAATAGATGTAGGAACATAAACCTTTGCAATCGCAGGTTTTGCCTTCATCTCAGAAACGGAATAACTAACAAAATAGTCAGTTGAAAGAACTTTTGGTGTTTTTGAAAGACAACTATCATTTAACTTTTCATAGTTAAACGGTAGTTGCATTTTCTTTTTATTCTTTCTATTTTCAGTTTCTTGGTCCTCAACTTCTTCTGGCAATTTGGTAACAAATTTGGGTCTTAAATGAGTATGTTTACCAGCACAAGCAAGAAAATCATAATTATAAAGTGCCGACTGTTTTCTGATGGCTTTCTTAAGATAATGAGGGTTTTCATAACCAAGTCCCCATTTCTCTTTAACATCAGCCTCTTCATTTGGTGCATTTAGAAAAATGGTTTGATTTGTTTGACCTCTCGCATAAAGTTTTGCTTCCAGACCATTTACCTTCTTATTCAAATTCTTGTTTTCAACCTGCAATTTATAAACAGTTAGTGCAGATTCATTTTTCTCAAACTCATATTTAGACACTTTACCTTCAAACTCATAAATCCTCTTTTCAAAACAATCTACTTTAGATTTAGAATCAAAATCAGACTTGCGTAAAGAATCAATCAGATCTTTGTTTGAAATAACAAACGTATTAAGTTCAAAGATCTTCTTGTTCTTTTTAGAAACTCTTTCTTTTTCCTTTTTCAGATTATTTTGTAAATTTTGTAGCTCAACCACCATGGTTTCCATTTTGGTAATAAAATCTTTTTCAGATAAGTTTAATACCTCATTAACTGCCTCATCATCTGACTCGTCATCCTTTACTTCTTTGCCCATGAGACAAATATGAGCATTTTCTTCTTTTACTTCTTCTTCTCCTTCTGAGTAATCCAGCCAAAACTCATCTTCAGCCATTAGAGCGACACCCGCTTCTTGCTGTCTTGCCAAAAGCAACTTGTTCTGATAGTACTAAGAGTTGCGAACTTTCGGCTTCCGACAATCTTTTGCAAAATGACCCATCTTGCCACAATTGTAGCATTTGATGGAATCTGTTGCTGGCTTCTCAACAACTGTGTAGTCATTCACGAACTTCTTCTTCTCATCCGGTTTCTTCTCCACATATCTATCCTCTTCATACCTCTTTCCTTCCACTTTCTGTCGATGCTCGTGGTTCTTTGAACTGGATGACGAATAGAGTTGAGAATTTGATCCCGACTTCTTATAAAATTTCTTCTGAAAAGCACGAGTCAGTAGTATCATGGCTTGTTTCAGACTTTCGCCATCATCACTATCTGTAACTGAATCTGACTCAGAACTGGTAAGAACTATCTTCTTTTTCTTTTCTTTCTTTTCTTTCTTTTCTTTCTTCTTTTCTCCAGCTACCAAAGCAATCGGATCAGGAACTTTTTCTGCCTTCTTCTTCTCAGCTCTTTTCTCTTCTACTTCTTCTTCATTCTGCCTCAAGGTCTCAAATACCTCATGTAATGGAATTTCATTCAAATCCTTCATCTGCTTCATCCTTCTTGTATACTTCTTCCATTCTGGGCGTAGGATACTCAGAAATTTGACATTGTTTTCCAGCTGCTTCTTTTTGACTTTGTTCTTTGTCAGCTCATTCAGAAGCAATACAAACCTTTCATAGGTATCTTCCAGACTCTCATTCTCCTTAGCTTTGAATTCCTCATAACTATTAATGCAGTTCGCCACTTTCATCTGATTTCCGACCTTTGATCCCATCATCATCTTTTGCAACTGATCCCACATCTTTAGATATCGTTTGGAATGCTTTGAAGAAGTAATGATCTCGCTTGTTTATCTGCTTTGTATCGGCTTTTCTAATCTTCAGAATATTGAGAAATATCCACTATCACTGTTTTCATCTTCTGCTCTCTTTCCTCAGTTCCATCTTCACTATCAGAGGAGTCAACATCAGGTACTTGAACTGTTATTGGAACCATTGGACCTTCGGTGATAGAAAAAAGAATATTCTATCCATTTGAATGTCTGTCTATGAAATCCAAGAATCTGTCCTTCCATTGTTCATACTCGCCTTTGAATAAAACTGGAGGCTTAACATCGGTTCCGATTGAAAGAGCATCTTTAGAAGTCATCTTGTTTAACCTGTTTGAAAAATATAACAATAAGAAACTAGAACTGATCGTTAGTCCAAATGAAACAATCAAGAAACACGAAATATTAAAAAAATTGAAATTCGAAAAACACAAAAATTAATCCAAGTCTTTTCTGCTATGCGCGTCACTCAGGAAACGCATTCAACAATTGTGCGTGTCACACATGAACCGCACATCACGCTATGCTTTACTATACGTTTCAGCTTTCTTCAACTTTACTTTGTAGGACCAAACCTTTACTATGCGTTTCCAAAAGCAAACGCACACCTTGCTTTGCGATTCAAGTTAGAAACGCACACCACTACTTCACGGTTCAAGAAGGAAATGCAAACCACTAATTTGCTGAACTCAACTATGCGTTTCAAATTGCAAACGCATTACACAATGTGCGTGTCAAGTTTCACCCGTATAGCAAACTGTGCGTGTCTCAATACACATGCATAACACGATTTTCTTCTTAACTCCCTCTACTATGCGTTTGTCATTAGACCCGAAAACCTCAGCTTCTCGATTCTCAAAGAAACTCAAATCTTAAGTTCTCGTTTCTTAACAGAAACACATATCTCACTTTGCTTGTCTTGATGAATATATCCGTACTTTGAATGACCCGCACAATTCGATGAATCAAACACACATCTTAATGAGTCAAACGCACATCTGATGAATAACCCGCACAATTCGATGAACACCCGCACACCTTGAAAAATAACTCATTTATACCTAGAATTCAACCTCTAAACTTCGACAATTTGATCTTCTATACAACTCGAACACAATACTATCACTAATTTTCGATCAAATACACAAGAATTACAAAATTGAATCAAGAACAATGTCAAGAACTCGTGAAAACAAAAACCACACAAAATTCAAAAATTCGAATGAATTACGGTGCAATTCTTGATAACACCTATACAGACTCGATCGATTACACTTTCCTAACAAAACCTAATCAATTACAACTCCAAAAACTCACTAAAACTGAAAATCAATCTGGACTTCGATGAACAGTACGAACATACGCATTTCTTGATTTTTCTCGATTTGGATCTGCTCTGATACCAATTGTGTGTTCCAGATTCTAGTTTCTAAACAAGATTAATCAAACACAACAAGATTTACAATCAATTACCTGTTTGATTACTTTGAAATCCAAGATTACAAAATCTCTCTTTACAATCCCTCTCTAACGAACTCTCTCTCTCTATCAAACTTTCTCTCTCTAGAATACAACTGAATGATATTACCAATCTGTTCTCTCTAATTCGTATGTTACATATTACAAAGAAATGAAACTATTTATACTAATACCTAATACAAGGAAAATACAGAAATACAAAATACATTGACTTATTACAAATAGACTTTGACTTTGAATGAGATTTGACTTTAGTAGCTTTGACTTTCTCATCTTTGACCTTCAGTATTCTTGATCTTGTATCCAACAGATTTATGCTCTAACAGTAACCAAGAACGGTAATCAGCTAACACAGAAACACAATAGTAACTGTTATCACAACGATTAAAATAATTGTGTGACCTATTTTCAGTGTTGGCATTGATGTATCTCTGATAGGACTTCCAGTTATCACTGAAGTAAAAATTTAAGAATCTACTTCTCAAACTGTTATGGCTATATCACAAAGATATGCGAGTGGAATCACAAAGATTCGTACGTGTGTGAAAGAAATATAATCATGTATATATGGCTCAAAGATTGATTCAACCTGGGACGCGGTTAGAAATCAATATACACAGTGATGTGAATATGAAGTTCGGAGACTAGAGCTAATGTCTTCCTTTTTCCAATATCTAAGACCTACGAGTGAGGAATAGATAGATTATATGCTAAAACTCCGTGCATTTATGAAACATGTATCTTTTGTGAGATACTTAAGTAGCTAGGTGGGGTGACACGAGTTATCGGCACTAGGTCCATGTTTGTTTTAATATCTATTTCCAAAGAGCGAGAATGAATAGATTGTGTGGTAACTCGGATAACTGACTCGGTTTGGTAAGGACCAATATTATTTTAAGTCCTGTCACTTCCTCACCATATTATTTTCACTCCGAACTCATCTATCAATCTAGACTCCTCACAGATATCTATGAATTGGATGTGTTTCTTGGATAGGTCCTTCCGATTCCGGATTGACCATAGAAACTTTATAAGTCCTAACGCTCCTTCAACTCACAAAAATAAAACATTGAAGTAAACATTGAAAAGTCAAAAAATTAGGAACGTTGTTCAGAAGTCAAGATGAAAATTAAGAAAAACATGGTACTCCCCCTCAAAAGATGGCATAACCCTTGATTGTAGTCATGTGACATTGAATATTTTGAATTAAATCACACATGACAAGCCTGCAAAACAGATTAGGAAAATTTTGGTTTTGGTATCCATGCACTGATGGATCCTAAAAGAGTAAAATCCCAATATCAATCAAGCACAATCAAGATATGATTTGACAATTATATGTTCTAGAGAGAGAGAGTAGAGAGAGAAACAATCACAAGTATATTAATGTCTAACAATTACACGTATGATACTTGGTTAAAAACAATTACAAAGGCTAATCTATTTATACTAACCTCACCTCACTTCTCTCACATGCTTAAAACAGAAACTCTCACAATATAGGAACACTCATATCACTAAAGTTGACTTTGTTGACTTAACAATACATTGACTTTTCACATTAAATCTTGGATATAATTATACACTAACAATCTCCCCCTTTGTATTCAAGATTTAATAAAAATTTTACAATCTTCTTTAGCGCTCTGATTCTTCAAACTTTGACTCTGACAGCTTTAAATCTTGTAGCTCTGACAGTCTTTGATCTCTAATGCTTTGAAGAATCTTGAAAAGTCTTTCACTTTTAGCATCTATGAAAGTCAACATGTCTTGAACATGAATCTGAATTCTTGAAACTTTTGAAACTTCAGAAATCTTTCAACTTTTGACAAGTCTTTTCACTTTATAACTTTGAAATTGATCTTTGTAAACTTCTCCCCCTTTTTGATGAATTGTGAGAATCAAAATCATCAAAACTCATTTCAATTTCAGCTCAGTCTTTGAAACTTCTCTCCCTTTTAAACAAAGTAGAACAATCTTCATGATCTGAACATTTTCCTCCAATTGATCTTGATAATGAGCCGTCAATTCATGAATGTGTTTATCCGAATCTTTTCAAATTCAGATAAATTATGAGTTGTAAACATGAATCAACAGATGAAACAGTTAGGAATGCCTGTCAGTAGCACAAAGCCACTGTGTACAACGAATGTACAATATAAGGAGCTTGAAGTGATGTTCACTCCCCAGGACTTCCATCCAATCATCGAAAAACACAAGATATTTTCTATGAATGTTCTGACAGAAAAACAGATTTTTTGTGTGCTTGTGCATGTGTTATGAAATAATTAAGCACAATGATTGTGTTTCATAAGGCTCAAAATATGTAAACCACTGAGACAGCAATGATTATACATAGACTCAATTGTGCATGAAAAAGGGTCGAAGGTGGGGCAACTTTCCTTCTATTTCAATATCAGTATCTTCCAAATGAAGAACCAATAGATTATGTGCTGCTTCCCCAGAAAATGTGAAACATTCTCTTTTTGAGAAAAGAATGAGTAGCTGGTGGGGTTGTATGCAAGAGATGGCATGGGCTAGGTGCCTTTTTCAATGTCATTCACGAAGAAATGTGAAATAACAGTTTATGCGGCTGCCCGGCTCAGAAAGAAGTTTGGTGCAGAGTCTGATATTCTTTTACTCTGTTCTCTCACCCTCTTTCTTTTTAATCTTTTAAGCTCACATTTAACCAATCTCTCATTTCCATTTTACCTCTTCACACACCAGCACTCAATCTTTTTACCCCTCTCCCCTCAATCACTCAGGGAATACTTCCTGGGTAGGAAACACTGGTTAGTGTGAATCCATGGAAGTTCTGTTAAGCTCACACATTGAATCCCATGTATTTTCCTAAAAGAACATGTTGTACAATGATTATTTTGACAATTTAAGCACAAAGTAATCATTTGTCATTGAAATTATGCTCATAAGAATAAGAATGAAATTTGAGCATGTTAAGCATTTAAGATTTCTCAAAACTTTATATGAATGAATAATTATGAAAGAATAGAAATGTTTTGAGAATCTGATAATGATTAAGATCAGATCAAATTATTATGAAGAATAATATTTTGGGAAATCAAAGACGTAAGATGTTTATATGAACAATATATAAACATATTAACAATAAAAGAACATATAATAATGAAATGACGTTTGATTCAAACAACAATGAATAGCAAACGGCGGGAGTATTACCATAGAAAGATTAAACGTTTGATACATGGTAATAACAAAGTCAAATAGAATGTTCTGAACCAGTGTGTATAGGAATACTTGACAAAGTATATGGAGAAGATAATACACAAGTATATATCTTTTGAAAACACACTGTCTGATAAGCATTTAAGTATCTAATGAAAATCATTTAAAAACACACTTCTCAATTCATGAAAACGGTTTAAGAGTGTGAAGTGGTTTGAACATTTGAAGAAACCATTTTTCACAAGAGAAAGTTGTTCTTCTTTCAACAAGTGATAGATAAGGATTAGAAATATATACCTGTAAAGCAAAATCCTTAACTCCCTCTGAAATGAATATTTTCTTTTAAGTATCCTTGACAAAAACACATATATCCTCCATCTTGATACCTGTAAAAATTCAAGTTATTAGAAAAATATAACAATGAAATTATATTTAGCTCATATCTCCTCTAACTAAAAGATATAGCATTTAATTCCCCCTCAAATAAAAAACTTCTAGAAAAGATGTTATCATTTAAGCATCCTATCAGAAGAAAAACATTTGAGTACGAGTTTTGAACTTAAGTATTCAAAAGCCATGATTACTTATTCTCCGGTGACAATAGTAATAATCAGTTTTACCAATAAAGCACGGGTTCTGATCTGATGTAATCAGAAACCATAGTTCTTTGAAGCACGGGTTCTGAACTAATTTATTCAGAAGCCTTGGTTCTTTCTCCCCTTAAACCTTGGGTTCCTGCAACATAGATTTAGCTTTTGGTATCCACTGGTATTTGGATCCAGATTTGTTAGTTGCAGTTTTAGTATGAGAGATATAGTAAGAACCATATCAGTAATTTTCATAATTTTTATTAACAAACTCATTTGAGTCACAGTAGGAACAACTAATTTTCTTTTGAGCTAACCTGATCAGTTGATTGACAGTGTAAATCAGATCGGGTTTGCCAAAAGTTTTACCTTTAGAAGCATAGTCCTTTTTTCATTAGATGCATGCTCAGATGATTTTTCTTCTCTCTTCTTCTCCTCAGAAGATCCTTTAACTATCCAAATCCATTTATCTTTTTCTTTCTCATCTTTCCTTCTCCAAAATCTTTTTTTCTGAGACTTATCCTGCTTGATATTACCTGAACCATCAACATTTTTATCAAAAAAAATAGGTTAGAAGGACGAATTTGATCTTTAGATTTAGAAGTTTGACTATCATCAGAATCAAATAAAGGATTATTGGAAACATTTGTAAAACGTGAACTTGAAACTGTTTTGAATGAGCATTCTGAATCAGCTTGATCATCTCTTAGTGATTGAGCTATTGATTCTGGCGTTTTGTGCTCAGTTAGCTTCACCTTGAACATGATCTCATCATGTTCTTTAATCTTTGTAGACAAACAGTTTCTTTCCTTTGAGAGTTGATCAAACTTCTTATGCAACTCAGATTTTGCAATCTTCTCCTTCTGAATATTTGTTGACAGCTCAGATAGCTTTTTGTTAAGCTTTGCAATCTCAGACTCAAATACTTTTATCTCTTCTTCAAAATAATTTTCAACAGTCTTTCTCTGTCCAGAAATCTCCTTGAATATACCAACATTTTTCTGTTCAGCTTTCTTCTTCTCCTTTTCATATTTATCTCTCTCTATGATGATTACTTTCTCGAAGTCTGAAACTTGTTGATAAAGTTTTATGCATTTAAGCTCTACTGTTTTCTTTTCTTCAAAAGCTTTTCTAGAGAACTCAGAGAACTTTTGAGCAAAAGATTTTCTTTCTTTCTCAAGCTCTTCTTTTTCTTTCTTCTCTTTATCAACTTGAACTTCTAATTCAGATATTTTCTTCTTCAGCTCAACATTGTCTTTCTCTAAATCCTTTCTCTTTTTCTCAATCTTCTTTATCTCATCTTGTGCTTTTGTGTTGTCTTTGACTTGGGTTGCTTTCTCATTCATCATGTTGATTTCAACCTCAAGACTAAAGACTTTATCTTTCAGCAAAGATTTGTATATTTGACTTTCTCAGTTCATCACATGTTTCACTGACAATGTTTGCTCTTCTTCTCAATTCATCAATCTCTTTTAGCATTGACTCCTTCTTTGACCATGTGGAGTTTGCATTTAATCCTTCAAACATTTTCAGCTTTGTTTGTAGATTTGAGATCTCCTTTTCTTTCGACTCAATAATTCCTGCAAAATTAATTTTTGAATTAGAAATACATTATAAACAAACAAAATCTTTCTTTAAATCTTTAGAATCTTTCAAATTAGTAATCTGATTAAGAAGAGATGAATTTTGAATCTTCAAATTCTTGATTTCAACTTCCATAGCCGGAATCTCTGGCATGTACGCTAAAGCACAATCTCTGTTAGTAAGAACCAGATTTCCTTTCTCATCAGTATAAGGCATCCTTGATAATTTGCTTGATATGAATGATCGTTCCCAAATCAATTCAGAAAATTTGACTAAAAGTCAAATTCAGATCACCACTTGAAAAAAAAATTCTCAGAAAAATTACAAGTCCAGAACTCGCAGATACTTAAAACTCGCAGAACTCAGAAACACGCAAGTCACTATTCACACTACTTCTCACTAGAAGTCTTGTGCGTGAACCTAAAACTCGCAGGACACTACTTGTGCGAACTGAGGAACTCGCTAACAACGTTATGCGCGAAGTTACTTCTCGTAAGGTGCTTCGTGCGCGAAGTAGACTTAGAATAATTTCAAGCTTTGTACTTCTCGCAAGTGAATGTAAACTCGCACGTCAACAGATCCTTGCGCGTTCCATACTTAGAAAATTTTGACAATATCGAAACTCGCAAAATGTAAACTCGCACGTCTAAAGAACTCGCATATCACTGTTCATAGAACTTCTCGCTAGATAGCTTATGCGTGAACGAGGAACTCGCAGAATGCTTATGCGCGTTTTTGCCACTTCTCGCAAGAACTTTATGCGCGAACCACCATCAAAATTTCAAAGATGATCGTGCATGTTCTTGGTAGCTTGCGCGTACTTCAGCGTGCGTGTTCTTCAATTGAATTTTGCGCGTTTGACAGATCTAGCGTGTTCTTCACTTGAACATGCGGATTCGATCCAAAATATTTAATACCTGCAATTAGAATTTGATAATGCACAGGGATGATCGATTTAACATATGGAACACTTTTCTAATACAACTTTTATGCTGAAAACAACAAAATCAAAGTGAATCAATCAATCACAGTGTTCGACATATTTTCAAACCGAAAACAACAAAAATTCAAAATTGAAATCGATACAGTTCGAATTTCGTGATACGATCAATACAAGAAACAATCTAAAACACAAATCGAATACAGTGAATCCATTATCTTGCATCAAAAACGATTTTCCAATGAAAATTTAATTGAACAATAATTTTCAAAATTATACGATCTGCGTGTTCTTGATTTTCCAAGAAATCGATTCAAAATTCGATGATCCAAACTTTCTGAATATGATTTGGTCTCGCTCTGATACCAATTGAAAGAGTAAAATCCCAATATCAATCAAGCACAATCAAGATATGATTTGACAATTGTTCTAGAGAGAGAGTAGAGAGAGAAACAATCACAAGTATATTAATGTCTAACAATTACACGTATGATACTTGGTTACAAACAATTACAAAGGCTAATCTATTTATACTAACCTCACTTCTCTCACATGCTTAAAACAGAAACTCTCACAATATAGGAACACTCATATCACTAAAGTTGACTTTGTTGACTTAACAATACATTGACATTTCACATTAAATCTTGGATACAATTATACACTAACAGATCCTTGATGGTTAGTTGCTTTAACTTTGAAGCTATTAAAAGATTTTGGTTTTGGTATCCATGCATTGATGGATCCTTGATGGTTAGTTGCCTTAACTTTGAAGCTATTAAAATAATGATTGGGGATATTGTAAGTACCATACCAACTATTTACATACCTGGAATCCACAAAGTCACTATTTGCACAATGAGTGCAACAAATATTTGCTCGGTTTAGACTGATCAACTTAGTTGTACAATAGACATAAGTAGGCGAGTCAGTCTTGGAAATAAATGACTTTGCATCAACTAGAGGAGATTTATGAGACTATTTTCCATCACTATTCTCTATAGTTGATTTCTTTCTCCAAACCACTTTGACTTTTCGAAACACTTGATTATCTTTATTATCAACAAGAGAATTATAGAAAAGATTGTAAGGGCGAATCTGATCTTTTGAAAATTCATTTGATTTGATAGAACTCTTTGAATAAATAGTTGTAGAAGTTGAACTTAAAGAATAAGGAGACTGAACAACAGTGTCGGGACTATCTTGTTTAGATAAATCAGCTTTGAAATTTATTTCTTCAAGTTTCTTGACTTTTGCGGATAAAACGTTTCTTTCTTCGAGAATTAAATCAAACTGTTTTTGTAAACCATATTTTACCATCTGTTCTTTCAAAATCTCTGTTGCTAATCCAAATAATTTCTGTGAAAGTTTATGAATTTCTGTTTCGAAAATCTTCCATTCACTTTCAAAATCTTTTTCAATACTGTTGCGTTTATCAGATATTTCTTTGAATATTGCAACATTCTTCTTTTCAAGCACTTTCTTTTCATTCGCAAATGATTTTCTTTCTTTCTCAAAATTATCTCGCTCAATTATCAAAACCTTTTCAAAATCAGAAAATTGTTTTGAAAGTTTAGCATTTTGAAACTCAAAGGTCTTTCTTTCCTCGAACATCTTCTTTGAAAGATCAACAATTTTCTCTTCAAACCCCTTTCTTTCATTAGCAAAACCACTTTTTCATTTTCAAAATATTTTCTGTCCTTTTCAATCTCCTTATGATGATTATAAATCTTTTGTTTGAGTTCGAGATTGTTATTCTTTAAAGCACTGATTTCACTTTACAATGAATCATCTGAATATTTGCTTTTCCTTTCAAGAATTTTCAGATCTTCCTCAGGATCTGGATTATCATAAGCTTTTACGAATTTACCATCCACAAACATAAGTGTTCTTCTCATTGTTACTTGAACAAAATGATCGTAAGACAATTTTGATTTGATCCAAAAAATCAGATAGAGTATCACAGAAAACACAAATGCTTCCCTTCGATGACTTAACACAGGGGTCCCGCTAAAAATACAAAAGATATACCCGGATCTGACTTGTCCGAGTGATGTGCATGTCCGGGTAAAAGTGAAATCCGGATGTGGATATACCCGGGACTATGATTTCTAGATATGGAGTCCGGTAATAGGATCCGGATTAGATGAAACCGGATAAAAAGAGGTGAACCGGATGTGAATCCGGGTGAAAAGAGTACCCGAGGATGAAGAGAGCCGAGTCCGGGAGACAGACCGGATCCAGGACGGAATGGAAGACCCGGGTCCGGGTGAGCCAGGTGGCGGCGTCCGAACCAGGTGAATCGGGTGAGCTGGTGTGTCTGGATGAGCCGGGTCCGGGTAGCGACCGGGTAGCGGTGCTCCCGGATTGGTGACATCCCGGGTAGGAGGTACCCAGGAGTTGGACTTAGGACAGGGTTACCAAACCAGTCACACGAATGAGGAGATCACCCGGGTTAGGAATACGGGAAGCGGGAGTGACACCCGGATAGGATACCCGGGTTAGGAATACAGGAAGCGGGAGTGACACCCGGATAGGATACCCGGGTTAAGGAAGCCGGGAGTTGGCGTGAAGAGCCCGGGTAGGAGATACCTGGGTTTAGCAAAGACTCATGAAGGAGGGGGGCCCGGGTAAAGTAGTGACCTGGGTTTAACCTTAGAGTCGACCGAACCAAAAAATATTAATCGATGTTCTTTGAATAAATGATCTAAGGTAGACTCAACAACCCTAATCGCTTAAATCAAGTTACTTAACACTAATAACACCTTTTTCAAACGATTTTGAAGCAAAAACAATGATTTTTAAACAAAAACTTTAAGATTTTCAAGAACACAAACCTAGATTCCAAATTACTAAAAACTCAAAATTCGACTTCTATACTTCGAATTAGAACTTCAAACTTTACCAAAACCTTAACTTAACACACAGATTGAGAATGGAATCAAACAAACTCAAAGATTTTGCAGAAAATCAAACGACCAAGAAACTAAACACAGATGATTGTCGACCGAAAGAAAAAGTGATAAAAATTAATACCTTTTGAATCAAATCTTTGTCTTTCTGCTCTGATACCAATTCTGAATCCCATATGCAAGTGTATAGATTAAATAATGAAGAACAATCAAAGTGATTCATCAAACATGGTCATATGATTTCATTAATCGATAAACCTCAATAGGTTTACAGAGAGAATTTGAAGTATGCGTATAAACCAAATTAATGACCATTCCACCTCTAAAAACCCTAAAAACCATCTATTTATACCAAGGGCCTAAACCTAAGGCCCAAGGCCCAACCTAAGCCTAATTAACAATAATTAAGGTTTTTACAACGCTTTAAAAATAAAACAATTAAACTCTATAAATACTTTATAGAAATTTCAACGCACTAGGACTTTCAGTCCTAACAAAGTTTCTATTCCCAAAATAACTATGGAAGACTTAACCAAGCTACTCAACCTCGTGCATAAATCTAGTACTCATCTCTTCACAGTGTCACTAGTACTATACCCCAACGGGGACCTGATGCACATATAACACCCTCGATTTTGGTATGCTCTTAATCTGCTCATATATTCATTTATCGAACCTTACGTTTGGTCGCACACTCATTCGGGTCAAGGTCGGGTGAAAAACGGACTCGGTACACCTGGGGCGACAGTGCCCGCAATTGTGACAGAGGTCACTGTCGCGGGGTTTGTACCGCGACCCCATAGCCTGGAGCGATAGTGACCAACGATTGTGACAAGTGTCACTATATATCGCGAGGATTATACTGTGAGGCCCATAGTTCAGGCGATTGTGACACGCGATTGTGACAATGTCACTATCGTGAGTCACTATCGCGGTCGGCCTCCAGACCCTTAAATGCCATTTGCTCGATTTTATCTCTTTTCTACCACTTGGGTGCTTTGGAGGAGCGATTTTGAAGAGATAAAAAGGTAGGGTTTCATACCTTTTCATTTATTGCTCTAAGAGGAGATCATCATATGCATTTATTGGGTTTGTTTAGGTTGGTGAAGGTGAGTAAGAATCTTATGGTTGAAACATCAAGTTCTCTTCTACATTCTACCCTCAAGTGTTGTAATCTAGGGTTTTCTTGTGATCTTCTAAGGTGAGTTTTCTTACCCATTGCTCTTACATAAATACTAGGGTTTATGTATTAACAAACTCATCCTTGTCTCCTAATTACATATTGGGTTTTGTTGTATTTTGGCCTAATTATGGATTTTGGAAATATTAGGGTTTATGGCTTAAACAAGAATGTTAAGAGAGTGTGTTTTTAAACAATATTGATGGTTTTCTATGATTATCAACCCATTTGATAACTAATGCTTGTTCAATGGAGTTTTAGTAAAACCCAAAGTGAATAGTAGGGTTTTGGTGAGATTTAAGTAATGAGCTAATTATTGACAATCTGGACTTTTGTGATGAAGCTTAACATATTATTGTTGATGGTATTGTATTACTGATTACTCCACAATGGTGGGGGTCAAGATTTCACATTTGAATCCATGTATATTAATATGATTTGGATTCTTAAGCTTTACATACATTACTTGTAATGAATGTGTTAGTATGTTTTGGTTTTGGTCTTAGTGTAATGGATCCATAGGCACTGTGTTCCGATGTCCCGTTTGGGGATGTTGGGTTCACCACTTTAGCACGGAATAGGCATCGGGTTCCATGGTAAGTAAGGTGTGGGCCTATATGGTCGGGCAGCGTCCCATGGGCAGTAAGGTGTAATTCCATTGTACTTAAGTTCCCCTGTTTTGGAACTCTCAAGAATAGACTTGGAGTGGTGGTTGGCTTAATGTTTTCGAGCAATAGACTTGGAGTAGTTGAGCTCGCTATGTGGTTTGAATTGTTGGCAACATTTAATGAACCCTAATGGTTTGTTTGAATTGTTTTGATTTAGCTCACGACTAGATCGACTGTATGACTTCGAACGGGTTTATCATTTAATTACTATCTTTGCTTAATTATTTCTCACTAGGCTTTAGCCTAACGCTTGTTCTTAGTTGTCATGTATGGCAGGTCATTCTAGCGGTGGGGCTCGTCGGGATTGAGAAGACGACCTTGGGGTCGAGAGCGGTCTTTTTAGATGACATAGTGACCATTACTTTGAAGTATAGAGATTATACCTTTTGGGAGAATAGAGACACCCGACCCTAATCTTACTTGACCAAGTTAGATTATTAGGTTGTCGAATTGTATTCTCTATTTGTTTTTGGGTTGTAATTGCGGTACTTTGTTCCCCGTGTTGGGTTGACGTACATTGGGTTAAATTTTCGTATCCGTTTCTTACAGGTTGTTAGATCTCCCTTTTTGGGTAGATTGATTTCTACCATTTACAGACGTTATATAGCCAAATTTCCAATTTTTAAATTCACCCTAAATTTTAGGTTGTTACAAGTTGGTATCAGAGAATTAGTTTAAGTGAATTAGGTATAAATGCAAGATGCCTAGACTTAAACTGAGATTGTTAAGCTATGACTTGTGAGATGGGCTAGAACTCCTAAGATAGGATAGTCTTAGAGTCGACGGAACTTACACATATTAAGAGTTGTAGTGATGGTAACGAGAACTCTTACGTATCATGTGTTCATAATTCCACCTAGCTAACGTTATTATGAAGATGTTTTACGTGAGCATACTTGATCTACTGTTGTTATAATAATTGATAAGTGTAGTAGTACGTTTCCTTGTGTTATTCTTGAAGTCTATTCCTTATCCCATTTCGTGTTTGTGTGTGACAGACTCATGGTTAACACCAGAAACCGGCCGGAAGGTCAAGAGGCCACGACATCCACTACCGACCATCCGCGAGTGACTGCTGTTAGACTGATATTGTATTCAAGATTAAAAGTGAGGGTCTAGTTTGTATTTGTTGTATAGTTTAAGGGTTTTGTTGTAAAGTCAATGCAAATTGACTTAGTATAAATAGTTTAGGTTTCCTTGTAAACTGGTAGGCACATACACTTGATACGAACTCTGATTTGGTAAGAACACACAGTAACACATATTCAAACGTGAGATATGTGACTTCGTGTAACATCTGTGATTAATTGAATAACATTGTTAGAGCAGAAATATGTTGGATACAAGATCATGAAGACTAGAGGTCAAAGATACGAAAAGTCAAAGCTGGAAAGTCAACTCTCATGGAAAGTCAAAGTCGTTTTGTAATAAAGTTATAGTCAATTGTATTTGTTTTAGATGATAGGTATATATAGTTGTTTTTGCTGTTTAATAGATAGATGGTTAGAAGTTTTGGATACAATTCCAAAGAGAGTTTTAGAGAGAGAAAGAGAAGTTTAGAGAGAGAAAGTCAAGAACAGATTGTAATTGTTGAAATTTGAAATTGAAAATCAAACAGGTAGTTAATTCATCTTGTTTAATTTGTTTGATTGTGATAAGAATCTTGAAATCAGGGACACACAATTGGTATCAGAGCAGATCCAGATTGAAATCAAGAAAAGTTGAAGTCGACAATGTTACATTGGGTTGCAAATTCGTTTTTAAGCTTTTGTATAAATTTCAGGTTGTAATCGAGTTCTTTAGATTCGTATATTGAATTAGAAAGAGTTTGTATAGTTTGATTCACAATTTGCACTGTAATTGATCATCAATTTTGATGAATTTGTTGTTGTCGAGTTTACAAGTTCAAGAGCACTGTATTGGACCGATTTGTACATCTTGTTGTTTGTTTTTTAAATTTTGTTGGTTGTAATCTGTTTTAGACGTTTAGGTGATCGAATTCTCAAAGTTTCAGTTTGTAATTCGATGTCTAGATAGGTTTTTGTGAATCTCAGATTGTCTTTTCATTCGAAAGGCCAAGAACATGCAAGTTCTTCAAGAACACGCAAGATCTACAAAACGCGCAAGCATCATCAGAAGAACGCGCAAACTGAAAGATTTTTGATTTTGGCTAGAAACGCGCAAAGTGCTATTTGCGAGTTCTAGAAACGTGCAAATCGAAGTTTGCGTGTTTGATTCTTCAGTCTGCGAGTTTGATCATTTTCGAGTTTTGCAAGTTTAGCTTGCGAGTTTGATAAAACACGCAAGTAGGCATCTGCGAGTTATCCAAACGCGCATGACTCATCTTGCGAGTTTCTCAGTGAACAGTGATCTGCGAGTTTATCTGTCTGCGATTTTCAAGTTTTTTTTAGTGATCTGCGAGTTTCTCAGTGAACAGTCATCTGTGTGTTTAGGCGTCTGCGAGTTTCAAGCTTCTTTAGTGATCTGCGTTTTTCTGTACTTACTCAAAATTTTCAAAACTGTAATATGCCCTTTAATTGTCAAAAAATTTTCTCTCGGGGTGCTGCCCCCAGACCCCGCAAGGGCGTTGCCCCTTGACCCCACCCGGTTAGCGGGACCCCCGTGCTAAGTTTGCGGAGGGGGACATAGTTCTGGTTGTGATCAAAATTCCTGAATTCCTATTTCAAGATTTTTTTTTGTGATTTCATTTGGACTAACGGTCAATTTCAAGTTTCTTATTGCATATTTTTATTCAAACAGGATGACATCACGAGAAGCTCTCACCATTGGAACTGACACAAAGCCATCAGTACTCTTCAAGGGAGAGTATGAGCAATGGAAAGACCGGTTCATGAACTTTATTGAAAGACACGAATTGGGTGACCTTATCATGAAATCTTTGACAGAAGGAGTCATGACAATTCCCATGAAGACTCGTACTGTTGGAGGAGAACAGAGAGAGTATCCGTTACCACTAGACGAATTTACTGAAGAGCAGTTAAAACAAAGAAATGCTGATAGTCTGGCAAAAACTTACATTCTTCAAGGCATCCCAAATGAAATCTATGTCAAGATTGATAGCTAACAAGCTACAGGCAAGGAAATGTGGGATCAACTGGAGAAGATGATGCTTGGATCAAAGGTTGGGAACCAACTTAAAATATCCAACTGCCTCAATAACTATGAAGAGTTCAAAGCCAAGGAAGGAGAATGTCTGGAAACTACTTATGACAGATTTGTGACTTTGCTGAATGAACTTAGCAAGAACAAGGTCAATAAGTCACAAATTGAGTTGAATGTCAATTTTCTAAGTATTCTACAACCTGAGTGGAAAAGATTTACCAGACAGATGAAACAGATGAAAGACCTGAATGAAATCCCACTCCACGAGGTTTATGAAACTCTCAGACAAAATGAAGAAGAGGTAGATGAGATCAAAGTTGAGAAGAAAAAGGATGATAAAGCAGTTGATCCGGTTGCTCTTGTAGTGAAGAAGAAGTCGGTGACTTTGAAGAAGAAAAAGAAAGTGATAATTTCTGAATCAGAAGAGGCTGAAAGTGAGGATAACTCTGACTCTGATGATTGTGAAGATCTGATGCAGGCTATGCTTATGTTGACTAAGGCTTTTCAAAAGAAGTTCTACAAAAAGCCAAGCTCAAACAGTCAGAGATATTCATCTGGTTCCAGAAATTATGAACATAAGCAGAAGATTGAAGGAAAAAGAATAGAGGAAAAGAGATCTGATGAGAAGCCATACAAAGCAGAAGGGAAGAAACAGCCAGAATCTACCAAGTGCTACAACTGTGGTAAGCTTGGACATTTTGCTAAAGATTGCAGAAAGCCAAAAGTCCGAAATTCAGAGTACTACAAAAACAAGATGCTTTTGGCAAAGCAACAGGAAGCTGGGAAAGCACTGATGGCTGAGGATGAGTACTGGCTAGATCACTCAGATGAAGAGGTTGAGAAAGAAGAGACAGCTCATATTTGTCTAATGGATAAGATAGTGGATGAAGCTGGAGATGAATCAGAATCTGATGAAGAAGACTACGAAAAGGTATGTGATATGACTGAATCGGATTTTTTAAATCAAATGCATGCAATGATGACTAAACTCCAAGAATTAGAGTCTAAACTTAAGCGTGAAAAAGGTGTCATTAAAGATAAAAATCAATCAATACAAAAACTTAGCAATGATATTGCTGAGAAAAATGTTTTGATTGATGCTTTACATAAGAATATTGACACCAACGCGAAAGAGAAGACTATAATTCACAAAGAATTATCTGAAAGAGTTTCAAAGTATAGATTGTGTGAGTTTGAATCAAAAGAGCTTAATAAAATGTATTCCTCGCTTTCAAAAGAGAACAAATCTTTACTTGACAAAGTGAATGCTTTGAAAAAAAAAACTGTACACTTTGGATCAAACTGAACAAACCATTCATCTAAACAAACCCAAAGAGAACAAAGAGTGTTGGGGACTCGGTTACGAGAATCCACACTATCTTAAAAAGGGTATTTCAGAAGTGCCTGCGCTTTATGATTTTGGTTTTCTAAAACTGGCACCACAATATACTGAACTTCATGTTGAGTGGACTAAACTATCTGAAGAGGATGAAGCTAAGGAATTTGAGAAAAGAAAGAACACAACTAAAGTTCAACTTCCATTTCGATATGAGAGGTTGAATAACAGTTATATTTCTGATAAATCAAAATTTCTTTCTGATGATTATTTTGAGAGTTACTCTTCAAAAGAGTTGGGGGCAAAGCCTATCGAAGGTAAAATTTACGTTCCTCCTCTCGTGTTAGAAAGTAAAATTTCTGAACTCGAAAATATTTTGACAGAAGAAAGAATTTTGATGGATTTAGAACAAACTGTGTTCTTAACTGTGTTGAAAAATTCTGATTTTTCTAACTCTTATAAGGCTTCAAATTCTGATGATATGTCTAGTTTACTTAATGATGGGTTTGATTTCTTAAAATCTGATGGTGATTTAGATGACTGTATTGCTCAATTTGATTTTAATACTAAACTTCCTGATCATTCACCTTTTGTTATTAATTCTTTTGGATTACCAAGTGTTTATGAAAAAGGTGAAACATCATCAAAAGTTGATAAATCAGTTCCTGTGAAAGCCAAAGTTGCCAAAGGTAAAAAGAAGAAATTTGGGCATTCACAAAAACAGATCAACACTGGTAAGTCAAAGAAGAAGCATTTGTTTGATTCTCACCGTTCTAACTCTGAAGTTTCAAAATTTTCAGATGTGAAAAGAAAAACGCATGGTGTTAAGTCTGAGTGGCAACCTAAGAAGAAGATGGATGAGAATACTACATCATTTTCTAGTACTGATTGTAATAAGAATACTACTAGTAAAGATGATTTGATTGTGAATGTTGCTATTTCTAAAACAAAGCTTGTATCCTCTTACAAGAAATATTCAAGACAACAATTATTCCAGTTATTTTCGTCTTCTAGAAAGTCTTTCAATAATGTAGAAATGATTATGATTCTTGGAAATATTCTGATGTTTGGTTTGGAACTTATCATGTATACTCTTATCATTCTAGTTCTTCATATGGTTTTCAAAAGAAAAGCGGACCCAAATTTAAATGGGTGCCAAAATCATATGCTAACACTGTTGAATCCAAATACAAATGGATACCAAAGAAAAAGGATGAATCTGTGTTACAGGAATGTCAAGTCAATGTTGAGTGAAAGAACTGATGGCTCTTGAATACAACAATTCAAGACCCACACTTCAATGATAGAAAGATTTTACTTCTGAGGTGAATGATAATGTACTCCTACATACATATATGAGGAAATCAATATTCAAGGGGGAGTATATATATATATATATATATATATATATATATATATATTTGTCTGAAATTTTATGCATCCGACATAAATGATGTTCTACATTTGAGGGGGAGTTAATACATATCTTTTACACTGATAATTTTTCTGATGCATAATTTCAGGGGGAGTAAAGGTGATGATTTCTGATTATTTCAGATCATAACTCGTACTTTAATCGTTTTACTGCTTTATGTCTTTTAATTTTGAATAAATTTGTGAATAAAGTTGCTTTGACATGACTTTGAGACTTGTGCAGAATGAGAGAAGATTACAAGATCATATCTTTATGACTTCAGTTGACTTCATGAGATTTAAGACTGCTTAGAAAGGTTAATATCTTATCTTAATCTCATATATGGTTGAAAGAAGGACGACTTTCAATCATAAAAAAACATGTTCTTAAATGTTCAAACCACTTTCCGATTCTTAAACAAATTTCATGAATTGGAAGTGTGATTTTTAAATGTTTTTCAAGATTTTTTGTGCTTACATGATTACAAACCATGTGTTTCCAAAGATAAATATTTGTGTATTGTCTTTTCTATATACTTTCAAGTATTCACACACACCGGTTTGAATTTTTATTCAATATGTTCTTACCATGTCTCAAATTTGAAACATATTTTTCGATGGTAAGACACCCCGCTTGCACTTCAAAGAATTTTGAGCGTCATTTCATTTTGAAGTGTTTCATTTAGAAATGTCTATATTTTTTATTCATATGGACAATATCTGTTATTCTTGACCATAAGTCTTAACTGTTATATCATTTCTTATCTGATCATTTCTCATACAATGTCAGATTTTCAAACAAGTCTCTTGCATTCATATTCATTCATTCAATTTACTTGTTTGAAAATATTTCAATGTTTAAAAATGCTCATATATTTATGATTATATTCTGAGCATACACATATCTGATTTGTATTTGAGCTTTAATTGTTCAAGTTAAACCATTTTTGAGCAACATATGCTTCTTAAGACAATATGGGTTCTTTGAGCTAGGACATAAATGAACTTCTATGGATTAACGTTAACCAGTGATTCCTACCCAAGAAGTTAGTCCATAGTGATTGAGCGTGAGGAGTCAAAAAGAAATGAGTGTGGGTTGATGTAAAATGGAAAAGAGAGTTTGGTTAGATGTGAGATTAATGATTAAAAGAAAGAGGGTGTGAGATCAGAGTAAAAGAATATCAAACTCTGCACCAACTACTTTCTGAGTCGGGCAACCACATTACTAATGTTTCACAATTCTTTGGTGAACATTATTGAAACAGGCAACTAGCCCATGCCAACTCTTGATATAACCCCACCAGCCACTCATTTTCTTCTTAAAAAGAAAATGTTTCGTATTTTTCTGGGGACGCAACATATAATCTATCTCGTTTTCATTTGGAAAATCTGGATATTGAAAAAGAAGGAAGTCTGCCCCACCTTCGCACTTCAATCATGCACAACGAGTCTGTGTTTATACTACTCTTGTCTCAGTGGTTTATACAATGTTGAGCCTTTATAAGCAATCATCATATGCTTAATTCTTTCTACACTTGCACGAACACACAAGGAATTTGTTTTCTTGTCATAACATTCATAGAAATTTCCTTTGTGGTGTTTCGATGATTGGATGGAAGCCCTGGGGGAGTGAACATAACAAAAGCTCCTTTCATATGTGTATCTGTTACACACAGTAACTTCGTCTTACTGACAGGCATATTAAATGATTCATTTGTTGATTCAGGTGTTACATGATTATTTTTGTCTAGATTTGAAAAGATCTGGATGAATACATTATTCGAATTGGCAACGAATCAGAGGCTATTGGACAGATCAGAATGGTCAAAGACATTTCTTGATGAAGGTTTTGATGTTATAGATGCTATATTCATCAAAAAGGGGGATATGATTTAAAGAAATGTCAAAGTCAGAAATTTCAAAGATAAAGAGTTGAAGAAGATAATGTTTGAAAGTTTGAAAGATTGTTCAAGCAAAGTCAAAGTTGTTTGAAGAGGTGCTGATTTTCTGAAATTTTCTTTGAAGATACTTTGCTAAGGCAAGTCGAGCTAAATCTAAAGATAATTTCTTTCTGAAGTCTGAAAGAGTTATGTGGTAATTTTTGGAAGATTATTGAAGATTGTTTCTACCATATTTGGGAGAGATTGTTAATTTTGTTCAAAGACAGACTTGGAAAGAATAAAGTTAAACAAAAGGAAGAGATTGTCCAGATTGAACCAAAGGGGGAGATTGATTTGCTAAATTGTTCAAAAGATGATCTTGAATCCAAAGGGGGAGATTGTTAGAGCAGAAATATGTTGGATACAAGATCATGAAGACTAGAGGTCGAAGATACGAGAAGTCAAAGCTGGAAAGTCAACTCTCATGGAAAGTCAAAGTCGTTTTGTAATAAAGTCAAAGTCAATTGTATTTGTTTTTGTTTTCCTTGTTTTAGATGATAGGTATAAATAGTTGTTTTTGCTGTTTAATAGATAGATTGTTAGAAGTTTTGGATACAATTCCAGAGAGAGAAAGAGAAGTTTAGAGAGAGAAAGTCAAGAACAGATTGTAATTGTTGAAATTTGAAATTGAAAATCAAACAGGTAGTTAATTCATCTTGTTTAATTTGTTTGATTGTGATAAGAATCTTGAAATCAGGGACACAGAAACATGATTTGATCTTCATAAATGTTTGTAATATGATTGTGTGATTAGATATGCTAGTATAATCTGGGCATCAATTGGTATCAGAGCACATATCAGAAAACTCAGAAAAGTCGATTTTTTTTCAAGAAATAGAAAGTTACTGTTCCATCGACCAATTTGTGAAATAGTGATGTTTTGAATGGGAATTTGAATTCATGGTGATCGTTCATAGTTTTGGAACATTTCTTGTTCTGGTTGCAAATCAAATTGATCAACAGATTGCAAGAATTTGATAGACTTGTTCATTTCGAGAATGTTTTATTTCACGGACTGCCAGTGATCGATTTCCAATTCAAAAGTCAATTTCAGGGAAATTCACTCCGTAGGATTATTCACGATGATATATAGATCATTTCTGCAATGTTTCAGAGCCAAACATCAAGTTTTGAGTGGATTTCAAGAGAAAAGTTGCAAAATTTCGACGAGATCTACAGAATTCGTTAAATTCATGAAGAACTCGCAAGTAGAACTCGCAGAGTGAAAGAATTCGCAGAGTAAAGAATTCGCAGTCTGAAGGATTCACATCTACAGAGAAGAAAAATGGCTAAGTGAAGAATTCGTAACTGTGAGAGACACGAATTCTGAAGAATTCGCAACTGTGTCTGTTATGAATTCAAGGAACTCGCATAGGCCTTCTTGCGAAAAGCTCAAGAACTCGCACAAGCCTTTTTGCGAAAAGCTTAAGAACTCGCACAAGCCATATTGCGAAAAGTTCAAGATTTCGTATCCTAAGTGTTCTTTACGAATTCTATACTTGTGAATTTCTTTATATGTGACTTGCGAATTGCTCATACGAATTCTTGATTGCTTACGAATTGTTGTCTTGCGAATTGTGAGCATCTTGCGAATTGTTGCTTACGAATTATAGGTTGTGAATAGCTTACGAATTATTGCTTGCGAATTCTATACTTGTTTTTTATTTTGAGTGATTTTCTGTGATTTTTACTGTAAATTTTTCTGATTTTCTGATTAAAGATCTTTTCTAGCATATTTTTTTACAGATATTTCAAAGATGCCTTATACTGATGAGAAAGGAAATCTGGTGCTAACTAACATAGATTGTGCTTTAGCGTATATGCCAGAGATTCCGGCTATGGAAGCTGAAATCCGGAATCTAAAGATTCAAAATTCATCTCTTCTCAATCAGATTACTAATTTGAAAGATTCCAAAGATTTAAAGAAAGATTTTGTTTGTTCTGAATGCATTTCTAATTCAAAGATTAATTTTGCAGGAATTATTGAAGCAAAAGAAAAAGAGATTTCAAATTTGCAAACAAAGATGAAAAAGTTTGAAGGATTAAATGCAAACTCCACATGGTCAAAGAAGGAGTCAATGCTAAAAGAGATTGATGAACTGAGAAGAAGAGCAAATATTGCAAGTGAAACTTGTGAAGTGCTGAGAAAGACAAAATCTCAAATATTTGCTGAAAGAGATAAGCTGAAAGATAAAGTCTTTAGTTTTGAGGTTGAAATCAACATGATGAATGGGAAAGCAACCCAAGTCAAAGACAACACAAAAGTCCAAGATGAGTTGAAGAAGATTGAAAAGAAGAGAAAGGATTTAGCGAAAGACAATGCTGGGCTGAAGAAGAAAATATCTGAATTGGAAGTTCAAGTTAATAAAGAGAAGAAAGAAAAAGAAGAGCTTGAGAAAGAAAGAAAATCTTTTGCTCAAAAGTTGTAACACTCTAAAATTTCAGAGTAAATTAAAACCTGGAAATATGGCAACGAGACATCTGTATTGATATAAATTTCCCATAAAGGGAATCAGTCCTTAAGACTATACAAAACTCATACGGATATAGAATTTATCAACAATACTAATCTAAACATAACCGTCTAGACTACAACACTTGACGAACCAAAATTCACTAAAAGATGGGACTTAAACAATGCCCAACACCAAAATACTAGACATCTCAAAATATGCCTCGAGTCCACGCTCGACTCTCAAAGACCCTGTGCAACCCACCGCTAAGGGAAACCTGTTATACATATCATTTGAGAAAAAAGTGTTAGGCTTAAAGCCTAGTGAGAACATACAGTTTATTCAAAATCAGAGATATAAACATCAGTATCATAAGGAAATCTTTTCATAAAGGTTTAATTTATAAAAGATAACATTTCGCCACAACCGGGCCTTTTCGGTCCAAAACTCGCTAAACGATGACAAAAGGACCATTTTACCAAGGATTGTGGTGTAACATAAAGTAGACCACAAATCCGAGTTATGAGCTAAACAATTGGAATCCGAGGATACGAACACATAAGTCCGTGCTACAACGTGAGATCTAGCCCCAAGCAAAACCAATGTATACTCCTTCACTAGCATCACTATGAACCATGGCTAGTATCCGGCCCCACATAACCATACCAAGTTGCCCTCGAGGAACATATGCATCCATAGCTACAAAATGGGGAATATGATATCCCAATAATACAGTCGACTCAAAACCTAGGGATCTGCTAGTAATGGTACAGACTCGTCACAACAACATATGTGACCAACCATAAATAAGCATATGGTATAAACACATTTTATAAACAAAATGTCATTTCCAGTTCAACTTTTGGTAAGAATGAAAATCATTAAAATGAGTTCTTAAACAATCTTTTCACATAACCACATAATGTGCAAGTAAAACATCATTTTACTTCAATAAGGCAGAACCAGTCATTTTAGTCAAAACTGATTGGGAACCCCGAAAATCACCAAAATCTTCATTTATATCAAAATGTAGACAACATGAAATCATACCGTAGAAATACTTCGGATTTCGCAAATAAGAGTTTTGACATGTATAAAGTTTGTAAAATGGTAGTAGGAACTCACCAGTAGGTTTTTAGAATAAAACCCGGAAAACCAGATAACGATCACGACGTAGAGGTGAAGCTTAAAACACCGACCCCTTGCTAGAAACACCGAAAACTAGCAACCAAACGAGACTTTGAAGATCGAAAGAAGAAAAGAGAGAAAAAGAAAAGAAGAGAGAGAGAGAACTCTGAGATATTTTGAAATATAAGAAAAATATCTCACAAAAGATATTTAAGCAAAACTCAAAAAGCAACCAGACAGGGCGCACGACCCGTGCGCCCTCAAAGAAGGAAAGGCGCACGACCCGTGCGCAAGCACAATGCCTCGGCCTTGGATCATACGCACGACCCGTGCGTTTTCTCTGAAGGAGAGCGCACGACCCGTGCGTCCTGTGGACAGCCACAGAAACCCCTTTTTTCCTCTAAACATTTTCGCAAAACAAACGAAATTCGGGGTGTTACAAAAGTTCTCTGAATTTTCAAGAAAAGATTTTGAAGAGAAGAAATCCATTGAGCTTAAATGCATAAATCTTTCTCAACAAGTTTCAGACTTCGAGAAAGTAATCATCATGGAGAGAGATAAATTTGAAAATGAGAAGAAGAAAGCTGAATAGAAAAATGTTGGTATATTCAAAGAGATTTCTGGACAGAGAAAGAATGTTGAAAATGATTTTGAAGAAGAGAGAAAAGTATTTGAGTCTGAGATTGTAAAGCTTAACAATAAGTTATCTGAATTGTCATCAACTATTCAGAAGGAGAAGAATGCTAAATATGAATTGCATAAGAAGTTTGATCAACTGTCAAAGGAAAGAAACTGTTTGTCTACAAAGATTAAAGAACTTGAGGAGATCATGTTCAAGGTGAAGCTGACTGAGCACAAAACGCCAGAATCAATTGCTCAATCACCGAGAGATGATCTAGCTGCATCTGAATGTTCATTTAAATCAGTAGCAAGTTCAATTTTCACACATGTTTCTATTAATCCTTTATTTGATTCAACTGACACTCATACTTCTAAATCAAATGATCAGATTCGTCCTTCTAACCTTTTCTATGATAAAAATGTTGATGATTCAGGTAACATAAAAAAGGACAAGTCTCAGAAGAAAAGATTTTGGAGAAGGAAAGATGAGAAAGAAAAAGATAAATGGATTTGGATAGTGAAAGGTTCCTCGGAGGAGAAGAAGGAACATAAATCATTTGAGCATACACCAAATGTAAAAAGGAACTATGCTTTGAAAGGTAAAACTTTTGGCAAATCTGATCTGGTTTACACTATAAATCAATTGATCAGGTTAGCGTAAAAGAAAATTAGTTGTTCCTACTGTGGCTCAAATGATTTTATAAATAAAAATTATGAAAATTACTGGTATGGTTCTTATTATATCTCTCCTAATAGAACTGTAACTAACAAATCTGGATCCAAATACCAGTGGATACCAAAAGCTAAATCTGTGTTGCAGGGACCCAAGGTTTAAGGGGGAGAAAGAATCAAGGCTTCTGAATAAATCAGTTCAGAACCCGTGCTTCAAAGAACTATGGCTCTTGAATAATTCAGTTCAAGACCCGTTCCTCAATGTTTCAAAACTTTAGCTTCTGATTACATCAGATCAGAACCCGTGCTTTATTGGTATCAAGGGGGAGAATATCTAAGTTTTTGTCAACGATACTTCAATGAAAAAATTCATTTTAGGGGGAGTATAGGATTCTGATTTACAGGTATATATATTTCTAATTCTTATACTCTATCACTTGCTGAAAGAAGAACAACTTTCACTTGTGCAAAATGGTTTCTTAAATGTTCAAACCACTTCCTATTCTTAAAAGATTTTCATGAATTGCGAAGTGCGATTTTAAATGATTTTCGTTGGATACTTTGATGATTATCTGACCGTGTGTTTCTAATGACAAATACTTGTGTAATTGTCATGTCTATACACTGTCAAGTATTCATACACACATCGGTTCAGTACATTTTTCTAGAACTGTGTTATTACCATGTATCAAATGTTTAATCTTTCTATGGTAATACTCCCGTTTGCTATTAAATGTTGTTTGAATCAAACGTCATTTCATTATTATATGTGTTTTTATTGATAAAAATGTTTATATATTGTTGATATAAACATACTACGTCTTTGATTTCCCAAAATTTTATTCTTCATGATAATTTGATCTGATCTTAATCATTGTCATATTCTCAAAACATTTCTATTCTTTCATGATTATTCATTCATATAAAGTTTTGAGAAATCTTGAATGCTTAAAATGCTCAAATTTCATTCTTATCTTTATGAGCATACATACACTGACAAATGATCACTTGTGCTTAAATTGTCAAAATAATCATTGTACAACACGTTCTTTTAGGACAATACATGGGATTCGATGTGTGAGCTTAACAGAACTTCCATAGATTCACGATAACCAGTGTTTCCTACCCAGGAAGTATTCCCTGAGTGATTGAGGGGAGAGGGGTAAAAAGATTGAGTGTTGGTGTGTGAAGAGGTAAAATGGAAATGAGATATTGGTTAGATGTGAGCTTACAGATTAAAAGAAGGAGGGTGAGAGAACAGAGTAAAAGAATATAAACTCTTCACCAAACTTCTTTCTGAGTCGGGCAGCCACATAATCTGATTAACAAGAACACATTTCAATATGTAAATTTTATTCACTGGCAGTACATTTCATGGGGTATGGAGGCCAGTTGGGTGATTTTAAATTTTCAAAGGCTAAATTTTATACCCAATGGCGTTTTCTTGTTCATACCTTAATGCATTGTATCTCTAAAAAGACTACTGGATGGAGTGAGTTCAGTAGCACCATTGCTTATGCTTTGGTATGCTTGGCCACTGCCAGAAAGTACAATTTTTCTCAAATGCTTTTCAATGATCTTGTGTCCAACCTGGGAAGTAAAAAGAGTTTTTATATGTACCCCAGGTTTGTACAAGAAGTAATAACCCATGAATTGACGGATATACCTCATTTTGATGAGGTATATGTACCAAAAATCCCCAAAGGTAAGGTCTTTTCAAACATGAAAAGATCCCCTCTGGACTCGGAAGGAGTTGACACCCCATTGTTCTCTACAATGATGGTGGTGTCCCACACTGAAGAAGGTATGGCAGCAGGGTCAAGGCCCTCATCAGACCATCCCACTGCTAGCCAATCCCAACCTTCACACTCTATATCTATCCCACAGTCCCTACTTCATAAGCCCACTTCTCCAATCACCCAAACTTATACAAGGAAACAGGTAAAGAAGGCTCCTTCCCTTCTTGTACCTTCAACCACTGAGCCTTTAAGCCCTCTAAGGGAGAATATGAGCATATGGGTGAGCAGGCTGCCACTACTCCTGCTAACACAGAGGAGGACAGTGGTAACATAACTAAGACCTCCCCCATGGCAACTTTGAATGAGCAATCATTCAAAGGTCCCAAGTGCCAAGAACCCAAGGGGGTAGCAGGTGCTTCTGCTAGGCAGAAGACCTCTACTACAAAAAGATCCCATGATCCTTCAAAAGAGGGTAACACTTCTGGAGAAGGTGAGGACAGGTATAACTATTTTGAATTGATGGAAACCATGGGAAACATCAACATGGAGGTAATCAAACAGGGTAAAGATATCGAAGAGCTTAAAATGATAGTTCTGTCACAACAAGAACAGATTGTCAACTTGAAGCAGATGGTGAGGAAATTGATTCTGCAAAAGAAGAAGAGACAATTTGTGCTAAGGAGAAGGAAATCAGGGGATGATGCTCCCAAAAAGGGGGAGTTCAACATGGAAGACACCACAGATAAGGGGGAGTTGGATGGGGAAAAACATGATGTTGAGGGGGAGCATGAAGAAGAAGCAGTAAAAGAATCAATAGTAGCAGAAACTGTTAATGCTGCTAAACCAAGTGAAGCAGCAGAAACAGTGAAAGAAGTACTTACAGATCTTAAGATTGCAGAAACTCTAATCAAAGCCAAGCATGATACTCCCAAGGTCATATCAAAGGCCAAAGGAGTTGTCATAAAAGAAAGAGGTGATGCTGCAAAGAAATCAAGCACTGAGAAGGTAATGAGTAAAGAGAAAGGCAAGGAAAAGCTAGTTGAATCTGATCAACCAATGAAAAGGCAGAAGCTGATTGAGTCAGATGAAGCTCTAGCTAGAAAGATACAAGCTGAACTTGAAGAGGCAGAAAATGTACAAGTGGAAAAAGATAGAGAGATAGCTAAAGCAATGGCTGCAGAACTGAATAAAGCCTATCAACAGAGTCTTGCAATTGAAATAGCCAAGCAGAAAGCCACATCTCTGAGGAATCCTGGAAAGATCAAAATGGCTGCAAAGAAAAGACAACCTTCAAAGACATACCTTGGTGCTCAAGAGAGAAAGAAAATGATTACTTTCCTCAAGGGTGCTGTAGGTGTCAAAGTAGATATGTTCTCAAAGATGTCTTTTGAGAAAATCAAAGGGATGTATGATGCAGAGATGACAAAGCTTCAAGGAAATGAAACTGCCAGGGTGGAGATGGAAAAGAGAATGAAAGAAAGCAATGATTTCATAGAAAAACCTTTTTCCAGATGAGCAAGAGACTCCAAAGAAGGAAGACACTATTGGTGAAAGTCTAAGGACTTTAAAAAGGACAAAGATGATGGCAAGGAGAATGTCAACAAAGAAGCCTAGAATAGATGAAACAGAGGCAGAGAAGGTTGCTGAAGAAGAAGAGGCACCTGAGTCATCAGAAAAGAAAGAGCCTCCAAGCTCTGATGATGTAAATCTATACATGGTAGTGATGGACAAAGTGCCTGAACCAATTTTAGCTGAACCTGTAGGAGTTAAACCTCCTGAAGTCATTCACTGGGATGTACTGGAGGTAGATGGAAAGGAGTACATAAGGCTGAAGAGGAAAGATGAAAAGTATGAAGTTTACAATACTTGGGCAAAGATTGTTAGAACATGCTCAAGGTCAGATATTGAAGAAATGTTTGATATAGGGATGAAGTTGTATGCAGATCAGTTGAAAGCTCCAGGGATTTCAATTACAAAACTGGTGATGGAGTATCTGTGTATGATGTTCAAACCTGAAGAAATGGAGCATGTCATGAGAAATGTGTTTCAAGCAGTTACCAATTGGACTCTATATGAAACTAGTGGAGTATATGCAGTGACTTTGGATAGAAATCACATAGAATACTTCCTAGTGGATAGAGTGTACAACCATAGCAGACTGAAGCTTCATGCAATGCTGAAGAAGAAGCTAGGATGTGTTCCAAATTCAGAGATGGATAAGTATTTGATCTAAAGAACAATCAATCAGAGTTTGGGGTTGGATGCAAATACTGGAATATAAGCCATGATGAAGTTTTGGGAGCATCTAAGAAGATCAGATGAAGAACTTGACTTCTCTTCCTAAAAAGTCAAGTTAGGGGGAGATTGTTGGGAACTGAAGAAATGCTCAAGTAAAGTTAATGCTGCTAGAAGAACATGGTTACTACTTGGTTAGTACTTCTGGTTGCTACTTCTGTGATTAATGCTGCCAGTTAAAGATTAATACTGCTGAACAAGATTAGTACTGCTAGTTCAAAGTTAGTACTGCTTGAAGAGATTAATACTGCTGAGCATAGTTAGTACTGCTGGAGTTAATACTGCTCAGAGTATTAATGCTGCTGAAGAATAATGCTGCTTATATGATAAAGACTTCGCATGGAAGGATGACAGCTGGATGGACTGAAGATATTCATGGAAGTTTGGAGATAAAGATAGAAGTTTATATTGAAGATCTTTTATTATTTTGTAATTATCTTTTATCTTCAATATATGTATAGATTTGTTTAGAATAGTTCTGTAACTTTTGATAGAACAATTATTCTGAGTTATTAGTTTTTAAGAGAGAATCAACCTCAAGGTTAGAACCCTGATTCTAGAGAAGTAGAATTCGTATTGGTGAGTCTGTTCATCAATATTGAGGTTGTGTGTTTAATCTTGTAACTTCAATCATTCAATACAAGTTTACAAGTTGTGATCATTGATTTACTGTTGCATTGTTTTTCAGAATATTAAAGTGCTATTCCGCAGCTTCTTTAATATTTTTTTCTGAGTGTGTGTTCTTGTTAAGAATTAAGATCCTGACAAGTTCACAATTCTTTGGTGACCATCATTGAAAAAGGCAGTGAGCCCATGCCATCTCTTGCATATCACCCTACCAACTACTCATTGTTTTCTCAAAAAGAGAATGTTTCACATTTTCTGGGGAAGCAGTACATAATCTATTGGTTCTTCATTTGTAAGATACTGATATTGAAAAATAAGGAAAGTTGCCCCACCTTCGACCCTTTCTCATGCACATTTGAGTCTGTGTAATATCATTGTTGTCTCAATGGTTTACATACTTTGAGTCTTATGAAACACAATCATTGTGCTAATTCTTTCAAAACATAAGCACGAGCACACAAAAAATTTGTTTTTCTGTCAGAACATTCATAGAAAATACCTTGTGTTTTCCGATGATTGAATGAAAGTCCTGGGGAGTCAACATCAAACCAGCTCCTTAAATTGTACATTCGTTGTAGACAGTGGCTTTGTGCTACTGACAGGAATTTCTAACTGTTTCATTTGTTGATTAAGGGTTACCATTCTTCATTTGTCTGAATTTGAAAATATTCAGATAAAGAACATTCATGAATTGACGGCTCATTCAGATCAGATGAATCAAAGGGAGACATCATGAAGACTGTGCTTACTTGTTCATTTGGAGGAGATGTTCCAAAGACATATCTAAACTTGAAGAGTTTTAATGATTTTGATTCTTACAAATCATTAAAAAGGGGGAGATAAATCAAAGTTCAAGTTCAGATGATTAAAGTTTGAAAGTTTCAAGAAAAGGGGAAGATGATTGTACAAAGTCAGATTGAAAGTTGAAGTTCAAAGTCAAACTTCAGAATATGTAATGAAAGGGGGAGATGAATCAAAAGTTATATGATTGATTGAAAAAGAGAAAGTAAAAATGAAGAATGTCATGTGTTTGAAGAATCCAAAGTTATGAAGATTTTTGAAGACAAAGATGTTTGAAAAGACAAAGAAAGAGATTTATTTCAAAGTTGAAAGATGTCAAAGTTTTAAAGTTTGCTAAAGTTGACAAAGATTTCAAGTCGTCAAAGCTGAAAGAGATCTAAAGTTGGATTTTTCTAAAGATAAGAAGACCTGAAGATTATTGTCAAATTTTTTTTAATCTTGAATCCAAAGGGGGAGATTGTTAGACTAATATTGTATTCAAGATTAAAAGTGAGGGTCTAGTTTGTATTTGTTGTATAGTTTAAGGGTTTTGTTGTAAAGTCAATGTAAATTGACTTAGTATAAATAGTTTAGGTTTCCTTGTAAACTGGTAGGCACGCACACTTGATACGAACTCTGATTTGGTAAGAAGACACAGTAACACATATTCAAACGTGAGATCTGCGACTTCGTGTAAGATCTGTGATTAATTGAATAACATGATTTGATCTTCATAAATGTTTGTAATATGATTGTGTGATTAGATATGCTAGTATAATTTGGGCATCAACTGCGGCGGATGAACCTCCTCGTGTGGTTAATGCGTTGGGCGGGGGACCCGAGCACATTCCCCGAGGCAATTTAGAAACTGAAGAGCCCATTATGGAGGAAGTGACGGCGGAGACGAGAATGATGGACCGCATGATGCTAGGCATGAACAGAGCCATGACACAACAACAAGAAATGTTCCTCAAACTCCTAGAGGACCGGGACACCAACAACCGTAGACATGAAACGATTGACGAAAACATTATCGTGGCAGGATCCGAGGGTACCGGACCTGAAATCCCTATTGATGGAACCACAACCCCGGGAGTCGGGCAAGCGACGAAAACTTGCACATTCAAGGCCTTTCTGGGTTGCCGACCACCGGAGTTTAAGGGTTCAGATGATCCGACAGTTTGTGTGGGTTGGATCTGAGAGATGGAACAGGCTTTCCGATCAAGCAAGTTTGGAGAAGAACAAAAGGCAATCTTTGGCTCGCAAATGTTGAGAGGGGCGACTCTCACTTGGTGGAATGTGTATTCCGCTTCCCTCGAGGCGACCATCTTGGCCAAGCTGTCTTGGGCAACGTTTAAAGAGAAATTACTAGAGGAGTATTGTAACGAGAGATCAATGGACCGGATCGCGGAGGAATTTCGGAACTTGAAGATGGGTAGCTTGTCTATGAAAGAGTACACTCGGATATGCATGGATAAGTTGGGTTTGGTGGGACACTTTGTCCTGACAGAGAAGGAGAAGATCAAAGCTTACATAAAGGGGCTTCCGTCCGATATGATGTCCGTGGTTAGAGTGTCGAAGGCCTCGACTCTTCGAGAAACAATAGAGGAGGCACAGTTAATGGAAGACGCCTACAACCGAGGCAAAGAGGAAGGTTCTCGTTTGGTCGAGAAGAGAAAATGGGAGGGAAACTCTATGGCCTCCAAGAAACCAAGACCTTTTAGCAACAATTATCAACGGGGATCCGATCCTAGGCGCGATGCTAGGTGGTGTTCCAAGTGCCGAAGCAAGCATTTCGGTCCGTGCAACTTCATACCTGGGGCTTCTTTCAAATGCGGAAAGCCCGGGCATGTCTTTATCCCTATCAAAGGATGATTGTGTTTCGAGTGCAAGGAGCCGGGACATGTTAGAGAGGATTGCCCGAAGTTAAAGGTCGACGAAAATGGCGGAAAGAAGATAGATCCTCCTAGAGCGGCCGGAAGAGCTTTTCAAATGACTACTGAGGAAGCCAAGGCCTCTACTGATGTAGTGTCGAGTACGTTTCTCCTAAACTCCGTGCCTACACGTGTATTGTTTGATTCGGGCGCTAGCTTCTATTTCGTATCCGATGTATTTTGTCAAAAGCTTGCCATGCCTATGAGTAGTTTAGAGTAAGCTATTGTAGTAAAAGTAGCTAACGGGGGTCAGGTAATAATCCGGGATGTTGTGATAGATTGTACTATCGAGTTTGAAGGGAAGAAATTCCCCATTAACTTGATGCCTATGCAAATTGGGGGGTTCGATGTGGTAGTGAGAATGTATTGGTTAACGGGAAAGCAAGCCGAGATTTTGTGTTCTAAGAAGATGATCCGACTACCTATAGTGGACGGTGAGACGACAATAATTTACGGTGAGAGGAGGAAGGGTGAAGTGGCGGTCATTTCTATGATCAAGGCACAAAAGTGTTTGGCGAAAGGATGCTCATCATTCTTGGCGTACGCAATCGACACCAAGCTCGAGAAGAGAAAGCTAGAAGATGTTAGGGTGGTACGCAAGTTTCCCGATATATTTCTGGAAGACTTGCCCGGTTTGCCACCCGATCATCTAGTGGAATTCCGGATTGATCTTATTCCGGGAGCAACTCCGATTGCCCGAGCTCCCTATCGATTGGCTCCTACTGAGATGCAAGAAATGATGAATCAACTCCAAGACCTTCTTGAGAAGGGTTTCATACGATCGAGTTCGTCACCTTGGGGAGCTCCAGTCTTGTTCGTCAAGAAGAAGGACGGCTTAATGAGGATGTGCATCGACTACAGAGAACTGAACAAGGTAACGGTGAAGAACAAGTATCCACTTCCAAGGATCGATGACTTATTTGATCAACTGCAAGGCGCGGGTTGCTTCTCAAAGATCGATCTTCGGTCTGGGTACCATCAAGTGAAGGTGACGAAGGGAGACATTCCAAAGACGGCATTTAGGACGCGTTACGGTCACTACGAGTTCCTAGTGGTGTTGTTCGGTCTAACCAATGCACCAACTATATTCATGGACTTGATGAACCGAGTTTGCCAACCATTCCTCGATAAGTCGGTAATTATGTTCATCGATGACATCTTGGTTTACTCTAAAGACGAAGAGAGTCATGAACAACACCTTCGAGAGGTATTAGAGGTTCTAAGACGAGAAAAACTTTACGCAAAGTTTTCAAAGTGCGACTTCTGGCTCCAAGAGGTACAGTTTTTGGGGCATGTAGTTACGAAGGAAGGAGTGAAAGTGGACCCCGCAAAGATCGAGTCTATGATGAATTGGGAACCACCCAAGAGTCCGTCAGAAATCCGAAGTTTTCTAGGATTGGAGGGATACAACCGGAGATTCATCCAAGACTTTTACAAGGTAGCCTCAACGTTGACGACCTTAACCCGAAAGAACGTGAAATTTGTGTGGACCGAGAGTTAAGAGAAGGCATTCCGAACTCTACAAAGGAAGCTTTGCGAAGCTCCCATCTTATATCTACCCGACGGAACGGAAGACTTCGTGGTGTATAGCGATGCGTCGAAGATGGATTTAGGTTGTGTTCTAATGCAAAGGGGTAAAGTGATCGCTTACGCGTCAAAGAAACTCAAAGTTCATGAAGTCAACTACCCAACCCACGATTTGGAATTGGCGACTGTGGTGTTTGCCTTAAAATTATGGCGACACTACCTATACGGCACAAAGTACACTCTCTATATGGACCATAAGAGTTTGAGGCATATATTTGATCAAAAGGAGCTAAACATGAGGCATAGGAGGTGGTTGGAATTATTAAAGGATTACGATTGCGAGTTGCTTTATCACCCGGGTAAGGCAAACATTGTCGCCGATGCTCTCGGTCGAAAGAATTACGGGGGGAATTCTAGGGCTACTATCACGCAGATTGAGTTGACGTCGACACTCATTGACCAAATTAAAGCATCACAAGCCGAAGACTTACTACAAGATGGACGAGTCAAAGCAACATCTACTCTTGATGGACGATGGCCGAGGGGTAAAGCTTTTCAATGGACGAGTTTGGGTGCCTAAGATCGGGGGCAATCGAGACCTTCTTCTCGAGGATGCCCACAAATCAAAGTATTCCATCCATCCGGGGAGCATAAAGATGTATCAGGATTTAAAGTTACACTATTGGTGGTCGGTTATGAAGCTTGATGTAGCACGCTATGTGGAGCGATGTGTGACTTGCTTGCAAGTGAAGACCGAACACCAACAACCTTATGGAAACTTGCAATCTTTGAAAATCCCAGAATGGAAATGGGAACATATCACGATGGACTTCGTGACAAAATTGCCAAGAACCTTATGAGGTCGCGACACCATCTGGGTGATAGTAGACCGCTTGACCAAGAGCGCCCATTTCTTGGCCATGCGGGAGACGTTACCTATGGACAAACTAACGAAGTTGTATATTGATGAAGTGATATCTCGTCATGGCGTGCCGCTATCTATCGTCTCGGATCACGATAGACGGTTTACGTCACACTTTTGGGATGGTTTGTAGAAAGAATTGGGCACACTTGTGAAGTTGAGCACAACCTACAATCCCCAGACCGATGGCCAAAGCGAGAGGACGATCCAGACACTTGAAGACATGTTGAGATCTTGTGTAATCGACTTCGGGGGTAGTTGGGACTCGCACCTACCTTTAGTGTAGTTCGCGTACAACAATAGCTATCACTCGAGTATAGGAATGGCGTCGTTTGAAGATTTATATGGTCGCAAGTGCCGAACTTCCGTCTGTTGACTTGAAGCGGGAGAGAAACAGTTCGCCGGACCCGAGATCGTACAAGGAACGACGAACAAAGTTGAAGATATTTGCGAACGTTTGAAGGCAGCCTAAGACCGACAGAAAAGTTATGCTGACAAGAAGAGGCGACCGATAGAGTTCCAAGTGGGAGATCGTGTCATGTTAAAGGTGTCCCTTTGGAAAGGGATTATTCGGTTTCGAAAACGTGGGAAGTTGACTCCCTGTTTCCTTGAACCATTTACCGTGATTAAGCGAGTAGGGCTTCAAGCCTATCAACTGGAACTCCCTCAAGAAACGGGTGAAATTCATAACCCCATTCATGTGTGTTACCTCCGTAAATGTCTAGCGGAGGAGGAAAGTGTCATTCCAATCTCTGAGATTAGTGTTGATGAGGGAAATCGTTGCATTGAATAACCCAAAGCAATTTTGGAGAAAAAGATGAAGAAGCTTCATCACAAGGAAGTCACCATGGTCAAAGTTCAGTGGAAGCACCATCGGGGTGCCAATGTGACTTGGGAGGCTGAAGAGGACATGAAGCAAAGATACCCACACCTCTTCGCCTAGCCAAGATTTCAAGGACGAAATCTCCTCCAAGTTGGGGAGGATTGTAAGACCCTCGATTTCGGTATGCTCTTAATCTGCCCATATATTCATTTATCGAACCTAACGTTTGGTCGTGCGCTCATTCGAGTCAAGGTCGGGTGAAAAATGGGCTCGATACACCTGGGTCGACAGTGCTCGCGATTGTGACAGAGGTCACTCTCGCGGGGTTTGTACCGTGAACCCATAGCCTGGAGCGATAGTGACCAACGATTGTGACAAGTGTCACTATCGCGTGGCACTATCGCCGGGATTGTACCGTGAGGCCCATAGTTTGGGCGATTGTGACACGGGATTGTGACAATGTCACTATCGCGGTCGGGCTCCGCCCTCCAGACCCTTAAATGCCATTTGCCTGATTTTTATCTCTTTTCTACCACTTAAGGGTGCTTTGGAGGAGCGATTTTGAAGAGAGAAAAATGTAGGGTTTCATCCCTTTTCATTTATCACTCTAAGAGGAGATCATCATATGCATTTATTGGGTTTGTTTAGGTTGGTGAACGTGATTAAGAATCTTGTGGTTGAAACATCAAGTCCTCTTCTACATTCTACCCTCAAGTGTTGTAATCTAGGGTTTCCTTGTGATCTTCTAAGGTGAGTTTTCTTACCCATTGCTCTTACATAAATACTAGGGTTTATGTATTAACAAACTCATCCTTGTCTCCTAATTATATATTGGGTTTTGTTGTATTTTGACCTAATTATGGATTTTGGAAATATTAGGGTTTATGGCTTAAACAAGAATGTTAAGAGAGTGTGTTTTTAAACAATATTGATGGTTTTCTATGATTATCAACCCATTTGATAACTAATACTTGCTCAATGGAGTTTTAGTAAAACCCAAAGTGAATAGTAGGGTTTTGATAATCTGGACTTTTGTGATGAAGCTTAACGTATTATTGTTGACGGGATTGTATTACTGATTACTCCACAATGGTGCGGGTCAAGATTTCACATTTGAACCCCTGTATATTAATATGATTTGGATTCTTAAACTTTACATACATTACTTGTAATGAATGTGTTAGTATGTTTTGGTTTTGGTCTTAGTGTAATGGATGTATAGGCACTTTGTTCCGATGTCCCGTTTGGGGATGTTTGGTTCACCACTTTAGCACGAAATAGGCATCGAGTTCCATGGTAAGTAAGGTGTGGGCCTATATGGTCGGGCAACGTCCCATGGGCAGTAAGGTGTAATTCCATTGTGCTTAAGTTCCCCTGTTTTGAAACTCTCAAGAATAGACATGGAGTGGTTGACTTGATGTTTTCGAGCAATAGACTTGGAGTAATTGAGCTCGCTATGTGGTTTGAATTGTTGGCAACATTTAATGAACGCTAATGGTTTGTTTGGTTTGTTTTGATTTAGCTCACGACTAGATCGACTGTATGACTTCGAACGGGTTTATCATTTAATTACTATATTTGCTTAATTATTTCTCACTAGGCTTTAGCCTAACGCTTGTTCTTGGTTGTCATGTAGGGCAGGTCATTCTAGCGGTGGGGCTCGTCGAGATTGAGAGGGCGACCTTGGGGTTGAGAGCGGTCTTTTTGGATGACATAGTGACCATTACTTTGAAGTATAGAGATTATACCTTTTGGAAGAATAGCGACACCCGACCCTAATCTTACTTGACCAAGTTAGATTATTAGGTTGTCGAATTGTATTCTCTATTTGTTTTTGGGTTGTAATTGCGGTACTTTGTTCCCCGTGTTGGTTTGACGTACATTGGGTTAAATTGTCGTATCCGTTTCTTACAGGTTGTTAGATCTCCCTTTTAGGGTAGATTGGTTTCTACCATTTACACACGTTATATAGCCACATTTCCAATTTTTAAATTCACCCTAAATTTTTGGTTGTTTCAGCACATGCCGACAAATAAAAAGGTTAGGCTAACGTCTAGTGAGTTCAAGAGTTTTCAGCACGAATAAATATATCTTTAAAAGGAAAGAATGCAATTTAAATCGTAATCTTTCAAAATGATTTACTTTAAATATGAAAACAACCTGTTTTCCAATAACACACATTTTTTAAAGATGAACGTGTCAGGACCTTAATTCTAAACAAGAATAAACACTCAGAAACAATATCAAAGGAGTTTGCGGAATAACACTTTGATATTCAATAGTTAATGGAACAGTGAATCAAAATAACAACTTGCAAACTTTATTGAATGATTATAAAGTTACAAGATTCAACACTTAACCTCAATATTGATGAATAGGCTCACTAGTACGAATTCTACTTCTCTAGAATTAGGATTACAAACTTTGAGGTTGATTCTCTCTATAAAAACAAAAATTCAGAATTCTAAAAATTAACTCTATCAACTCTAATCTATTCTATATATAATGAAGATAAAAGATAATTACATATAATAAAAGATCTTTAAAATAGTCTTCCATATTTATCTTCAAGCCTTCCATATTATCTTCAAATAATCCAGCTGTCTTCATTCCATCCGAAATCTTCAATATCTTATAAGCAGCATTAAGTTGATCCAACAGCATTAACTCTTTAGCAGTACTAACTCCAGCAGTACTAACTACTAGCAGTACTAAGATTGCTTAGCAGTAGTAACTTCACTTAGCAACATTAATCTTGACTAGCAGCATTAACCTGTATCAGCAGCATTAACTACAGAAGTAGTATCCAGGTTGTGCTAGCAGCATTAAATGTACTTAAGCAAATCTGTAATTCCCAACAATCTCCCCCTAACTTGACTTTTAGGAAGAGAAGTCAAGTTCTTCAGATAATCTTCAAGATGCTCCCAAAACTTCATCATGGCTTATATTCCTGTATTTGCATCCAACCCCAAACTCTGATTGATTGTTCTCTGAATCAAATACTTAGCCATCTCTGAATCTGGAACACATCCTAGCTTCTTCTTCAACATTGCATGAAGCTTCAGTCTGCTGTGATTGTACACTCTATCCACTAGGAAGTACTCTATGTGATTTAAGTCCATAGTTATTGCATATACTCCACTAGCTTCATATAGAGTCCAATTGTTGACAGTTTGAAACACATTCCTGATCACTTCCTCTACTTCATCAGGTTTGAACATCATACACAGATACTCCATCACAAGCTTTGTAATTGAAATCTCTGGAGCTTTCATTTGATATGCATACAATCTCATTCCTATTTCAAACATTTCTTCTATATCTGACCTGGAGCATGTTCTGACAATCTTGGCCCAAGTACTGTAGACTTCATACTTCTCATCTTGTCTTTTCAGCCTTATGTACTCTTTTCCATCAACCTTCATTACATCCCAGTGAATGACTTCTGGAGGCTTTACACCAACAGGTTCTGCTGCTATAGGTTCAGGCACTTTGTCCATCACTACCATGTATAGATTCACATCATCAGTTCTTGATGGTTCTACCTGATCAACTGATTCAGATGCCCCTTCTTCTTCAACAACTTTCTTAATTTCTTCTTTATCCACTCTAGGCTTCTTGGCTGATTTTCTTCTGGCCATCATCTTAGTTCTTTTTAAAGTCCTTAGACTTTCACCTAAAGTGGCTTCCTTCTCTGGTGTTTCTTGCTCATCAGGGAATGGCTTTTGTATCAAATAATCATTGCTTTCTTTCATTCTCTTCTCCATTTCCACCCTGGCAGTTTCATTCCCTTGAAGCTTTGTCATCTCTGCATCATACAGCCCTTAGATTTGCTCAAAAGACATCTTTGAGAACATTTCCTTTTTGACACCTACAACACCCTTGAGGAAAGTGATCATCTTCTTTCTCTCTTGAGCACCAAGGTATGTCTTTGAAGGTTGTCTTTTCTTTGCAGCCATTTTGATCTTTCCAGACTTCCTTAGAGATGTTGCTTTCTTCTTTGCTATTTCTGTTGCAAGACTTTCTTGATAAACTTCATTGAGTTATGCAGCCATAGCTTTTGCTATCTCCCTATCTTTGGCTACTTGCACATTTTCTGCTTCTTCAAGTTCAGCTTGTAATTTTCTAGCCAAAGCTTCATCTGACTCAATCAATTTTTGCTTTTTAATTGGTTGATCAGATTCCACCATCTTAGCTTTGCCTTTGTCCTTGCTTTTTGCTTTATCAACACTGACTTTCTTGACAACTTCAACATTTTCTTTGATGACAACTCCTTTGGCCTTTGAAGTGATCTTGGGAGTATCATGTTTGGCTTTGATTAATGCTTTAGTTGTCTCAAGCTCTTCCTTATTTCTGCTCTGAAGATCAATTAGTACTTCTTTCACCATTTCTGCTGCTTCATTCAGTTCAGCAGCATTAACAGTTTCTGCTGCTTGTTCAATTTCTGTTTCTGTTTCTGCTGCTTGTACAACATCTTCTGCAGTTACTTGTTCCCCCTCAAAATCAGCTTTTCCTTGCTCCCCCTTATCTTTGGCACCTTCCAGGTTGACATCAGCTTCTAACTACCCCTTTTTGGGAGCATCAGTCACTGGTTCCCTTCTTCTGAGTATAAATTGTTTCTTTTTCTTTTTCTGAATCAATCTCTTCACCATATTCTTCAACTTGACAATATGTTCTTGTTAAGACAGAACTATCAGTTTCAGCTCTTCAATATCTTTCCCTTGCTTGATCACGTCCATGTTTATGTTTCCCATTGCTTCCATCAATTCATAGTAGTTATATCTGTCCTCACCTTCTCCAGAAGTGTTACCCTCTTTTAAAGGATCATGGGATCTTTTTGTAGTGGGAGCCTTCTGCCTAACAGAAGCACTCTCCACCCCCGTGGGTTCTTAGCACCAGGGACCTTTGGATGATTGCTCACCCAAAGTTGCCATGGGGAAGGTCTTATTGATGTTACCACTGACCTCCTCTGTGCTAGCAGGAGTAATGGCAGCCTTAGCACCCATATGCTCAAACATCTCCTTGTTGAGCACCTCCTTGGGGTTGGGAGACACCCCTGTGGTTTCCCTGTAGATATTCACTAATGGAGAATTCTCCATTAGAGGGCTTAAAGGCTCAGAGGGTGAAGGTACAAGAAGGGAAGGAGCCTTCTTTACCTTTTTCCTTATGTAAGTTTGGGTTATGGGAGAAGTTGGCTTTTGAACATGAGACTGAGGGATTGATATGGAGGGTGAAGGTTGGGATTGACCAACAGTCGGATGGTCTAATGAGGGCCTTGACCCTGCTGCCATACCTTCTTCATTGTGGGACACCACCATCATTGTAGAGAACAATGGGGTGTCAACTCCTTCCAAGTCCAATGGAGATCTTTTCATGTTTGAAAAGACCTTACCTTTGGGGATTTTGGGTACATATACCTCATCAAAGTGAGGCATATCCGTCAATTCGTGGGTTATAACTTCATGTACAAATCTTGGGTACATATAAAAACTCTTTTTGCTTCCCAACTTTGATACAAGATCACTAAAAATCATTCTTGAAAAATTGTACTTTCTGGCAGTGGCCAAGCAGACCAAAGCATAAGCAATGGTACTGCTAAACTCACTCTATCCAGTAGTCTTTTTGGAAATGCAGTGCATCAGGGTATGAACAAGAAAACGCCATTGGTTATAAAATTTTGCTTTTGAGAATTTAAAACCACCCAATTGGCCTCCATACCCCATTCTTGACAAATTTGAGAACAAGTCCTCATTAGTAATAGAAGTAATACCTTCAGCATCATCTAGACGTAGACAAATGTGTATCACCTCTTCAGAGATAGACAAGGGTTTGTCACACACCCTTGTTTTCAGAATCTGCACACCATTCTCTGTGACTATGGTGGCATTTCCCAGAATTGCCTTTGATGCTCTATGTATATTGTTGGCGACACAGTAAGAGCATGGGCAATGTGGCTAGACTTCAGAAAATCCACAATCTGATGAAATCCTGCAGCTTGATTTGGCTTTTGTAGCATCGCGATTTCATTGTGCTCGTCGATGAAGGCCATGGATGCCATTGAACTTGAATGTTCTTGCCTGAAATACTTGGTACTTGAGAGAAAAGGGTTAGAGAGAAGGTGAACAGTATGCAAAGAGTCGTTATGAGCTTTTGGGCGGGCAAACAGGGTATTTATACGATTCGGGACATAAGCAGTATTAACACCTAGCAGTATTAACTAACTAGCAGTATTAACTGAGAGCAGTATTAACCACTAGCAGTATTAACTAACTAGCAGTATTAACTGAGAGCAGTATTAACCACTAGCAGTATTAACTGTGCACTGGCAGTATTAAAACTGCATTGGCAGCATTAACTAGACTTACACTTTTTGAAGCTTGATGTACTCTGAGCAAGGTAATAACTTCCTGAAAAAGATGTTAGTAATACCAAAGAATAAACCAATAACAGGTATGAAAACACTTTTTAACACATGAGCTCATTCAGAGTTGATCATGCCCACACTTGTGACCAAGAAAGTGAATCTACCCACATCAAAAGCTTTAGTGAATAGATCAGCAAACTGGTTGTCAGTATGAACCTTAGCAACTTGAATTAGCTTCTTTTCATTACAATCTCTGATAAAGTGATACCTGATCTCAATGTGTTTGGTTTTGGAGTGCTTGACTGAATTGTTAACAATGCTTATAGCACTGCTATTGTCAATGAAGATTGGAGTGTGAAGAAAGGTTACCCCATAGTCCAGCATCTGATTCTGAATCCATAGAACCTGAGAGCAGCAACTTGCAGCAGCAATATACTCAGCTTATGTTGTTGATAAGGACACTATGGTTTGTTTCTTACACTGCTATGATACTAGTCTTGCACCCAAAAGTTGACATCCACCTGAAGTAGACTTTCTGTCCATGTTAGCACCTCCCAAGTCACTATCTGAATAAGCAAACAAGTCAAAGTTGGATTCATAAGGATACCAAAGACCTAATCTAGGTTGCCCTCTTAAGTATCTGAAAATCCTTTTAACAGCTTGCAGATGTGATTGCTTTGGCTTGACTTGGAATCTGGCACACAAACACACTGGAAACATGATGTCTGGTCTTGAGGCTGTGAGATACATGAGAGATCCAATCATTGATCTATATAGATGGACATCAACATCCTCCCCCTCAAGATCAGCAGTGATCTGTTTATGAGTCTTCATAGGTGTCCTTGCTGGCTTTGAGTCTGATAAACCATATTTGTCCAGGATGTCTTTTACATATTTTGATTGGCTTATGATGATCCCATCTTTCTTCTGTTTCACTTGAAGCCCAAGGAAGAAGGTAAGTTCACCTATTGAACTCATTTTAAAGCTCTTGTGCATCAACTTTTCAAAGTCTCTACACATTTGATCTTTTATGGATCCAAAGATGATATCATCCAAATAAATCTGAACCAATAGGATGTCCTTCTTACATCTTTTAATGAAGAGGGTCTTGTCAATTATTCCTCTTTCAAACCCATTCTCCAAGAGATAGGTAGACAGAGTATCATACCATGCTCTTGGGGCTTGATGAAGACCATACAGTGCTTTCTTCAGTTTGTATACTCTGTCTGGATATGATGGATTTTCAAATCCAGGGGGCTGACATACATATACTTCTTCATCAATTGTGCCATAGAGAAAGGCACTCTTCACATCCATTTGGTATACCTTGAACTTCATGTATGATGCATAGGCTAGAAATAGCCTCTAATTGCTTCTACCCTTGCCACTGGAGCAAATACTTCTTCATAGTCAATGCCTTCTTCTTGAGTGTACCCTTGTGCCACCAGTCTTGCTTTGTTTCTTATCACAATGCCTCTCTCATCCTTTTTGTTCCTGAAAATCCACTTGGTGCCTATAGCTCTATGACCTTTTGTAAGGTCCACCAAGTCCCAAACTTCTTGCAACTTGAACTACAGTAACTCTTCTTGCATAGCTTCTATCCAACTGGAGTCTTTCATTGCATCATATACCTTCTTAGGTTCAATCTGGGATAGAAAGCAAGTGAGTATTGTGTGTTGCTGATCCTGCAGCTCTTGAAGTCTGCTTTGATTCCTTGTTATCATAGGAGAAGAGATGTCTCCTATGACTAGCTCTGGAGGATGATTATTTTGTGTTATAGTCTGATGACTAGGTTCTTCATTGATTCCCACCTCTAGATTGGAATCATTTAAGTCAGCTGAGGGGATCTCATCAGCTACTTCTTGTACTTCATTCACTTGATTCTCCTCATCTCTTCTTTCTTCTTCACTCTGACTTGGTTCAGCAGCAGTCTCTTTTTCACAGAACTCAACAGGCTCTATTGTAGGAATAGGAAAGATCACAGACTGAGGCAAAATGTCTTGTACTTGTACTTGTTCATCCTCTGATCCTCCACTTCCTGAACCTGTATGATAATCACTACTGAAACCCAAAGAGTTAGTTGGTGAATCAATGTCAAATAGCCATTGAGGACCAGACCCAATAGGATTTGGTGGGTTCTCATTGCATTTGACATTGTCACTTTCCTCAATTATTCTAGAAGAAGTATTAAAAACTCTGTAAGCCTTACTCTGAGATGAGTAACCAACAAGAAAACCATCATCAGCCTTGCTATCAAACTTTCCTAAGTGAGTTTTGGTATTGAGAATGGTACAAGGACACCCAAAAGGTTTGTAAAATCCTATAAAATGTTTTCTTTTATTTAAAAGCTCATATGGTGTCTTGTTTTTAGGCTTGACTACTAGAACTCTGTTTTGGACATAGCAAGCAGTATTAACTGCTTTAGCCTAGAAAGTAATTGGAAGTTTTGAATCAGCTAACAGAGATCTAGCAGCCTCAACCAGTGTCCTATTCCTTCTCTCAGCAACACCATTTTGTTGTGGAGTCCTAGGAGCACTGTATTGCCTCTCAATTTCTTTTTCTTCACAAAAGGTGTTTAGGTCATGATTTTTAAACTCAGTACCATTGTCTGACCTAATGACTTTTACCTTTTGATTAGTTTGGTTTTCAATTCTTAGAATAAAAGACCAAACATTTGTAGGCAGTATGATTTCTTACCAATACTCATAACATTTGTAGGACCAAACAGATCCATATGCAACAACTGAAGAGAATTAGAGATTGTGTTCAACTCTTTGGACTTATGAGAAGTTTTGTGTTGTTTGCCTTTGAGACAGGCAACACAATGATCATCACATGAAAAGACTTTGGAAGGTAAACCTCTTACAAGGTTGTTTTTAACAAGTTTATTCATTGTTTTAAAGTTCATGTGACACATCCTTCTGTGCCAAAGTGATGATTCATCCAAAGAAGCTTTTGAAACAAGACAGTTTAGGGATGAATCAGTTGAAACACTTTCCATATCTAAGCAATAAACATTATCCTTTCTGGGAGTTCTTAGTAGTATCATATTTTCATCAACTACCTTGAATCCAGGAGCAAGGATAATGCATTCAGAATCTATAAATAATATACTATGTTGTTTGTCACAAACCTGTGATACACTTAACAGGTTGTACCTTAACTGCTCAACATAGAATACATCTTCAAAGGTCATTTTACCTTTGGTTACATCCCCCTTACCACTTATCTTACCTCCATCTGGAGTATTACCAAAGGCAACATGTCCACCATCAATTTTCTTGAAATTCTTGAGGCATGACATGTTCCCTGTCATGTGCCTAGAGCAACCACTATCAACATGCCAGATGCTCTTCCCCTTGAGCTGTTGGTTGCCCTGCACATAAGATTAATCAATTAGTATTGATTGGGGACCCAAGCCAAAGTGGTCTTGGGTCTCCTTTTCTCATCAAAGTATTTACATTCCTTTTTGATGAGGTTTTTAAACTCAGAGCACTCTTTATTAGAGTACTTTGTCAATATGATTGGCTTAGCAGCACAAACACTAGAAGCAGTACTAACCTTAGAAGTACTAACAGAGGTAGCAGTACTAACAGGTTTAGCAGCACTAACCTTGTTAGCAGCACTAACTGAGTTAGCTATATTAACTTTTGAAGAAGTACTAACAATGTCAGCAGCACTAACATTGTTAGCAGTAGTATTACTTCTAGCAGCACTATCATTGTCAGCAGTACTATTTGAGGTAACAGTACTAACAGTTTTAGTGCTTTTAGGAACCCACATATTGACACTTTCTGTAACAGACTTTTTCTTCATGTGGCTTTTAGATTTAACAGTTTTCTTGGCCACATGGTTCTTTTCAACCTTCCTATAACCAAAGGGTTTTTGCATGGATCTTTGAAAATTCATCCTTTGGTTCATAGGATTGAAATAACAGAATTTTGCAAGATGATTCAATTTGCCACAGATAAAACAAGGTTTTGGTCTATTGATTTTACTCAGATCAGCCCCTTGTTTTTGTGCCCACTGATTATTCCAGTTTCTTTGATTTCCCCTCTTTTTATCATGTTTTTGGGGCTCATTCTTCTTACATGCACACTGTTTGCAAGGACCTGGATTCACAACTATGGTCTGTTTGTAATGGACCTTACCAGACTTTCCCTCTGTATTCTCTATGTCCTTGGATTTGATCCAAGCCCTTCCACAGTCCTCATTAGTGATAATGTTATTCTCTAGAGGAATCTCACCACTCACTTTGTTCTCCTTACTCTTACTGACCTCTTTCTCAGTCTTATCCTCAACAACTACCTCATCTAAAGGATCTATCTCAGTGGCTCCCTCAGGCAAGTCCTTCCTATCTTTGGTTTCTAGCAAATCTGAGGTAGGAGAGATGTAATTGTTGTTATATGGAGGTGGTGTAGCATTATACCCAATTCCTCTTCTCAGCTTATCATGAATCTGATTTTGTAGTAAAGAGTCCATTGCTTTAGAAGCATTGGAAAACTTTTCTACATCAAGCTTAACCTTGGTTAGCTCCTCTCTCAGTTTTTCACTCTCCTCTTTAGATTTGGTCAGTTTAAGTTCTAGATCCTTTTTCTCCCACTGCCAGTAATTGGTGTCATATGAGTGTTGGAGTTCATTGGCTTGAAAACCTTTGATCTGATCTTCAAACCTCTCGACAATCCTCACATAGTCTTTTATATCCTTTTCTAATCTCTTAAGGTCATCATTCATCTTCTGATTGTGATCCCTGTACCTTTTAACAGTGTCTATGAAAGTTTTAGAACAGAGATTAGAACTTACCTCAGATGGGAGATCAGATACTTCAGCCATAAGAGCTTGATTCTGGATAGCCTCTTCTTCTTGATCACTCCAATCAAACCCCATTCCTTGTTGAGAAACAAGGGCTTGAGCAGAGTTTATGTTGTTATTGAAGCTTCCAGATTGAGCTTGTTGGTGGTTGTTGTTGTGAGACACTCCACTTCTGCATTCTCTGGCAAAGTGTCCCTTCAGATGGCATTTGTAACACTCCACCTTTGATTTATCAAACCCTGCTCCATCTTCTCTTCTTTGGGAGAAGTTGTTCCTCCCAGTCTTCTTTATAAACTTCTTCACCCTCATGGAAAGCATGGCCATCTGCCATTTAATATCCATCTCTTCCAAATCATCAGGATGAAGTTGTTCCAGATCATCATTAATTAAGGAGGAATTTTCATGACTGGCAAGAAAGGCTTCAAACACAGAATCAGTGCCTTTATCTTGATTTGCTCCATTAGCAGCATTAACTGATTCAGGGTTAGCAGTAGAATCAATTGATGCTGATAGGAGTGCAGCATTATGAATATATCCAAAAGGCTTTTTCTTTGCCTCCACCTTAGCTTCAAATACTCTAAGATCATTGTACAGATCATCAAGTTCTTTTTCTTCCAACTGATCATTCTGTCTGAATGAAACAGTGTACATGGTCCATTCATCTCCAAGGGACCTTAAGAACTTTCTGTTCACATCATCTTGATCAATCTGTACTCCCATAGTAGCTAGTTCACCAATTAGTTTATTAAACCTGTCAAAAGTTTGAGTCATGGACTCATTCTTAGTTGACATGAAGTTTTCATACTGTTGCTTCAAGATTGCCTTTTGATTTCTCTTGGTACTTTTGGTACCAGAGAATCTCTTCTCTAGAGCATTCCAGAGCATCTGTGCATCAGTACAATTACAGAATTGGTGCTGATATTCATTGGGAATGGCCAAGAGCAGTGTGCTCAAGGCTTTCATCTCTGTTTGCCTTGTTTTTCTTTCTGCATCTGTCTTTGGAGGAGTTCTTTTTCCATCTTCACCAATCTTTCCTACATCAGATGGGCCATTCTCAATGATGTCCCACATAGAGTAATCTGTGAGGAGAATGTATTGTTTGATTCTGATCTTCCACATGTCAAATTCATTGGGTCTGAGCATTGGAACCTTTGAGACCAGAGTACTGTTTGATTCAGCTGTGTTTTCCATGATGAATGAGATTTCTGAGAATAACTGCTCTGATACCACTTGTCAGGACCTTAATTCTAAACAAGAATAAACACTTAGAAACAATATCAAAGAATTTTGCGGAATAACACTTTGATATTCAATAGTTAATGGAACAATGAATCAAAATAACAACTCGCAAACTTTATTGAATGATTATAAAGTTACAAGATTCAACACTCAACCTCAATATTGATGAACAGGCTCACCAATACGAATTCTACTTCTCTAGAATTAGGATTACAAACCTTGAGGTTGATTCTCTCTATAAAAACAAAAATTCAGAATTCTAAAAATTAACTCTATCAACTCTAATCTATTCTATATATAATGAAGATAAAAGATAATTACATATAATAAAAGATCTTTAAAATAGTCTTCCATATTTATCTTCAAGCCTTCCATATTATCTTCAAATAATCCAGCTGTCTTCATTCCATCCGAAATCTTCAATATCTTATAAGCAGCATTAAGTTGATCCAGCAGCATTAACTCTTTAGCAGTACTAACTCCAGCAGTACTAACTACTAGCAGTACTAAGATTGCTTAGCAGTAGTAACTTCACTTAGCAACATTAATCTTGACTAGCAGCATTAACCTGTTGATAACACCAATTTTTGGTGTTATTTTCATATCACTAATTGGGTAAAATTGCTTTGTCCAAGTAAATTTAGTAGAATTTTACGATTTAAATCAAGTGTTTCAGGAATTTCATCATATCAAGAGATAGCCAAGAATGAATGCGAAAAGTATTTTTCCGAACGGTAATTGAGCATAATGTTTGTCAAGTCCAAACCCGAGAATTGGCCAGTGAAAGAGTGGAATTAAAAAGGATTTTTCAAGCCCAAATAAAAGTCAAAATCAGTGGCCAAAGTACCTTTTGATGTGGGTTGCTGAAGCTGAACCCACGGAGCAACCTACCAGAATGAAAATTAGGGTACCTTTTGATGTGAGTTGCTGAAGCTAACCTGCGGAGTAACCCACGAGAAGGTGCTGGATGTTTTTTTATACATATCTTTTAGGGTTTTCTTGGACTGATCATTCTATTATCAACTTGGCGACGGGAGGAAGCAAAGAGACATACTTGGGGCGATTTTTGCAATAGGAGAACACAAGATTAAAGCTTGGAAACATCTTTGGTCACGATTCTTACACATATTCTTTCAATTCTTCGTCGGTATTACACATTCAATAGGGAGTTTTTCAATCTTTGATTCTTCGAGAGATTTTTCTTAGATCTATGACTACTTCTACTACTTCTTGTTTAATACCCCCGACAGGAACTAATCTTTAGATGTTGGGGGTTGGTTTGATTATGGTTTAAGCTTGTGAACATGTGATTGGGAGTTTTTATCAGTTTTTCCTAACTAATGAAGCATATGATTTGGGTTTTAATGCTTTTGTGAGTCTGATCAACTTTCATCTGATTTGTTCGTTATAAATTAAGTTCGAGAGAATTAATTGTTAACAAGAACTATAATTATATGCCTAAGGTGAGAAATTGGATAGAGATATACCAACTAAACCTTAGTATCATAATAATCTGGAACTTAATGTGTTTTGAATTCATGTGTTAAGATCGAGAGATGAGACTTGTGTTTTCAAAATAAAATCCGTTGTTGCTTGAGAAAGAACAACAGTGATTTCACAGATTAGATTTTCATTAAAGGGTTTAACTGATAATTGCTTTCAAGAATATTGTTCATTAGTGAAAACCATAGGATTTCCAACCCTCAACTATTTGTCTCCATAAAAGTTTCCAAAGTCGTTATTTGAATAGTGTGTTTATTTGATTTATTTATTAGTATTTAGTTAATTATTCCTAAAAATTCAACCTTTTGGACCGTTCCGTTAATAGTGAATATAGTCATTGTGATACTCAGTTCCTAGTTCCCTTGGTTCGATACTCGTACTTCTAAGTATATATTACTTGATTCGACCCGTTCACTTGCGGTTAGATTAGGGGGGTGTAAACCCGCCTATCAAGTTTTTTTGGCGCCGTTGCCGGGGAACTAGTTTGCACTGATAGCACTACCAGCTATAAGAGCTATTACATTGGACATTTTATTTTATTTTTTTATTCTATTTTCCGCACATTCCGTGATCCCTTTTTTTTCCCTGTTTCAGATAAAAAAATTCATATAATGGGAGAGGAAGCACCAGCAAGAGTGTCGATGAGATCGTTTGCCAATCCTAACATGGCAGCTATTAACAGAGGTATTCAAGCCCCTGCAGTAGCAGCAAACAACTTTGAGATAAGGTATGGCACGATCCAGATGTTACAACAAAATCAGTTTGGTGGAGCACCAACAGAAGACCCCCATGCACATCTCCGTTCATTCGAAAAGATCTGTAACACATTTAAGATCAACGGAGTGTCAGACGATGCTGTTAAACTGAGGTTGTTCAACTTCTCACTGAAGGGAAGGGCACAAATTTGGGAAGAGAGCCTACCCAATGGTCAGATTACCACTTGGGCCGACATGACTGCCGCATTCTTACAAAAATTCTTTCCACCGGGTAGAACAACTCAGTTAATCGCTGAAATAACCCACTTTGCTCAATGGGACCAGGAGACACTCTACGAGGCATGGGAAAGATATAAGGACATGCTCAAAAAGTGTCCACATCATGGGTTACACGGCTGGGTTATAATCCAGACTTTCTTTGGTGGACTTCACCCGCAATATAAGAATGATATTACTGCAGCAGCGGGTGGTGCCTTAATGAACAAAACATATGAAAAGGCAGTTGAATTGATAGAGAATTTAGCTGAACATAGCTATGCCACTCCACGATCCGATACCAGACGTGTAGCTAATGTTCAGGAATCTGATGAGCTAAAGGCGATAAAAGCCCAACTAGCCGCCATCACAAATCAGCTGAACGGAGCTTCCATCCAACCAGCTCATCACTATGAGGGAGACATTCTCAATTTGTTCCCTGCTTCTCATGAGCCTGAACAAGTTCAATTCTTACAAAATCGGAACAATCGTCCTCGGAATGATCCATTCTCTAATACCTACAATGAAGGGTGGAAGAGGCATCCCAACCTCTCATGGAATCAACAGCAAAATCAACCGAGAGAGACTATGGGACAGCAGCAGTAACAGTACGGTAACAGTTCTAATTTTAATTCTTCTTCTAATGCTAATAATGTTTATCGTCCCCCAGGTTATAATCAGAGAAGGCTTGATGAAGGACAATCTGGAGAGAAGAAGTCGGGATTAGAAGATGTTTTGATGAAGTTCATTTCAAAGATGGACAATACTGTCGAGGAGATTACTTCATCTGTAAGCACTTTGACAACCACCGTAGGCACAGTAAAGGCGGCAACCGAGCAGAATACAGCTTCCATCCAAATCTTAGAGAGACAGATCGGACAGATAGCTGAAGCTCTACAATCCCGCACTCAGGGTCAATTCCCTAGTCAGACTGAAAGAAAACCGGGAGAGCATTGCAATGCCATTCATATTAGGATTGACAAGGAATTGATAAAGGATCCTACTCGAGAGCATGTGGTGACTGAAGAAGTATAGGCTGAAGATGTTGGGATGAAATGTGAGATGGCTACTGATATTACTGATCCAAATGAGCCAAAGGAAAAAGGTGTGACACCTCCATCAAAGTCGATAGTCAACCCGTATGTGCCACCGCTACCTTTTCCGAATCGGTTGAAGGCACACGAGGATAAGGAACAGTTCAAGAAATTTCTTGACATTTTCAAGAAGCTACACATCAATATTCCATTTGCAGAGGCACTTGCACAAATGCCAACATATCTCAAGTTCATAAAAGACATCTTATCCAAGAAGAGGAAGATTGAAGATCATGCAACAATTGCACTTACCGAGGAGTGCAGTGCAATCATTCAAAATAAGCTTCCTCCGAAGCTTCAAGATCCAGGCAGTTTCTCTATACCTGTGCAAATTGGAGTTTTTCATTTTGATAAAGTGTTATGTGACTTAGGAGCAAGTATTAATTTGTTACCTTTATCCATTTTCAGAAAACTTGGCTTGGGGGAAGTGAAGCCAACAAACATGACACTCCAACTTGCAGATAGATCAGTGAAGTATCCATACGGAATCATGGAAGACGTGTTGATAAAGGTCGGAAAGTTTTACTTTCCAGTTGATTTCGTAGTTCTAGATGTGGAAGAAGATGTTGATGTGCCATTAATTTTGGGAAGACCGTTCTTAGCCACAAGAAAAGCTTTGATAGACATGGAAGAAGGTGTGATGACTTTCAGAGTTGGTAATGAAAAAGTAACCTTCCACGTCCTCAAAAGCGTAGAAGATATAGCTGAACTGGAAAGGCGATCGATTGGATCAGAAACGGGTGATGATGAGAAAACGGATGTGAGGAAAATCAGGAAAAGTCGTATGTGTGGGCATTTTAGTTCCGCAAGCGATACCGAGCCAAACTGAGAGCCACAAAAGGTCGTGCCACGACCCTAACTAAGGCGCTAGGTGGGAGGCAACCCACTAGGTGTGTCGTTTCGTTTTTTTTTAGTTGTTTTATTTTTCTAATTGTTAGTGGTTTTATTTTCTTTTAATTAAGTGGTGTTCGTAGGAGTTGTGTTTTGTTTCGTTGTAGGTCTCTCGTGATTCGGATAAGCCCTCGCGCTACAAGGTAAGTTATTCTAGTTTTGGGTTAAAGTTGGAGAGAAAAGACGGAAATTGAGAGCAACAAACGATTGAGATAAATGCATTTGGTACCATGTGTTTGAAGTCGAGAAAAGGGATTGAGAGATAATAATGAGGAGGTTCATATTGGGTTTAAAATGGTGTTTAAAAAACAGGTTTGAAATGGGGGTAAATTTGGTTTAAAAAGAGGTTTAAAACGGTGTTTGAAAAGGGGTTAACTTTGGTTTAAAATGGGGATTAAAATTGGGTGGTGTTTGTCCATTAAAACCACCAAACCAACAGCCCCTCGCGTACCTTACTTCGTGAGTTACCTATCCCAACCCACGGACTAACCCTCGCTCACCTCTGCCCTCTCACTCGACCTACGGCCAAACAACCATCCCCTCGCGTACCTTGTTCTGTGGCTTACCTCTACTATCCCACGACCCAACCCACGCGATCCCATCCCCTTATACCCTACTCTCGTTGTCCATCGAACCCACAGCCCCTAACGTAGCTTTCTTCGTGAGTTACCCCTCCCTAACTCACGGCCTATCCCACCCGAATTCCTTTTTTTTCCCTTGTGCGTTCGAAGTGCAGACCCAACAGCACCTAACGTGACTAAAATCGTGAGTTACCCTCCCATCCCACATATAAACCCACCCTAATCCCTTGGGAATAAAACCCTTGAGCCGATTAATTGTTTTTTCCCCCACATAATTCTTCCAATCCGTCTCTCTCTCAATCGCTCTCTCTCTCTAATCGACTTCAAGGCACAAAGCTAGGGTTCTCTCAATTTCTTGCTCCATTCTCAATCTCAACTAGCATCTCATCTCATTCAATCCCAAGTATGCCTCTCAACTTCTTCTTCTTCTTATTTATGCTTCCCCTTTACTATATTTTTATGGTGGAATTGGGTTTTTGCTCAAACTTTGTTGTTTTCTTCTTTTAATTTCCACTTCATGGAATAATTCAAGTTTCAAAGTGTTTGAGCATACCCTTCACTCCACAAACTTTTATTTTGGGATTGCCCCAATTTTGGGAGTTTTTGTTAAGACTTTGTGGGTTTTGCTCTAAGGTTTATTTTGGTTAACAATATGGATTCCTTGAATGAGTGATGTAATGCATGTGTTCCCTCTTGCTAGTTCGATCGATTAATCTATGGGTGTTATCATATTTTTTTGTTAGTTGTGAGATTTTCTCAAAACTAGGGTTTTGTTTTTAAAGCTATCATAAGGAAATTACTAGATGTTGATCTTTTGGGAAATTATGTGTGTTCATTCCACCTTGGCCATCATGATTATGCTTGTCTCTTCAATTTACATTCATGCCAAAAGTGGTTTATGTGAATTGGGGTGGGTGCTCAATCAAGTTATTTATTTGAGCATAATTGTGAATATGAGTAATGTCATGTTTTATTTTCCCCCCATCATCGCTTGCTCTAGTTTTTACATGTATGCTTTTGGTTGTGAGCATGAGCTTTCCTTTACACAAAACAAACCTACATCCCAACATAGGTTTGGGGTTCCTCACATCCCTCCCAATCACACACACACTTGGTCACCCAACTCATATACTCTTTCAAAGTCGATGGTTGTACATCATTCAAACCTATGTCCCAACATAGGTTTGGGGTCGTCAATCTTTGACCCCCTTTCCGTCTTTACCAAGAGTAAACCTAGACCACGGTCTAGGTTTGGGGTGACCATTTATTCTCACTATGTACTAATACTTCCATTGAATTTTAGGATATGGCGAGAACTCGACTCCATAGCACACCACGACACCATATTTCTTCAGGTTGGCAGTAAAGTTAGACCACATCATCGCGGAAATAGTAGAAGTTAGAACTACCGCCGGCCATATCACCGTCCTACTTGATGCCCATTCTTGACTTCATTATTTTTGTGAATTTGGTACTTGTATCGTCTATTATTTTGAATTCGGATAACTGTAATCATGTAGACATACTATTCACATCATATCGCATGAACACGAGTAAGGCTTCTACTATCTCTTATATAATGCATAAATTTTCTGTCATCTTAAACTCAAACCAAGCTTCCACATTGGGGACAATGTGCCGGTAAGGTTTGGGGTTGTAGACCGGGTATACTATCGGGTATTCTATGGTATTGCATGTTAATTGCGTAATTATCACAAGTTGTCAAGCATATCATAAATTTTATTTTCTTAGGATAGTGAACACCGGAATTCATAAAGCACCTAGGCATTTAGATAAATTTACATTGTTCTAAGAATCTAGGAGCGGAGATATAGTCCTAAAAATAATCAGGAAATTGCACGAATAGGGGACATTAGTGGAGACCACCCGAGAGAAATTTGAACCCAATAATGTACAATTTATTGCGAGAGAATTATACACTTTTATCTTATACGCCTTTCAGATTCCTTGTCGTGATTATAGTTAGATCTCACTATAATATTGCATTGGGTAACAAAGACGGCCATAAGAATATTAAGTGCTACTTCTGTCGTATCTGAATTACGGACCTTAAGAGGTGATTCCAGGCATTGCGTGTTAATTAAATTTGTAATTCTTTTATCTTGCTTACCTTTCTATTGTGTGCACCTAAGCCCTTTTGCAGCCATACAGCGATTAAATTCATTCGTAACCCATTTATCTAACCCCAGCCTGATTGTCAGCCTACCCGCATCCGAACGTGTGTCATGAATAAACAACTGGTAGGGAACAACGGAGAGGGGTAGGAAAAAGCAAAAGTGGTATTGAAAGCCAGTTCTAGAAAGAGCGAAAAGACCAAAATGGATCTAACAGCTGCAAAAAAAAAATAGCAGTAGCAACAATAATAAAGGCTATGAAAAAAAAAAAGAAAGAAAGGAAAAGAAAAAGAGAAAATGATGTGAAAAGAAACACCAATGTAAAGGCACAAAGTGGGAATCAAAGTGAAAAGAAGGAAACTGGCCGGGAAGAATGGGTTGAAACTAGTTGTTCATTCAATGCCACATTGAGGATTTTGATCCGTTTACCTTCGTATCCTAGCCATAAGCCTAGCCCCATTACAACCCTTACAAAGATCTGGATGATCTTTTGGAAAGTGTAGGAGGATAGACGATATAGCACTAATATTCCTAGTCTTGTTACTTGATTCCTTCTGAGATCACTTCTTTGGACATTTGTGCGTTTTTCTTGTTTAGTTGTTCATGCTAATATCTTGTGAATTTTTGTACATAAACTCCAAAGTCATGAACAACACGTGTGTTAGCCTAGGGTTCGAGCGTAAAGAGAGTATCCGTGAGGTAGGGTCGAGGCGAAATCCTCCCCGAAAGTGTGAGGACTTGGTTGTGATTAGGTATGGTGTCACTGCTCTTAGTTCGATTCTCAATATTTATGACTCTAATACCTTTGTTGAATAGTGAGTACCGGTTGTTTCATCCACTTAAATTTTTATTGCTTGACACCCATGATTGCTAACCGATAGATATACCCGTGGTCCGGTTCATTGAGTTTGGATTTTTATTGACGCTAATTTGCTTGGGGACAAGCAACGCTCGGTTTGGGGTTGTTGATAACACCAATTTTTGGTGTTATTTTCATATCACTAATTGGGTAAAATTGCTTTGTCCAAGTAAATTTAGTAGAATTTTACGATTTAAATCAAGTGTTTCAGGAATTTCATCATATCAAGAGATAGCCAAGAATGAATGCGAAAAGTATTTTTCCGAACGGTAATTGAGCATAATGTTTGTCAAGTCCAAACCCGAGAATTGGCCGGTGAAAGAGTGGAATTAAAAAGGATTATTCAAGCCCAAATAAAAGCCAAAATAAGTGGCCAAAGTACCTTTTGATGTGGGTTGCTGAAGCTGAACCCACGGAGCAACCTACCAGAATGAAAATTAGGGTACCTTTTGATGTGAGTTGCTGAAGCTAACCTGCGGAGTAACCCACGAGAAGGTGCTGGATGTTTTTTTATACATATCTTTTAGGGTTTTCTTGGACTGATCATTCTATTATCAACTTGGCGACGGGAGGAAGCAAAGAGACATACTTGGGGAGATTTTTGCAATAGGAGAACACAAGATTAAAGCTTGGAAACATCTTTGGTCACGATTCTTACACATATTCTTTCAATTCTTCGTCGGTATTACACATTCAAAAGGGAGTTTTTCAATCTTTGATTCTTCGAGAGATTTTTCTTAGATCTATGACTACTTCTACTACTTCTTGTTTAATACCCCCGACATGAACTAATCTTTAGATGTTGGGGGTTGGTTTGATTATGGTTTAAGCTTGTGAACATGTGATTGGGAGTTTTTATCAGTTTTTCCTAACTAATGAAGCATATGATTTGGGTTTTAATGCTTTTGTGAGTCTGATCAACTTTCATCTGATTTGTTCGTTATAAATTAAGTTCGAGAGAATTAATTGTTAACAAGAACTATAATTATATGCCTAAGGTGAGAAATTGGATAGAGATATACCAACTAAACCTTAGTATCATAATAATCTGGAACTTAATGTGTTTTGAATTCATGTGTTAAGATCGAGAGATGAGACTTGTGTTTTCAAAATAAAATCCGTTGTTGCTTGAGAAAGAACAACAGTGATTTCACAGATTAGATTTTCATTAAAGGGTTTAACTGATAATTGCTTTCAAGAATATTGTTCATTAGTGAAAACCATAGGATTTCCAACCCTCAACTATTTGTCTCCATAAAAGTTTCCAAAGTCGTTATTTGAATAGTGTGTTTATTTGATTTATTTATTAGTATTTAGTTAATTATTCCTAAAAATTCAACCTTTTGGACCGTTCCGTTAATAGTGAATATAGTCATTGTGATACTCAGTTCCTAGTTCCCTTGGTTCGATACTCGTACTTCTAAGTATATATTACTTGATTCGACCCGTGTCAGGATCGAATTCTCAACAAGAATTAATTCTCAGAAACAATATCAAAGAAGTTTGCGGAATAACACTTTGATATCCAATGAAATAGTAAATCAATACAGAAAATATTAGGAACAAACTGTAAACTTGTATTGAATGCTTTGAAGTTACAGAATTACACACTCAACCTCAATATTGATGAACAGGCTCACCAATACGAATTCTACTTCTCTAGAATTAGGATCTATGCCTTGAGGTTGATTTTCTCTAAAAGAATGAAAACTAAAAAAAATTGTTATATCTTTTTCTATTCTAAACAATACTATATATATATATACTGAATACAAAGATAATTACAATGAATAAAATATCTTCAGTATATCTTCTATGTATATCTCTAAGCTTCCATGTATATCCTTTCATACGAATCTTCATCATATAAGCAGTATTAATCTTCAGCAGCATTAACTTCCTTCTAGCAGCCTTAACTACTAAGCAGTACTAACCACTAGCAGTACTAACTAGCTAAGCAGTACTAACTTTGACTAGCAGTATTAATTAACACTGGCAGTAGTAACACTCAGCAGTATTAACCTTTATGTCTTCTAGCAGTATTAACTCTGAATCAACAGTATTAACCATACTTGATGAATTCTTCAGTTCCCAACAATCTCCCCCTAACTTGACTTTTATAAAAAGAAGTCAAGTTCTTCAGATCTTCTTCAAGATGCTCCCAAAACTCCATTATGGTCTAAATTCCTGTGTTTGCATCCAATCCCAAACTCTGATTGATGGTTCTTTGAATCAAGTATTTAGCCATTTCTGAATCTGGAACACACCTTAACTTTTTCTTCAACATGGCATGTAGCTTCAATCTGCTATGATTATACACTCTATCCACTAGGAAGTATTCAGTGTGATTTAAATCCAAAGTCACTGTATATACTCCACTAATTTCATATAGAGTCCAACTGTTTACTGATTTGAAGACATCTTTGATCAAGTGCTTTACTTCTTCAGGTTTGAACATCATACACAGATACTCTATCACCAGTTTTGTAATTGAAATCCCTGGAGCTTTCAACTGATCTGCATACAACTTCATCCCTATATCAAACATTTCTTCAATATCAGACCTTGAGCATGTTCTGACAATTTTAGCCCAAGCACTGTAGACTTCATACTTTTCATCTTTTCTCTTCAGTCTGATATACTTCTTGCCATCTACTTCCAAAACATCCCAATGAATGACTTCAGAAGGTTTAACTCCTACAGGTTCTGCTGCAATTGGTTCAGGCACTTTGTCCATCACAACCATGTACATCTTGACATCCTCAGTACTTGCAGGTTCTTTCATTGTAGATGACTCAGGTGCCTCTTCTTCTTCAGCAACCTTTTCAGCCTCTTCTTCCACTAATCTAGGCTTCTTTGTAGGCTTTCTCCTGGCAATCATCTTTGTTCTTTTTAAAGTCCTTAGACTTTCACCAATTGTTATTTCCTTCTCTGGAGTTTCTTGCTCATCAGGGAATGGTTTTTGTAAGAAATCATTGCTTTCTTTCATTCTTTTCTCCATTTCAACCCTTGCAAGATCATCCCCTTGAAGCTTTATTCTCTCAGCATCATACATCTTCTTGAGATTCTCAAAAGACATTTTTGAAAACATCTCTACCTTGACACCTACTGCACCCTTGAGGAAAGTAATCATTTTCTTTCTCTCTTGAGCACCCAGGTATGTCTTTGAAGGTTGTCTTTTCCTTGTAGCCATTTTGATCTTTTCAGACTTCCTCAAAGATGTGGCTTTTTGCTTGGCTTGTTCTGTTGCTAAGCTTTGTTGATAGGCTTTGTTTAACTCTGCAGCCATTGCTTTAGCTATCTCTCTATCTTTTAGCACTTGCATGGTTTCTGCTTCTTCAAATTCAGCCTGTATCTTTCTAGCTAGAGCTTCATCTGATTCAATCAGCTTCTGCTTTTTGATTGGTTTATTAGATTCAACTAACTTTGCCTTACCTTTATCTTTACCCATCTCCTTCTCAATGCTAGAGTTCTTTGCTGCATCACCTCTTTCTTTTATGACAACTCCTTTGGCCTTTGAGGTGACCTTGGGAGTATCATGTTTTGCTTTGATGAGTGTTTCTGCAACCTCAAGCTCTGTAAGGACCTATTTTACTTGTTCTGCTGCTTCTTTCAGCTCAGCAGTATTAACCATTTCTGCTGCTTTACTTGAACTGGCAGTATTAATGGTTTCTGTTGCTGGCTCTGTTTCTGCTGCTTGCTCATTCTCCCCCTCAACATTATGTTTTTCCTCTTGCTCCCCCTTAGCTTTGGCATCAGCTTCTGACTCCCCCTTTTTGGGAGCATCAGTCACTGGTTTCCTCCTTCTGAGCACAAATTGTTTCTTCTTCTTTTGTAGAATCAGTTTCCTTACCATTTGCTTCAACTTGATGATTTGTTCTTGTTGTGACAGTACTATGAGTTTTAGCTCTTCTATATCTTTGCCCTGTTTGAGTACATCCATGTTGATGTTGCCCATTGCCTCCATCAATTCATCATAGTTATATCTGTCCTCACCTTCTCCAGGAGTGTTACCCCCTATTGAAGGATCATTGGATCTTTTAGTAGTGGAAGTCTTCTGCCTAGCAGAAGCACTATCCACCCCTGTGGTTTCTTGGCACCAGGGACCTTCAAATGATTGCTCATTCAAAGTTGCCATGGGGGAGGTCTTATTGATGTTACCACTTTCCTCCTCTGTGCTAGCAGGAGTAGTGGCAGCCTCATCACCCATATGCTCTACCTCCTCCTCAGAGAGCACCTCCTTTGGGTTGGGAGATACCCTTGTGGTTTCCCTTTGGATATTCTCTAGGGGAGAATTCTCCCTTAGAGGGCTTAAAGGCTTAGTTGGTGATGGTACAAGAAGGGAAGGAGCCTTCTTTACCTGTTTTCTTTGATAAGTTTGGGTAATTGTAGAAGTGGGCTTATTCAGAAGGGACTGTGGAATTGATTTTGAGAGGGAAGGTTGGGCTTGGCTAGCAGTGGGTTTGTCTAATGGGGGCCTTGACCCTGCTGCCATACCTTCATTGGTTTGGGACACCACCATCATTGTAGAGAACAATGGGGTGTCAACTCCTTCAGAGTCCCCAGCAGATCTTCTCATATTTGAGAAAACCTTGCCCTTGGGGGGTTTAGGTACATATACCCCAACAGGTTGAGGTATATCCGTCAATTGATTAGTAATAACTTCTTGAACAAACCTGGGATACATAAAGAAGCTCTTTTTGTTTCCCATGTTTGAGACAATATCATTGAAAATCATTTTAGAAAAATTGTACTTTCGGGCAGTGGCCAAGCACACCAAAGCATAAGCAATAGTGCTGCTGAACTCACTCCATCCAGTAGTCTTTTTGGATATGCAATGCATTAGAGTATGGACAAAGAAACGCCATTGGGGTGAGAATTTAGCTTTAGAAAATTTGAAAACACCCAATGGGCCTCCATACCCCATTCTTGTAAGATTTGAAAACAGTTCATCATTTGGGATAGAAGTTATACCAGATGCATCGTCTAGACGTAGACTGATGCGAATAACTTCTTCAGTAACTGTAAGTGAGTGATCACAGATTCTTGTCTTGATCATTTGCACACCATTTTCCACAACAATGGTTGCATTAGCCCAGAACTGCCTTTGGTGCTCAATGTAGATTGTAGGGGATACAGTAAGAGCATGAGCAATGTGGCTTGACTTGAGGAAATCCACAATCTGATGAAATCCTGAAGCTTGCTTTGGCTTTTGTAGCATCGCAATCTCGTTGTGCTCGTCGATGAACGTCATGGATGCCATTTATCTTAGTGAAAACTTGCCTGAAAACTTCGAACTTGAGAGAGAAAAGGTTTTGAGCGCAAGAGAACAGTATGCAAAGAGTCGTTATGAACTTTTAGGCGGGCAAAAAGTATTTATAGTATTCGGAATATAAGCAGTATTAACCTAGAGCAGTATTAACTACTAGCAGTAGTAACGGCTAGCAGTATTAACTAACTAGCAGCATTAACTACTAAGCAGTATTAACCACTAGCAGTATTAACTGAAAGCAGTATTAACCACTAGCAGTATTAACTGAAAGCAGTATTAACCACGAGCAGTATTAACTGAAAGCAGTATTAACTGAAAGCAGTATTAACCACAAGCAGTATTAACTGAAAGCAGTATTAACTGAAAGCAGTATTAACTGAAAGCAGTATTAACTGAAAGCAGTATTAACTGAAAGCAGTATTAACTGAAAGCAGTATTAACCACAAGCAGTATTAACTATACTTACTCCTTTTAAACTTGCTAAATACTGAGTACTGCTATGCATATCCTGAAAAAGAAGATTAGTAACACCAAGAATAAAAATATACAGGTATAAAACCACTTTTTGAGAAGAAGATTATTCAGAGTTTATCATTCCCACAATTGTTATCAAGAAAGTGAATCTACCCACATCAAAAGCTTTAGTGAATAGATCAGCAAACTGATTATCAGTGTGAACTTTGACAACTTGAATAAGTTTCTTTTCATTACAATCTCTTATAAAGTGATACCTGATTTCAATGTGCTTTGTCTTTGAGTGCTTGACTGGATTATTTACAATGCTAATAGCACTGTTGTTGTCAATAAAGATTGGAGTGTGTAGAAAGGTTACCGCATAATCCAGCATTTGATTCTGAATCCATAAGACTTGAGAACAGCAACTTGCAGCTGCTATGTACTCTGCCTCTGTTGTAGATGTGGATACTGTGGTTTGTTTCTTGCACTACCATGAGACTAGTCTAGCACCCAAAAACTGACATCCTCCAGAAGTAGATTTTCTGTCCAAGTTTGCCCCACCTAGATCACTGTCTGAGTATGCTATTAGGTCAAAAGGTGAGTTATGAGGATACCAAAGTCCCAATCTGGGTTGCCCTTTGAGATATCTGAATATCCTCTTAACAGCTTGAAAGTGAGATTGCTTTGGCCTAACTTGAAATCTTGCACATACACAGACTGGAAACATAATATCTGGCCTTGATGCTGTGAGATACATGAGAGAGCCAATCATGGATCTATAAAGATGCACATCCATATCCTCCCCCTCAAGATCTGCTGTGATCTGCTTGTGTGTTTCCATAGGTGTGCTGGCAGGTTTTGATTCTGAGAAACCAAACTTGGTTAGAATATCCTGCACATACTTGGATTGACATATAAAAATGCCATCTGACTTCTGTTGAACTTGGAGTCCAAGGAAGAAAGTAAGTTCCCCCATGGAACTCATTTTGAACCTTTGATGCATTAAATCCTCAAACTCCTTGCACATGTTGTTTCTTGTAGAACCAAAAATAATGTCATCAACATATATTTGGACCAGCAAGATATCCTTCTTCTTTCTTTTGATAAATAGAGTCTTATCAATGACTCCTCTTTCAAAGTCATTTTCCAAGAGATAGGATGACAGGGTGTCATACCATGCTCTTGGGGCTTGATGTAGTCCATAAAGTGCTTTCTTTAATTTGTATACTCTGTCTGGATAGCTTGGGTTTTCAAACCCTGGTGGTTGACAGACATATACTTCTTCTTCAATTGACCCATAGAGAAAAGCACTTTTTACATCCATTTGGTAGACTTTGAAGTTCATGTAAGAAGCATAGGCTAGGAATAGTCTGATTGCTTCTATCCTAGCTACAGGTGCAAAAACTTCTTCATAATCTATGCCCTCTTCTTGAGTGTAGCCTTGAGCTACCAGCCTTGCTTTGTTTCTTATAACAATACCTCTTTCATCTCTCTTGTTTCTGAAGATCCATTTTGTGCCAATTGCTCTGTGACCTTTAGGAAGGTCTACTAGATCCCACACATCTTGTAGCTTGAACTGTAACAATTCTTCTTGCATTGCTTCTATCCAGCTAGATTCTTTCATAGCATCATGTGCCTTTTTAGGCTCAAGCTGGGATAGAAAACATGAGAGCACTGTATGCTGTTGATCTTGCATTTCCTGAAGCCTGCTTTGATGTCTAGTCATCATGGGAGAAGAGACATCACCTATTATCAACTGTGGAGGATGATTCTTTTGAACTCTTGTGTTATGACTAGGTTCTACATTCAGTCCAGCCTCTAGATTAGAGTCATGCAATTCAACTGAAGTGTCTTCAGATGTCACTTCTGATTCTTGAGTCTCCTCATCTCTAGTGTCTTCTTCACTCTGACTTGGTTCAGTAAATGATTCCTTTTCACAGTCTTCATTTACTGTGGGTATGGGAAAAATCACAGATTTAGATATACTTTCTTGAACTTGTGTGATCTCTGATTCTCCACCATCTGTTCCTGTATACTCATTACTGAAACCAAAAGAGTTAGTTAGTGAATCAATGTCAAATAGCCACTGAGGTCCAGACCCAACCGGATTTGGTGTGTTCTCATTGCATTTGACATTGTCACTTTCTTCAATTATTCTAGAAGAAGAGTTAAAAACTCTGTAGGCCTTACTCTGAGATGAATATCCAACAAGAAATCCATCATCTGCTTTGCTATCAAACTTACCTAAGTGAGATTTGGTATTTAGAATTGTACAAGGACACCCAAAAGGTTTGAAGAAACCAATAAAAGGTTTTCTTTGATTTAAAAGCTCATATGGGGTCTTGTTCTTTTGCTTGACCACTAGAACTCTGTTTTGGACATAACAAGCAGTATTAACTGCTTCAGCCCAGAATGTAATTGGCAATTTTGAATCAGCCAACAGAGATCTAGCAGCCTCTATTAGTGTCCTATTTCTCCTTTCAGCAACACCATTCTGTTGAGGAGTCCTAGGAGCACTATATTGTCTCTCAATACCTTTTCCTTCACAAAAAGTGTTTAAATCATGATTTTTAAATTCAGTTCCATTATCTGATCTAATGACTTTTACTCTTTGATTAGTTTGGTTTTCAATTCTTAGAATAAAGGATTTGATAAGACCACTTGTTTCATCCTTAGTCCTTAGAAAATATACCCAAGTAAATCTGGAGTAATCATCAACAATAACCAAGCAGTAAGATTTCTTTCCTATACTCATAACATTTGTAGGACCAAACAGATCCATATGCAATAACTGGAGACAAGAAGAAACAGAATTTAACTCTTTGGTCTTATGAGAAGTTTTGTGTTGTTTGCCTTTAAGACAAGCAACACAATGATCATCACATGAAAAGACTTTTGAAGGTAAACCTCTTACAAGGTTATTTTTAACAAGATTGTTCATAGTCTTGAAATTCATGTGACACATCCTTCTGTGCCAAAGGGAGGATTCATCTATAGAAGCTTTTGAAACAAGACAATTTAAAGATGAATCACTATTAACATTGTCCAAATCAAGACAGTAAACATTGTCCTTTCTTGGAGTTCTAAGTAGTATCATGCTTTCATCAACTACCTTGAACCCTGGAGCAAGAATCATACACTCAGTGTTAGTAAATAATATACTATGTTGTTTGTCACAAACCTGTGATACACTTAACAGGTTGTACTTTAATTGATCAACGTAGTAGACATCCTCAAATGTCATCTTACCTTTGGTGACATTACCTTTTCCACTTATCTTACCACCAGTAAGATTGTCTCCAAATGCAACATGTCCTCCATTAATTTGCTTGAAATCCTGAAGGCATGACATGTTGCCAGTCATGTGCCTAGAGCAACCACTATCAACATGCCATATGCTCTTTCCCTTGAGCTGTTGGTTGCCCTGCACATTAAATAAATCAATTAGTATGATCGGGGACCCAAGCCAAAGTGATCTTGGGTCTTCCTTTCTCATCAAAGTATTTACATTCCTTTTTAATGAGGTTTTTAAACTCAGAGCACTCTTTATTAGAGTACTTTGTCAATATGATTGGCTTAGCAGAATCAACACTGGAAGCAGTACTAACCTTAGAAGTACTAACAGAGTTAGCAGTACTAACAGGTGTAGCAGTACTAACAGGTTTAGCAGTACTAACCTTGTTAGCAGCATTAACATTGTTAGCAGTAGTATTACTTCTAGCAGCACTATCATTGTCAGCAGCACTATTTGTGGTAGCAGTACTAACAGTTTTAGTGCTTTTAGGAATCCACATATTGACACTTTCTTTAACAGAATACTTTTTCTTCATATGACTTGTAGTTTTAACAGTTTTCTTAGCCACATGGTTCTTTTCAATTTTCTTATAATTAAAGGGTTTTTGCATGGATCTTTGGAAATTCATTCTTTGGTTCATAGGATTGAAATAACAGAATTTTGCAAGATGATTCAATTTGCCACAGATAAAACAAGGTTTTGGTCTATTGATTTTACTCAGATCAATCCCTTGTTTATGTGCCCATTGATTATTCCAGTTTCTTTGATTTCCCCTCTTTTTGTCCTGTTTTTGGGGCTCATTCTTCTTACAAGCACACTGTTTGCAAGGACCTGGATTCACAACTGTGGTCTGTTTATAATGGACCTTACCAGACTTTTCCTCTGTCTTCTCTATGTTCTTGGATTTGATCCAAGCCCTTCCACAATCCTCATTGGTGATAATGTTGTTTTCTATAGAAATCTCACCACTCACCTTGTTCTCCTTACTCTTGCCAACCTCTTTCTCAGTCTTATCCTCAACAATTTCCTCATCTAAGGGATCTATTTCAGTGGCTCCCTCAGGCAAGTCCTTCCTATCTTTGGTGTCTAACAGGTCTGAAGTAGGAGGAATGTAATTGTTGTTATATGGTGGAGGTGTGGCATTATACCCAATTCCTCTTCTTAATTTATCATGAATCTGATTTTGCAGTAAGGAGTCCATTGCTTTAGAAGCATTGGAAAACTTTTCTACATCAAGCTTAACCTTGGTTAACTCCTCTTTCAGTTTTTCACTCTCCTCTTTTGATTTGGTCAGTTTAAGTTCTAAATCCTTTTTCTCCCACTGCCAGTAATTGGTGTCATATGAGTGTTGTAGTTCATTGGCTTGAAAACCTTTGATTTGATCTTCAAATCTCTCTACTATCCTCACATAGTCTTTTATATCCTTTTCTAGTCTCTTAAGGTCATCACTCATCTTCTGATTGTGATCCCTGTACCTTTTAACAGTGTCTATGCAAGTTTTAGAGCAGAGATTAGAACTTACCTCAGATGGGAGATCAGATACTTTAGCCATAAGAGCTTGATTCTGAATAGCTTCTTCTGCTTGATCACTCCAATCAAACCCCATTCCTTGTTGAGAAACAAGGGCTTGAACAGAGTTTCTGTTGTTATTGAAGCTTCCAGATTGAGCTTGTTGATGGTTGTTGTTGTGAGACATTCCACTTCTGCATTCTCTAGCAAAATGTCCCTTCAGATGGCATTTGTAGCATTCTACCTTTGATTTATCAAACCCTGCTCCATCTTCTCTTCTTTGTGAGAAGTTGTTTCTTCCAGTCCTCTTTATAAACTTCTTAACCCTCATGGAGAGCATGGCCATCTGCCATTTAATATCCATCTCTTCCAGATCATCAGGATGAAGTTGTTCTAAGTCATCATTGATCAAAGAAGAATTTCCATGATTAGAAAGAAGAGCTTCAAATACATAATCAGTGCCTTTATCTAAATTTGATCCATTAGCAGCATTAACTGATTCAGGGTTAGCAGTAGAATCAATTGATGCTGATAGGAGTGCAGCATTATGAACATATCCAGAAGGCTTCTTCTTTGCCTCCACCTCAGCTTCAAATACTCTAAGATCATTGTACAGATCATCAAGTTCTTTGTCTTCCAACTGATCATTCTGTCTGAATGACACAGTGTACATGGTCCAATCATCTCCAAGGGACCTTAAGAACTTTCTGTTCACATCATCTTGATCAATCTGTACTCCCATAGTAGCTAGTTCACCAATTAGTTTATTAAACCTGTCAAAAGTTTGAGTCATGGACTCATTCTTAGTTGAGATGAAGTTTTCATACTGTTGTTTTAAGATTGCCTTTTGATTTCTCTTGGTACTTTTAGTACCTGAGAATCTCTTCTCTAGAGCATTCCAGAGCATCTGTGCATCAGTACAATTGCAGAATTGGTGTTGATACTCATTTGGAATGGCCAAGAGCAGTGTGCTCAAGGCTTTCATCTCTGTCTGTCTTGATTTCCTGTCTGTATCTGTCTTTGGAGGAGTTCTTTTGCCATCTTCACCAATCTTTCCTCCATCAGATGGGCCATTCTCAATGATGTCCCACATAGAGTAACCTGTGAGGAGAATATATTGCTTGATTCTGATTTTCCACATGTCAAATTCATTGGATCTGAGCATTGGAACTTTTGAGACCAAAGTACTGCTTGATTCTGTAAGATTTTCCATGATGAATAACTGTTTCTGAGAGAATTTAGCTCTGATACCACTTGTCAGGATCGAATTCTCAACAAGAATTAATTCTCAGAAACAATATCAAAGAAGTTTGCGGAATAACACTTTGATATCCAATGAAATAGTAAATCAATACAGAAAATATTAGGAACAAACTGTAAACTTGTATTGAATGCTTTGAAGTTACAGAATTACACACTCAACCTCAATATTGATGAACAGGCTCACCAATACGAATTCTACTTCTCTAGAATTAGGATCTATGCCTTGAGGTTGATTTTCTCTAAAAGAATGAAAACTAAAAAAAATTGTTATATCTTTTTCTATTCTAAACAATACTATATATATATACTGAATACAAAGATAATTACAATGAATAAAATATCTTCAGTATATCTTCTATGTATATCTCTAAGCTTCCATGTATATCCTTTCATACGAATCTTCATCATATAAGCAGTATTAATCTTCAGCAGCATTAACTTCCTTCTAGCAGCCTTAACTACTAAGCAGTACTAACCACTAGCAGTACTAACTAGCTAAGCAGTACTAACTTTGACTAGCAGTATTAATTAACACTGGCAGTAGTAACACTCAGCAGTATTAACCTTTATGTCTTCTAGCAGTATTAACTCTGAATCAGCAGTATTAACCATACTTGATGAATTCTTCAGTTCCCAACAACCCGTTCACTTGCGGTTAGATTAGGGGGGTGTAAACCTGTATCAACAGCATTAACTACAGAAGTAGTATCCAGGTTGTGCTAGCAGCATTAACTGTACTTAAGCAAATCTGTAATTCCCAACAGAACGCCCCAATACAAAACATTTCTTCACGAAGTGATGCAACCCAAAACTCACTCAAAGCGTGAAAACGTGTCAAACTTCCAAATAATATAAACAGTAATAAAACTTCATTATGCAAGACATCCAAACACGGATGCGGCATAAAACACAACCCATAAATCATGGAAAACAATCCATATAAATATAATATGCTACCGAAAACATGGAACTAAAATCCAATACTCACGTGACCATATAATGGAATGAAATCCAAATATCAAAGCATGGACATTACAATATCCAAAATATTATTGGTCGACAACGGGGGAGACCCGTATCCATTGAGAGTGGAGGAACACAAAAGTATGTCACTCATACAACGTTAATCGTATGACACTTCACGACATAAAAGCCCAAGTGTCCCTATTACTCCTTGTAAGCTACAACCAAAGAGATAGTTAACCTTAGTGAATATTACTATGAATACCACCCAAAGGCCCGACACACTTAAGGACTACCTCTAAGGCATTACCTTCAAGCGGCGGAGGCCCCAAACGCCCAACAACACGATAGCACAACCGGACCCAACCCTCCTAGTATACACTTGAAAGGTTCAGGTCATAAAACATGGGTCCCGGAGTCCAATCCCATAATACCCAATTGACCATTAAATAAAGACTGACTTACATGCCTATGGATCTAATGCAACGCAGTCGAAAATTACATGACTACACAGGAATGACCAACGCACTCGAGCGTGTAATTATCATTAATATACAACAAGATGCATTCAGATGCAAATCATAAATGGGCCTCTACATTGAGCCATTAAAAACCGGACAAATGTCCTCAAGACCCTTTTAAGTCAAAACCGAGCAAAAATTCTCAAAATCCATTTCGCCAACAATTAACAGCCCCTAAATAATAAAATGTATTTAAACGGCGTTTACACAGACACATACCTCAAAGATGGGATCAGCCCAAAACTCATCACGAATTGTGACAAACAATCATCTAACGGGGCTCATGCCCTTACGTTTCCAAAATATCTCATAACACGTAGACATGCATTTTCTAAAGGATTTATGAAATCAAATACACAAAAAATGCATAAATCATATAATAGACTTCAGTTGTACGAAATCACTAAGAATGCATAAGTCATGCTATTTACTTATCGAAATATCCAAATCCCAAATATGAGCATTTCATGAGATCAAATTAACCCAAGTTTACCAAATATAAAAACTTATCAAAATACTTAACACATTGACAATTACCAAGTAAAACATATTTTTACTTCAAAATACACTGTTAGTGTATTATTGTATCCAAGATTTAATAGGAAAAGTCAAGTTTAGTAAAGTCAACAAAGTCAACAAAGTCAATGTTTAGTTTAGTCTAATATGAATTTACTTTGTTGTTAAGCTTGTAATAGCATCCTTGGTATAAATATCTTAGGTGCATTGTAATCATGTAGTTAGTTCATTGTATGCTTGAACATTGTCAGATATATGATTGGAACTCTCTCTCTTTATACTCTCTCTCTAGAATATACTTTGAATGTCAATATCTTGATTGATTGTTTGATTGCTTGATTAAATAGGACAATATCAATTGGTATCAGAGCAAACCAAACCAATCAGAAGGATCATTACATCAAAATTTGATTAAATTTTTCGAAATCTTGATTTTCACGAACTGTTTTCTTGAAAGTTACTGTTTGATTCGTGGTTTTATTGTTTTTGTACAATTAAATTAAGAAATTGATTTGATTGTATACGTTTTATCAATTGGATCAAGTTTCATTCTGATCATATTGTCTAATTCGAACATTAGATTGATCAATTTGATCAAATTGTATTTTTCGAAAAAGTTGAACACGAGCACTGTTTCTTGAATTAATTTGTTGATTTTTTATGTTTTAATGGAAATCTTGTGGTAGATTCGTATTCTAATTGATAAATCGATCATATTGGTGCAAGTTCATGTTTAAATTTGCAGGTTTAAGTCTATTTGGACTGATTTTGTGAACGAACTGTCAAAACGCGCTAGATTCAGAAAACGCGCAAGTTCATTCTTAGAACGCGCAAGATTCAAGCTGAAGAACGCGCAAGCAAAGCCTGCGAGTTCACCATCAAACGTGCAAGTGAAAGGATTTGATGTTTGCTAGAACGCGCAAGTGTCTGAAGAACGCGCAAGCAACACGTGCGAGTTTGGGTAAAACGCGCAGATAGAGACAAGCGAGTTTGATAAACGCGCAAGTCAAAGCGTGCGAGTTTGATCGAAATGCGCTAGAGAGGCGTGCGAGTTTAAGCGTAACGCGCTAACAACAGTGTTCTGCGAGTTGTTTGATCTGCGAGTTTGTTCGAAACAGTGATTAGCGAGTTCCAGTGCCTTGCGAGTTTCATCATCATGCGAGTTTGAGCAAACGCGCTACTATTGGCCTGCGAGTTATAGAAACGCGCACGTTACCATTTGCGAGTTTCAACGTGAACAGTGACTAGTGTGTACAGTGTCGTGCGAGTTTAAAGACTTAGCGGAACCCCCGTGCTAAGTCTGCGGAGGGGGACATATTTCGATAGTGGTCATATTTTTCTGATTTTTGACGATCATTTTTTTTAAGCTAACATTCTGACAAGATGCCTATTACAGACGAGAGAGGAAATACTGTTTTATCTACAAGAGATATGGCTGTTTTGTACATGCCGGAAATACCAAAGATGGAAGCTGAATTAGACAAGCTGAAAAATCAGAATTCAAAGCTTCTAAATCAGATTCAGGAGTTCAAATCTAAATTGTCAAATTCTAATAAAACTCCTGATTGTATAAAATGTGTTAATCTTGATAAATCTGATTTTGCAGGTATCATTAGAGCAAGTGAGAATGAAATTGAAATAAAAGAAAAAATCATAGGGGTAAAAGAGAAAATAATTTTACAAAAAGAGAGAAAGATAAGCAATCTTCAAAGCCAACTGAAGACGACTGAACAGAAGTCATCTGAGCTGAAAGATGAATCAGTCAAGCTTCAAAACAAGTTAAAGGATTTTGAAGATCAAATATCTTCTTTGGAGAAGAAGAATGCTGAACTGAAAACAAGTCTCCAAGCAGAAAAAGAAAAATCAAATGTGAAGACATCTTCAACTCAATAGTCATCTGAGATTTCCAAGAAAACTTTACAAGAGAAAAAGAATCTTGAGCTTAGATGCATAAAACTTTCCAAGCAAGTGTCTGATTTTGAAAAGATTCTAATTACTGAAAGAGACACATTTGCTAAGGAAAGAAAAGTTCTTGAAGATAAAAACACTGAATTTCCCAAACAAATCTCAGTTTTACAAGACTTATTAGAAAAAGAAAGACAAATTTTTAAAGAAAAGAAAAAGTCTTTTGAATCTGAAAAGAAAATTTCTGAAAAGAGAAATGTTGGGATCTTCAATGAAATTTCTGATAAATCCAAGAACTTACAAAAAGAGTTTGAGCAAGAACGTTCATATTTTGAAACTGAAATATCCAAGATCATGTCCAAAATATCTGTTCTATCATCAGATATTCTTAAAGAACAGATGGCTAGATCTGATTTGAAACAGAAGTTTGACACACTTATTTCTGAAAGAAATATTTTATCTGAAAAGATAAAGAACTTAGAAGCTGCAAACATTGAATTGTCAGATAAAGTAACAACTGATGTGATTTGTCAATCACCTGTTGATAACTCGACAGAATCAGTCTGTTCTTTCAAAACAGCTTCAAGTTCTATTCATGATAAAAATGTTTTGAAAAACAAAAGTGTCAAACCTAAAATTGTCAAATCAAGTCAGATTCGATCATCTAATCTATACTATGACAAATTTGTTGATGGTTCAGCGAACTTCTATGTCAAATCTCTTGGAAAGCAATCTAAGAAAAATCAGATGGTCTGGCGAGTGAAGGATTCTTCAGAAGAGAAGAAGAAAGACAACGCATCTGCATCCACAACCAATGCTAACAAGAACAGTGTGCATAAAGGTAACTCTTTTGGTAATTCTGATATATATTACTCGACTAATCATTTGATTAGGGTTGCTCAAAAGAAGATTTGTTGTTCTTACTGTGGAGCATATAATGTAACCCCCATAAGAACTGCAACTAACACTTCAGGACCCAAATACCAGTGGGTACCAAAAGCTAAATCTGTGTTGCAGGCATCCAAAGTTTAAGGGGGAGCATGATGTTTGACATCTGATCATGTACAGATCAGAACTCGTATTTCAAAGTACAAAATTTTGACTTCTAAGTACTACAACTTAGAACTCGGACTTTAATGTCAAAGAACAATGGCTCTTGAATAATTCAGTTGAAGACCCATACTTCAAAGTTAAAAGACTGTGGCTTCTGATCACATGACAGATCAGGACCCGTTCTTTAATGTTCAGATAAGGATATTATGCAAAATATCCAGGGGGAGCTTAATAGACCTAAATCATTCTATAATGATTTGAGGGGGAGCTTAAAGGTAAATATCTTCTAATCTAGATCTCTGATTGTTTGAAAGAAGAACAACTTTCAAGCATGAAAAACAGTTTCTTAAATGTTCAAACCACTTCTCTATTCTCAAAATATTTCATGAATTAAGAAGTGTGATTTTTAATGATTTTCATTATTGAGCTTTAATGTTTAACTGGCCGTGTGTTTCCAAAGATCAATACTTGCGTATTATCTTCTCTTTATACTATAAAGTATTCATACACATTGGTTCAGTACTTCATTTGAATTTGTTATTACCATGTCTCATAACGACCAAATTTTTCGATGGTAATACCCCCGTTTGTAAATCACTGTTGTTGAGCATCTTTCATCATTTCAATATTTGTGCGTTCATTGCAAAATTGTTTATATTCGTTCATATAAACAAAATATCCAATTCTTTGATACCCTAAACCATCTTATTTGATCTGATTGATACATTGTCAGATTCTCAAAACAATTCTCTTGATTTCATTTCATTCATTCATTATCATTGTTTTGAGAGATCTTCATTGTTCAAATGCTCAAATCTTATTCATATTTTTAATGAGCATACATTTTGACAATGTTATCTTATCTATGCTCAACTGTTCAAGTTAAATTGTTGAGCAACTATTCTTTTAGGACTTACATGGGATTCGTGTGTGAGCTTAAATAGAACTTCCATGGATTCACGTTAACCTGTGTTTCCTACCCAGGAAGTAATCCTAGAGTGATTGAGGGGTGAGGGGTCAAAATCAAAGAGTGGGGGAGATAACTCATCCGGTTGAGTTTTTCTCATTGAGCTGAGGTAAAATGTAAATGAGAGTTTGGTTAGAACTGAGCTAAATGTTAAAAAGAAAGAGGGTGTGAGAACAGAGTTAAAAGAATATCAAAACTCTGCACCAACCACTTTCTGAGTCGGGCAGCCACATTTATTGATTGGTTCACATTCTTTGGTGACCATCATTGAAACAGGCAGTGAGCCCATGCCAATTCTTGAAATTACCCCACCAGCCACTCATTTCTTTCCCGACAAAGAAATGTTTCAATTTTTCTTGGGGACGCAGCACATCTGCTATCTAGTCTTCACTCGGAAGATTTAGATATTGAAAAAGAAGGAAAGTTGCCCCACCTTCGCACCTCTTTCATGCACATTGAGTCCGTGTAATACCTGTTGCTGTCTCAACAGTTTACACATTTTGAACCTTATGAAACACAATCATTGTGCTAAATTCTTTCATACACAAGCACGAGCACACAGAAAATTTGTTTTTCTGTCAGAACATTCATAGATAAATCTTGTGTTTTTCAATGATTGAATGGAAGTCCTGGGGAGTCATCATCAAACCAGCTCCTTAAATTGTACATTCGTTGTACACAGTAACTCTGTGTTACTGACAGACACTTCTAATTGTTTCATTTGTTGAATCAGGGTTACAACGTCCATTATATCTGAATTTGAAAAGATTCGGGTATATACAGTTCATGATTCAGTTCAAATCAAAAGGAGGAGAATGTATTTTCGAGGGGGAGAATCAAAGATTATGTTGAAATTGAAGATGTTTTGATGATTATGACGCACACAATCATCAAAAAGGGGGAGAAATCTACAAAGATGAATTTCATAGATGAGATGTCAAAAAGTGGAAGAAATTTCTGAAAGATTCAAATTTCAATGCTGATTTTAAGAAACGAGACATTCTAAAGAAGATTCTGAAAGTCCAAGTCAGATGAAAAGAAATCATTCTGAGATTATACAAATCCAAATTAAGAAGATTCGTGAAAGCTTGTTTTTCCGAAGATGGTCAAGAGATCAAAGAGATGAAGATACAAGTTTTCAAAGATCCCTAGAAGTTTCAAAAAGTTTCAAAGAAGTTTTTAAAGATTTCAAAGTTTTCAAGACTAGTAACACCCTAAATTTTAGAGGGATTTAAAAATTCGAAAATTCGGTAATATGACGGCTATAAATGGAGAAAACCTAAATAATAAGATAGTGACATTTTAACCAAAATGTGCCATCCTGAAATGGGGAAAAAAGTATGACGTTTACAACCTAAAGAAAAAATTTAAGTTTAACTCAACAACCTACTAATCTAGACATAATTAAATCTAGATTAAAATCGGGTGTTGGCACTTTTCTTCCCAAAAATATACCAAGACTAAGTCGCGTGTGCGTCTCTATATCCGCCAAAAATGTTACTATTATTTGACCTCTCTCTCCACTCAAGCCCGAGGAGTCCCACCGCTAGAATGACCTGATATACATGTCATTTTAAGAAAAAGTGTTAGGCTAAAGCCTAGTGAGATCAAACAGTTATGGAGAGAAATAATAATAAGTCTTAGACATTAATAAAAGTGTAGTCGGAGAAGTAGTCGTATATAGACCTTTACCATAATATAATACTCTTGGGTTAACGGGGGAGACCCGCTTACTAACACAAGTGACGGAACACAAAAGTAAGCCACTTGACAAGTTAGTAAAACCAATACACATAATAAATTACACACAAGGGATGTTAGGATCGGTAGCTTTAAACGTATACCCACGGAAAGTCAACTTCAACCACATAGGGTCCTTACGTTGAGATCCTCATCCAATATCGTGTACTAGCATGTAGGACTTACAACCTATCTGATGCCTAAACGTGTCTCAATGTGGAAAACTAGCGTTCCATCATTGGACAAAATGATACAAATAAGTGTAGGGTCATGACGCCTAAATGCAACCATTTATGCACATATTCATATAAGAAACCAATCAATATTATCCAACAATTAGATTTCCATCAAAATATATAACCAAGAGTCCATGTAATTTCGTACGTAGTTCCAAAGAGATTCCAATGGAAATCCATGGGTAACATTCTACCCAACAACTTGTTTTATTCAATTTCTCACCAAGTAAATTCATCAATTTCTCAAACCCTATTTTAATTCAAAACATAAATCTAGAGAGTAAAGGACACATGATACCTATGTAATAACCACATGTAAATACAAGATATAAGTTTCTTTTCTTGAAAACATACTCAATCAAATAAACCTTAGAATCTCCAAAATTAGGGTTTTTGGTGAAAGTTCACCCAAATCAAATAAATTCAAATGGAGATGTCTAGTAGATTAAAATCCTTAATTTTAACATGTATAAAGTTTTTAAAAGAGGATGAACTCACCTTGTAGGTTTGTATTTCAAAACCTTAGAATACCAAGAACTTAAAGAGATGAGAATGTGATCTTTGAGGAGACTTGAACTAGCACCACAATCACCTAAGAGCACCTAAAATACCATAAATGATCAAGAGGTTGTAGGAGGAAGAATTAATGACAAGGAAAGGTTTGAAGGCTAAACTTACCAAGTTCTTGGAGAGAAAACGTGACCTAAAGCTCCCACCAAAAATCAAATAAAAGACCTACAAGCTGTTGCACCCACTTTAATGCCCAGGCCCGACTGTGACCTTGACACGACGACTTTGCCAATGGCATAGTCCCAGGTCAATGTCGTCCGTGTTGAACCCCTTGTGGTACACCAACTGCGATTGTGACCATGCTACAGTGACCCGGGCAATGTCATCGGACACTGTCGCCCCAGATGTACTGTATGTCCACTTCTACCCACGATTTTGCCCCATGGGACAGTGACAGATGTCACAGTCGTCGGGTGTAACACCCGTAATTTTTGGTAAGTAAAGGCCACCCGAACGTTTTTACAACTTGTAAATGGTGAGGTTTATGTTGGAAAAACATTGCTATGAGATCCTTAGAGTATCGGGAGTGTTGGCGTTGAAAAGGTCGGGTTTCAGGGCTTGGAAAGGGCCCGATTACAATGACCGGCAACTATGACAGTGTCATAGTCGCACTGTCATAATCGCTCAGCTTGGATAGAAGACTGGTACACTCCAGCGACTTTGCCACTGCATTGTCACTTGACAATGTCGCCAGGTGTGCTCGGCCCCCATAAAGTCGCGATTTTCTGCATTTTCTCATTCTCTCTTCACCCAAATCAGTTCCAACCCTCTCAAAACCTCCCAAGAACGACCTAACATCATCCCTTAATGTTTTAGGGAATCTTTGGCTCAAATCTTTGGATATTATGATGGTAAACCGTCATCAAGCTCAAGGGTAGAAGCTAAATATAAAGTGCCTTGATCTTCATCTTCAACATCAAGCTTCATTTAGAGTTTTATAGGTTTTTACTAAAACCTGTTTGGTGAGTTCATCCTCCTCTTCTCTAAACATTTATATGGGTTATAAATGTTCATTTGATGTTTACCTAGTGTTTATGTTCCTCAAGTTTCGAATTTGATGATTTTGGATAAATTAGGTTAAAATTAGGGTTTTGGCCAAAATGGGAATTTTTGATACAAAATGTTTGGGGAACGATTCTAAATGGTTGAATATGTTTATTTATGGGTGGAAACTTGTGGATCTAGGTTTTTGGAAGTTTTGGCTTGAAGACCCAATTTTCTTTAAAGGAGCTCAAGTTTGGGGAAAATCTAGATTTAGCCTAAATCTATCAAGGTGAGTTCAAGTTGCTTTGTGAAAACTATGTACAGGCCAAAAACGTCTATTTTGATGCATTGAAATGTTTTCTTAACATTTATCAAAACGTGATTGTTATTTGTTGAGGTTTGCATTTGGTACCATGGGTTTATCAATCATGAGAAATGCCCATAATTAGGGTTTTAGACATTTTGATAACTAAATCATATTTACGGATTCTTTGGACAATTTATCTTATAAATGGGGATTATCTTGGTAGTAATGCATTTTGACGTATTTGGATTTGAAAATGCATATTGTTATGATTGGGACGTTTTGGAAATGTAAATGATACGATTTATATTGGAAAATGGTTTGTCCCAACCAATGAAGAATTTTGAGTTAATCATGTTTTAGAGAATGTGTTTTGTATGAACGTTGGTTAAATATGTTTTATCGCTTATGATTACTTTTATTGAATGGTACTTGAGTTGTGGAGTTCTTCGACTCAGTTTCAACCCTGTTGGGTCTTGGGGACATTGCTCGGTTTTGACAACTCGATGTGGAGCTTTGGGTATGTTTTGAAATTATTACCTTCTATTTGATAATTACATGTTGTGAGTGCGTTGGTCATTCAATTTGGAGTCATGTAATTTATATGACGTAATTTTAAATAAACAAACTTGTCGTGGATGGTGAGATCGTAATGACTAAAGACCTGGATAGGGTTGATGTCCTCAATGACTAAAGACTCAGTTTGAGTTGATGTCCGTAATGACTAAAGACCTGGATAGGGTTGATATCCGCAATGACTAAAGAATAGGTTTGAGTTGATGTCCGTAATGACTAAAGACCAGGATAGGGTTGATGTCCGCAATGACTAAAGACTCGGTTTGGAGTTGATGTCCGTAATGACTAAAGACCTGGATAGGGTTAATGTCCGCAATGACTAAAGACTCGGTTTGAGTTGATGTCCGTAATGACTAAAGACCTGGATAGGGTTGATGTCTCCAATGACTAAAGACTCGGTTTGAATTGATGTCCGTAATGACTAAAGACCTGGATAGGGTTGATGTCCCCAATGACTAAAGACTCGGTTTGAGTGGATGTCCGATATGATTAAATACTCCGTTTGAGTCGATGTTTATAATGACTAAAGATCTAGATTGGGTTGATGTCATAGGATTTTCCATCCTCGAGACATGTTCATAACATAGATATGTGGCTTAGCTTGGTGTGCCCGCCACGTTCAATGGAGACGGGTCTCCCCCATCACCGAAAGACGTTGTCCTAGGTATTGAGCATCATCATGTTTTGGTTACATTTTGTATAGGGATTGTTATCCATGAATTGTGGTTTTAACTATTAAACCTTATCCATGTTTTTCTATATTTTGGATAATAGAGTTTGTCCAGGTTTTCAGTATTGAATATAGATTTTTATTTGTATTTTGGGTGAGTATTGAGTTTTCGAAGTCATCTTTGAATGAATGTTTGGTATTGGTATTTTTATCACGAAAATGTCGGGCTTTAAGAAATATGTTGACTTTATACTTTTCTACTTACCACTCTAGAAATCATGATTTAAATTCAATTCACGATTTATATGGTTATGATGGAAACTCTTGAACTCACTAGGTGTTAGCCTAACCTTTTTATTTGTCGGCATGTGCATCAGGTTCTGGCTGGGGATTAGTACTAGCGACCCTGTGAAGAGTTGAGTGTTGGCTGTGTGCTCGAGAACGGAATAGCTTGGTGAAGTTTTCCGCGTTACTTTGGTATTAGCAACTTATATTTGGGTTAAGTAACACCCGTCTTTAGTTTAGTCCTTGTATAAGACTGGAGTTTATAATTGTTGAGGTTAGATAGAGAGTTTTATTTTGGAGATTATCTTTTACTTGATGTAATATCGAGATTTTAATTACTTGCTCTTTCCAAATTTATGGGTGTTACACCGGGCATTGCCGCCCCGGGTGTGACGTGCTCCGAAAATTCCCTTTTTCGACCCGATACACTCTCGACCCACACGGATTCCACTGCAACCATTCACAAGCTCAATGAGTAGGGTCTAAGGAACAAATTTATAAGTAAAAATAGCGTTCTCACTAGAAGATTCTTACCGAGATTCCGGGTGTAACAATCCTCCCCACCTTGGAATGGATTTCATCCTTGAAATCCCGACTATGCAAACAAATGAGGGTAACGATGTTTCATGTCTTCTTCCGCCTCCCAAGTCACGTTGGCACCACAATGGTGCTTCCATTGGACCTTGATCATCGTGACCTCTTTGTGACAGATTCTTTTGGTCTCTCTTTCTAGAATGGCTTCGGTTTCTTCAATGCATCGACTGCCATCCACTCGAATCTCCGACAATGATATAACACTTTCCTCCTCCGCCAAACACTTTCTTAGGTAACATACATGGAATGTATGGTGGATTCCGTCCATCTCCGGCGGTAAGTCTAATTTATACGCTTGTAGCCTGATACGTTCAATGATGGTAAAGGGTCCAAGGAAACGGGGACTTAACTTCCCCCGCTTTCCAAACCGAATCAAACCCTTCCAAGGGGACACTTTCAACATCACACGGTCTCCCACTTGGAACTCCATGGCCCACCTCTTCTTATTGGCATAACTCTTCTGACGATCTTGCGCCGCCTTTAAACATTCTCGAATGGTTTTGACTTTGTCAGCCGTCTCTTGTACAATTTCCGGACAGACAAATTGTTTTTCACCCGCCTCTAGCCAACATTTGAGGGTTCTACATTTCCTCCCATATAAAGCTTCAAAAGGTGTCGCTCCAAGGCTAGAGGGATAACTGTTGTTGTATGCAAACTCTACCAAAGGTAAATGGGTATCCCAATTACCACCGAAATCGATCACACAAGATCTAAGCATGTCCTCTAAGGTTTGAATTGTCCTCTCACTTTGTCCGTCCATCTGTGGGTGGTATGATGTACTCAGATTCACCTGATTACCCAATTCTTGATGTAAAGCTCCCCAAAATCTCGATGTAAACCGGCTATCACGATCGGAAACTATAAATAAGGGTATACCATGTCTAGAGACCACTTCGTCAATATAGAGCTTTTCCGATTTATCCATTGGCAAGGTTTCCCGCATCGCTAGAAAATGAGCACTCTTCGTCAAACGGTCGACAATCACCCAAATGGTGTAGTTGCCCCATAACGTCTTTGGTAGCTTGGTCACAAATTCCATAGTAATTTTGTTCCATTTCCACTCGGGTATCTCCAACGATTGTAGGCTCCTAAAGGGTCGTTGATGCTCAGCCTTCACTTGTGAACAAGTCACACACCGCTCCACGTAGTGTGCCACATCCAATTTCATAACCGACCACCAAAAGTGAAACTTCAAGTCCCTATACATCTTGGTGCTTCCCGGGTGGATAGAGTATTTGGACTTGTGCGCGTCTTCTAATAGTATTTCCCGATTTCCTCCAACCTTTGGTATCCAAACACGTCCATTGAAACACTTGATCCCTCGACTATCATCAGTCAAAAGTAGTCGTTACTTGGTCATCACTTCATCTTTGAGATTTTTTTCCCTCAAGGCTTCGACTTGTGACGCTTTAATCTTCTCCATGAGGCTCGACACTAATTCGATTCTTGTAAGCTTGACTCAGAGTCTCCCGCTATATTCCTTCCAACTTAAGGCATCGGCCACCACGTTCGCTTTACCCGGGTGGTAAAGTAACTCACAATCGTAGTCCTTGAGTAGCTTCAACCACCTTCTTTGCCTCATATTTAGCTCTTTTTGATCAAAGTCATACTTCAAGCTCTTATGGTCCGTGTACAAGGTACACTTCGTGCCATATAGGTAGTGTCGTCACAACTTCAACGCGAACACTACCGCCTCTAACTCCAAATCATGAGTGGGGTAATTCTTCTCATGCACCTTTAGTTGTCTTGATGCGTAGGCAATAACCTTTCCCCTTTGCATGAGTACGCACCTAAGACCCATTTTGGATGCATCGTTGTAAACAACAAAATCTTCCAATCCTTCGGGCAAGGATAAAATCGGGGCTTCACACAACTTCTTTTGTAATGTCCAGAAAGCTTTCTCTTGAGATTTGGTCCACACGAACTTCACATTCTTCTTGGTCAAAGCAGTCAATGAAGAAGCAATCTTGGAGAAATCTTGGATGAACCTTCGGTAATAACCTGCCAAACCCAAAAAGCTCCGGAGCTCGGATGGATTCTTAGGAGGTTCCTAATTCATCATAGCTTCTATCTTAGTGGGATCTACCTTCACACCGTCCTTCGATACTACGTGCCCCAAGAACTGCACTTCCTTCAACCAAAATTCACACTTGGAGAATTTCACATAGAGCTTCCCCTTCCTCTAGACTTCTAAAACATCACGAAGGTGATGCACGTGGTCGGATTTATCCTTGGAGTAGATCAAGATATCGTTAATGAACACGATGATCGACTTATCAAGGAATGGTCGGCATACACGATTCGTCAAACCAAAGGGCATTACCAAGAACTCGTAGTGTCCATAGCGCGTCCTAAATGCAGTCTTTGGCATATCGTCCTCCTTGACTTTCACTTGATGATAGACCGAATGGAGATCGATCTTTGAGAAACATCCCACTCCTTGAAGTTGGTCAAATAAATCATCGATCCTAGGGAGTGGATACTTGTTCTTCACGGTCACCTTATTCAACTCCCTATAATCTATGCACATCCGCATAGTTCCATCCTTCTTCTTCACGAATAAGACCGGCGCTCCCCATGGTGACGAGCTTGGTCTCACGAATACCTTCTCAAGAAGGTCTTGTAGTTGTCCCATCATCTCTTTCATTTCAGACATGGCCAAACGATACAGAGCTCTAGCTATCAGAGTCGCTCCAGGCGCTAAATCAATCTTGAACTCTACCTGGCGATCGGGTGGTAACCCCGGCAAGTCTTTCGGGAATACGTCAGGGAACTCCCTTACCACTTCCACATCTTCAAGATCTTTCTTCTCGATCTTGGCGTCTATAATGTACGCCAAGAAGGATGAGCATCCTTTCGATAAACACTTTTGTGCCTTCACCATGCTGATAATTGCCACCTCGCCTTTCCGCCTCACGCCGTACACGGTCACCGACTCATCATTCGAAATTGGAATTCGAATCAACTTCTTTGCAGAAAGAATCTCGGCATGGTTATTCGCTAACCAACCCATCCCAATGACAACATCAAATCCTCTGATGACCATCGACATTAAATCAACCAGAAATTCCTTCCCTTCGATTTCCAACTTGCAACCTCTCAGGACGTCCCGAACTACCACTGATCACCATCCGCAAGCTCTACCACTAAGGCATCCTCTAAACTACTAGTTGATACGGATAACTTTTGACAAAAGGAACTCGACACAAATGAAAATCTTGTTCCCGAATCAAATATTATGCGTATAGGTACGAAGTTTAAGAGAAACGTACCTGACACTATATCTATCGAAGTCTTCGCCTCCTCAGTAGTCATCTGAAAGGCTCTCCCCGTAGCTCTCAGAGGGTCCACCTTCTTTCCCCCACTACTCCCAGTCTTCATCTTTGGGCACTTGCTTCTGATATGGCCTGACTCCTTGCATCCAAAACAAATTTGCCCTCTAATCAGACAATCTCTGTAATTATGGCCCGACTTGCCACACTTGAAGCAGGGCTTGTTAAAGCACATATTTGTTGGATTCAAGATCATTAATACGGAAGATAAAAGTTCAAGAAGTCAAAGCATCAAAGTCAAATCTCAAGCATGAAAGTCAAGGTCTTTGTTAATAAAAGTCAAAGTCAAAGTTTGTGTTTTGTATTTGTTTCCTTGTTTTAGTTGTTAGTATCAATAGTCCTTGCCTTGTAATCTTTGTGTAGGATTATAAATCAGAATTCAGAAGTGTGTGAGCAGATTAGAGAAGAGCTTATAGAATATATTTCTAGTGAGAGAAAGTGAAAGTTTGTAATCTTTGTGATTGAATCAAAGACTTGTGATTACGAAATGATTCATCTTGTTTGTTTGTACAATTAGAACTTGAATATTGTGAATAACAGGGCTCGGACCCCGAATTACATGGACCGAGGTGTTTGCTCTGGCACTTGGAGCATTATGGAACCTCGCGTCTCTGGTCTGTTCCCGGAAGGTTGTTGTTGAATGGTCTCGGTCTTTTGGAGGGTACGAAACTTCCCTCCCATCTTCTTTTCTCAGCTATACCACTTCTCTCCACCTTGTTTTAACCATATAAATCTTCCACTAACCGTGCCTCCTCGATTGCATCTCGAAGGGTAGAGGCCTTGGACACCCGCACCATGTTCATCATCTCGGACAACAAGCCCTTGATCTTCTCTCTCTCGTTTGGGACTAGATGTCCCACCAATCCTAACTTGTCTATAAACTGACTGTTGTACTCTTCCAATGACAATTTTCCCTTCCTCAAATTTCGGAATTCATCTTTTATCCGGCCCATGGCCCACTCATTACAAAACTCCTCCATCAATTTCTTCTTAAAAGCTGACCAGTTCAGTTTACCCAACACCATGGCCTCTACCGAAGAGGAGTAAACGTTCCACCATGTGAGGGTCGCCCCTCTCAGCATCTGAGAACCGAACGTTGCCTTATGGCTTTCACCGCATTCACTTGATCGGAAAGCCTGTTCCATCTCCCGGATCCAATTCATACATGCAACCGAATCGTCTGAACCCTTGAAAGCCTTGAAGGTACAAGCTTTCGTCATTTGTCTCGCTTCCGGGGCCGCGGTATTATCGGTGGGAATTTCATGTCCGGTACCCCCGGAACCCGCCACAAGAACATTCTCCGTAACCGTTTCGTGCCTACGGTTGTTAGTATCTCGGACTTCAAGTAGCTTTAAAAACATTTAATGTTGTTAGGCCATTGCTACGTTCATAGCTTGCATAATACGATCCATCATTCTTGATTCCAGAGTTACTTCTTCCATTAACGGCTCAGATGTGGCTATGTTACGGCGGGATACATGCTCGGGCCCTCCGCCTAAAACGTTTTGCAACGGTGGGGGCAAGTCCGCCGTCGTCACTCTAGGATGGTCGGTTGTGGATGTCGTTGCATCTTGGCCATCCGGCCGACTTCGAGTGTTTACCATCGTCTTCCACACATATGCGAGAATATAGGTGAGAATAGACTATAAGATTTATAGACAAGGAAACATACTACTACCTTCATTAATCATCATAATAATGGAAAACAATCATACTCACGTAAAACATCTTCATAATAACGTTAGCTAAGTGAATTTATGAGCACATGATACGTAAGAATTCTCATCACCATTACCATAACTCTTAATTAGTGTAATTTCCGTCGACTCTAAGACCTTCCTATCTTAAGAGTTCTACCCAAATCTCACAATTCATAACCTAAAGTCACAACTTAAGTCTAAGTATCCTACCTGCATACCTAGTTCACTTAAACTAATGCTCTGATACCAACTTGTAACACCCTAAATTTTAGATGGATTTAAAAATTCGAAAATTCGGCAATATGACGGCTATAAATGGAGAAAACCTGAATAATAAGATAGTGACATTTTAACCAAAATGTGCCATCCCGAAATGAGGAACAAAATGACGTTTACAACCCAAAGAAATAATTAAAGTTTAACTTAACAACCTACTAATCTAGACATAATTAAATCTAGATTAAAATTGGGTGTTGGCACTTTTCTTCCCAAAAATATACCAAGACTAAGTCGGGTGTGCGTCTCTATATCCTCCAAAAATGTTATTGTTCTTCGACCTCTCTCCACTCAAGCCCGAGGAGTCCCACCGCTAGAATGACATGATATACATGTCATTTTAAGAAAAAGTGTTAGGCTAAAGCCTAGTGAGATCAAACAGTTATGGAGAGAAATAATAATAAGTCTTAGACAGTAATAAAAGTGGAGCCAAAGAAGTAGTGGTATATAGACCTTTACCATAATAAAACACCTCTTGGGTTAACGGGGGAGACCCGCTTACTAACACAAGTGACGGAACACAAAAGTAAGCCACTTGACATGTTAGTAAAACCAAAACACATAATAAAGTACACGCAAGGGATGTTAGGATCGGTAGCTTTAAACGTACACCCACGGAAAGTTAACTTCAACCACATAGGGTCCTTACGTTGAGATCCTCATCCAATATCGTGTACTAGCATGTAGGACTTATAACCTATCCAATGCCTAAACGTGCCTCTATGTGGAAAACTAGTGTTCCATCATTGGAGAAAATGATACAAATAAGTGTGGGGTCATGACGCCTAAATGCAACCATTTATGCACATATTCATATAAGAAACCAATCAATATTATCCAACAATTAGATTGCCATCAAAATATATAGCCAAGAGTCCATGTAATTTCGTACGTGGTTCCAAAGAGATTCCAATGGAAATCCATGGGTAACATTCTACCCAATAACTTGTTTCATTCAATTTCTCACCAAGTAAATTCATCAATATCTCAAACCTTATTTTATATCAAAACATAAATCTAGAGAGTAAAGGAGACATGATACCTATGTAATAACCACATGTAAATCCAAGATATAAGTTTCTTTTCTTGAAAACATACTCAATCAAATAAACCTTAGAATCTCCAAAATTAGGGTTTTTGGTGAAAGTTCACCCAAATCAAAGAAATTCAAATGGAGATGTCTAGTAGGTTAAAATCCTTAATTTTAACATGTATAAAGTTTTTAAAATAGGATGAACTCACCTTCTAGGGTTGTATTTCAAAACCCTAGAATACCAAGAATTTAAAGAGATGAGAATGTGATCTTTGAGGAGACTTGAACTAGCACCACAACCACCTAAGAGCACCTAAAATGCCATAAATGATCAAGAGGTTGTAGGTGGAAGCATTAATGACAAGGAAAGGTTTGGAGGTTGAACTTACCAAGTTCTTGAAGAGAAAACGTGACCTAAAGCTCCCACCAAAAATTAGATAAAAGACCTACAAGCTGTTGCACCCGCTTTAATGCCTAGGCCCGACTGCGAACTTGACACGGCGACTATGCCAATGGCATAGTCGTAGGGCACTTTCGCCCATGTTGAACCCCTTGCGGTACACCAACCGTGATTGTGACAATGCGACAGTTACCCGGGCAATGTCGTCTGACACTATCGCCCCGGATGTACCGTATGTCCAATTCTCCCCGCGACTTTACCCCATGCGACAGTGACATATGTCACAGTTGTTGGGCATTGTCGCCCCGGGTGTGACGTGCTTTGAAAATTCCCTTTTTTGACCCGATCCGCTCTCGACCCACACGAATTCTACTGCAACCATTCACAAGCTCAATGAATAGGGTCTAAGGAACGAATTCATAAGTAAAGGTAGCGTTCTAACTTGAAGGTTCTTACCGAGATTCCGGGTGTAACATGTTGGTCCCGAAGGTGCTTAACAAGTTTGTAGAAGGGGGATTGAATACAAACACATAATTTTAAAGTTTAATAAATTGTTTATTGATAAATCAAAATACAATTTACAAGTTCGTTGCGGAATAAGATTAACTAAAACCTAATCTAAACAAACTTAAGAATCACTAAGAAGGTTGCACAAGAAATAGAGAATATGGGATTAGGAGAATATAGAAAATAAGGGTTTCTATATATTTAGAAAAATGAAGGCCACCTCAGATGGAGTGTTGATCTTTCTATTTATACCCCATGCATTAAATGCATGACAGAGTACTTTACACGTGTCCTTCATTGATTGGTTGCATGGGTCTGACTTTAGAAGACATGCTTTTTGTCGTATGATGAACAGTGTAGTTGACAGACTTGTTGTATGAATTGTTGCAGAGGTATGACTTTTCTGACAATCATACTATGTGTGCAAGGACAAGACAAAAGAGACTTGAGGCATAAGCTAAGTGATCATCAATCACTGAATATCTCTTCCTTCAGAGATATAAAGAAGTTCAGCCATCGCTGAAGCTTTTCCTCAGGTTTCTTCGCGTGTGTAGACTTGTCTTGGCTTCACTGATATCCGCATCAGGTCATGAGTAGACTTGTTTTTGTTCAGCAGTTTTGTCTTCGATTCAGCAGTGAACATCTTTTGTCGTAAAACTTGTCTTCGTGGATTACGTCTAACTGTTACATTCGAAATCATCAACAATACTGAACATACTCAGTATTCGATCGCTGATGATGAAACACTAATACATATGAATGTTTACAAGAGAGATCATCCGTGATAGCTGAAAGACTCAGTATGATCGTTGATGATGAAACACTAATACATAATGTTAAATGTAATTTTCACTAAGTATAGAAAAGGATCATAATCAAATCACTGAGAGAGTTTGTATCAACAATCTCCCCCTATTTGATGATGACAAAGTAACTATGAAGAAAATTACTTTTAAGTCAAAATAAAGGATAATCAGTACTCATAACATACATGTCCCAATTATTATTTTGAGGGATCTTTTACAGTACTAATAGAGTTAAGTACTTCACTGAAATTTTCATTAATTCAAAGAAAGAATTACAAGAGAGATGAAAATTGTAAGTATAAGTGAAGATCTAATTATTGTAAGTCTAACTAACAGATTACAAGAAAGAAAAATCTATTAGCTATCTAGATAGGATTTCAGGATGTTGATCATATAATCTGGTACTTCTTATCCTTTTTGTCTTCAATCAACTGATTCTTGTCGGATGAGAGTCTTGATCGGTTCAGCTGAAGGAGAGTAAGTACACCATAAGCACAGAAGATCCTTGAGATGACTTAGAGGGCAGAGAGGGATTTCAGAGACTCTTTGAAATCTGAGTTGACCTTCATCATCTTTGAAGAAGATTTCAAAAGAGTTCTTCAAAACTTGCCCTGTAATGAATGGACCACCAGGAGGCAGGGATAGATCAAGAACTGAGAGATCAGGAGGAGGCCCGAATAGTGCTTCTTTTGCGAACTTGATGGAGGTGTCGTTTTTTATCACTGCGACATTATCAGAAGAGGAGGAGGAAAACTTTCTCTTTACTTGTTTTGGCTTTGGAGGAAGAGCTGAAGGCACTTTCAGAATAGCAGTGACTCTATTGATGAGGGTTCCAACGATTCCTTCAACATAGCCTTTGTACGTTGATTTAGACTTCCTCAGTGCTTCCTTGAACTCTAGTCATTCAAAGTAACCAAAATGTTCCAGTCTTGATACGAACATAGCTTTGACGCTTCCATCCTCTCTGGTTATCTCCATAGTCACTGAAAGTCGGTCCTTCTTCTTTTTCCCAGAGATAGTGACAACGACGATCTTCATTGAGTCAGAGAGATAGTCTATCTTCTGTTTACACCACTCTAGAGTTTTATCCCTGACCTCTTTTTCTTTTGAATGCTCCTCTTCAATCTCTTTGAGCAAAGCATCTTGAACCTTCACTGTATTCTTCTTCATCTTGTCATCTTTGAATATAGATGAATGAACCTCAAGAGCTAGATTAGCGTCTTTTTGGCATTCAGCAATCAGCTTTTCAGCTCTGACAAATTCTTTGATTTCAGCTTGGGTCAGGAAGTCAAGATCTTGAGTTGAGGATTGAGGAGGGATCGTTAGTCACTAACTCTCTAGGTGAGAGATCATCTATGTTCTTCTTTTAAGTTCATCCTCTGACCATTGAGTTGGTCGATAGGGCCTTCCTGGATGGATCAGGGTTTCATCTTCTTCTTCTTCTAGTTCATCAACCTCATTGAAGGAGGTTGGGATTATTTAATCATCAGTTGTGAGAGTTGGGATTATTTGCAGTGAAGTTCCCTTAAGCAAGGGAGAGAACTGACTGAGCAAAAAATGAAAAAGGGATTTAGTGTTTATTATAGAAGAAGAAAGATAAAGGCTAGAATGAGAGAGGGGTTTGGCAGGAAAAAAAGGAGAGAGGGACAATGAATAGACATACCTGAGAATGATACTCCCCCTCAGATGGTGATATAAGTTTCAGGTTTCCCGCGGCAGCTATTCCCTTCTGCTTGCCTTGGGATGGGGTACCTGAAGCTTTTTCCTTCTGTCTCCCCCCTGCTTCAGTGATAACAACGCCTTTCATCGCTGGATTCGTTGAGACGTTTATGGCTGAGAACTAGAGAGACTGATCCTCTTCATCATCATCATCAGCGACATTGTTATTTTCTTGATCAGGGAGATCAAGTTCTTCATCATCATCTTCTTCTTCTTCTTCCTCATCCTCTTCTTCTTCATCAATTAAAGCAAGGGAAGAAGAGGGAGGTGCTTGATCTTCTGTCGCTGAGACTTCAGCGATCTTCTCCCCCTCAACTTGAAAGGGATTTTCTTCCGTCTCTTGAACCTCAGCTGCAGTGTTCTTTTCTTCATTTGATCTCTCCCCCTCTTTGTCATTATCAACTTGGGGGAGTTCAGCGGTGGTAGCTTCAGCAGTAGGCTTTTGACGGGCATCAACCTCCAACTTATCCAAACGACCTTCAATAATGGGGATCTCTGAAGTGGCCTGATGAACGAATTCAATAGCGACATTCAGCAAGGTACGATCGTTGTTAGTGAAGAAAGGCGTCGGAGTAGGAGCTGGTTTATTCAGCTTGGCCAGCAGCTGAGAGAGCAGCTGATTAGCAGAGTTCATCTTGGTGTTGAGACCTCGAACTTCACCAGTGAAGTGTTCAACATGTCCGGTGAGGAATTGGAGTTGACTCGTGTTGCGGGCCATGTTTTCCTTGAGCTGATTGATTTCTTCCTTAACAGCGTTGACTTGAGAAACTTCTGCCTTGTAGGTAGAAGCAGCAGTGAGTCTTTTCAGCTGCTCACCAGCTTGGTTGACAGCGCTGGTGGTGGCGTTGAGTGAGGTGGAGAGAGAGTCGACTTTGTCATCAAGTTTGTTGACACTGGTGTCAACAGTTCCCAAAGTAGGACCTGAAACAAAAGTTAGTGGTTGAGCAAAATGATGCTCAGGCTTATATGGAGAGGTGGGAGAAGTGTATATGGGGTTAGGAATACTTGATAGATCAAATATATTGAAGAATTGCATATCTCTTTCAAAATTTGGAGGTGTTTGAGTACCAGGTCCTATGGATGTAGCGGTAAGAGGTTGTTGCGATATGTTGGGAGGGTTAATGACCAAAGAAATAGTAGAAGAAGGAGGAGTAATGTGGATAGAAGTAGAGTGAACACTGGTGATAGTGGAAATTACCTCAGTTGGTTGTTATCGAGGAACTGAGAAAAGTGGGGTTGTCACCGGTGTGGTGTCAGCGATTGACGTCACTGGCACGGTTTTTGTTATGGTAGCTGATGTCGAGGAGCGACCCATAAATCCATCCAAAGTAGTTTGTTGAGAAACTACCTCAGGGAAGTTACCAGAAGGGGTTGACTCCTTGGTCTTTTTGGCCTTTTTAGCAGGGCCAAAAAGAGCTGTAGACTGTCGCTTGGAAGTGGTTGTAGCGGAAGGGTTAGCAGAAGAAGGAACCTTCTGCATGGCCGCTGAAGTCGAAGGATAGAGAGAGAGACGAGATCGTATAGTAGAAAGACTTACCTCATTTTCAGCGGGTTTGATGTCCAGCGCTCGTTGACCAACCCGTGAGAAGCTACCATCATTTGTTATGGGGTACTTCTTGTCGAGGAGAAAATGAAGATAAGCACAAATGAAACGAACATAGGGAATCTTGGGATCCCTTTCAGGATTCTCGATCTTTGACAAGAGATTGTCAAAGATCGCTCCGGCATAGTCATAGTGCTTTCCAGTAAGCACTGAATATCCCATTTGTAGTTGCATTTTGCTAGCGTGGTCCAGTGATCCTATCTTGCCACTCATACTCTGAATAATATGAGTGAAGATGTAGTTGATCTCTGAAGGCATGTTTGCCTTCTGGATTTTAGTCATCTTCTTGTTGGGAATCTGGGAGCGAGGTTTGTTGTCCCAAGTGTATTCCATGTCATCCAGAAATCGGATGAGTTTAGCATCAGTGGGAAGAGAGTCGAAACCGTTGGCAGTCTTGGCAGGGAATCGAAGAGCCTTGCGGATACCAAAGGCAGTGAGATTTTCGGGGCCATGTTCAGTCTGGAAAGAGATAGGAGGGACCACTTCACCCTTTTTGTTGGTCACTGAGCTCTTATCAGCAGTAAACTAGAATTGCTGAAGTAGTGTTTTGGATGGCTTGGGGTCAACAGTCAGAGCATATGCTATGCATGATTGTTTCAGAAAGGTAGCAGCTTCCACCAGATGTGGGTATTTTTCAGCTTCAAAGTCCAAGCGAGCCAGGTGGTTGTTCTTAGGGATTTCAGAGTCAGTTAGTGCGAACTTGACATTCTTCGAAGCAATAAGTGTAGCTTGGGCCATTTCTGGAATAGAGAGAAGTAGAGTAGAATAAAAGATTTAGAGTCTAAAAACAATGAAAATATTTTACCAGTTTCTCTTTTTGGAAAGAAACAGAGAAAAATAAAGTTGTTTTTAGAGTAAAACAGTGTTCTTTACGAAAAGAAAGAACAATCTTAAAAACCAAATGTTTTTGAACAAGTTAAAATCAAAAGATATGATTTTAATGTAAGAAACACTTTTAAATCCAAAATAAGAGGATATTTAGGATTCAAGAGTGTTTTTAAGAGAAAAGAATGTGAAGAAACAAAAACCTGATGATCTTGAAGATTTGAAGATTGAGATGTGTGTGTTTTTGTTTGCTTGAATACCGAGAATGCATTTTCTTGCCTTAGAAGTTTTTGAGAGCGTAAAAGGTAAAAATGAAAATGGCATTCCTTTTATATGAGGGGGATAGAAGGAATTTGGGGCGGGAAAAGGAGGTCATCATGACACGGACACGTCCCACGAAATTGATTGGACATGAAGTGCAACGGACGAACGTGTCAAAAATGGCGTGCCATGGATTATCGTTTAGAATGACATCATAGGAGAGAGAAAACATTTTGTTTTTAGAAAGTATCACTGATTGAAATTTAGAGATAATTTTTCTTTTCAAAGGATTACTGACGAGAAATATCAGTGATAAGATTTGTTTATCAAAAAGCTTTTAACCACTTGAAGAAATTCAGTGATTGAAGATTTGATTTTTGAAAAACGTCTTACTGAATGAGATATTCACTGAGAGAGAATGAGAAAGCATACCTGAGAGTTAGAATATTTAGTCATAGATTACATGATGAAGTGTAACATATTATCACTGACATAATGCATGAAAGCTGAAGATTTAATCTTCAAGATTTAGCATTCCAAGCTCACTGATGACAAAGTTAAATCTTGTCTCATCAAGAGGTTTGGTAAACAGATCAGCGAGCTGATAGTCAGTAGGGATAAAGTGAAGTTCAATATCACCATTCATCACATGATCTCTGATAAAATGATATTTGATCTCTTATGTGTTTCGTCTTTGAATGTAGCACTGGATTGTTTGCTATAGCGATGGCACTAGTGTTGTCGCAATAGATTGGAATCTTTGATAGTTGAAGGTCATAGTCTAATAGTTGATTTCTCATCCATAAGACTTGAGCACAACTTCTAGCGGCTACGTATTCAGCTTCAGTTGTGGAAGTGGACACAGAGTTTTGCTTTTTACTTGTCCAACTTACTAGATTTCCTCCTAAAAGTTGACATCCACCAGTGGTGCTTTTTCTATCAAGTTTGCAACCTGCAAAATCACTATCTGAATATCCAGTTAGATCGAACCCTGAATCTTTGGGATACCAAAGACCGAGGTTAGGAGTTCCTTTCAGATATCTGAAGATTCGCTTTACAACGATCAGATGGGATTCCTTGGGTTCAGATTAGACCTGGCAAACGTGTCGTGTCGTGTCGGGTTCAAAGTTAAACGGGTTGAGAATGTCTAACCCTAACCCGACCCGTTTAATAAACGGGTCATAAAATACCAACCCTAACCCGACACGACCCGCCTAAACCGTTTAACCCGTTTAACATTTATAAAACTAAAAATTGAAAATTCACAAAAAAGTACAAATCAAAAATTTTAAATGAAAGCATTAGAAAATCCAAATTTTATAGTTCAAACTTATAAGTTATAACCAAATCTAAAACATTTAAAAATCCAAAACATTAAAAATAAAACTTATAATATATATATATATATATATATATATAAACGGGTTATTCGGGTCATTTTCGAGTTGAAAATTTTGACCCTGACCTTACCCGTTTAACTTTCGTGTCGTGTCGTGTCAACCCGTTTACTTAAACGGGTTGAAATGTATTACCCAAACCCGCTTATTTCGTGTCGAGTTCGTGTCGTGTTAGCGTGTCGTGTCAGTTTTTGCCAGGTCTAGTTCAGATTGATAGCGTGCGCAAAGACATGTAGAGTACATCATGTCAGGTCGGATCATTGTAAGATACAGCAGGGAGCTTATCATTCCTCTATAGGCAGTGACATTAACAGGTTTTCTTGTTGGATCCTTGTTTAATTTCAGAGGAGGTGCCATAGGAGTTTTCATGGCTGAAGTTTAAGTAAGATCAAATTTTTTTAGCATATCTTTAATGTACTTACCTTGGTTAATAAATGTACCTTTATCAGTTTTCCATTTAGGAATGCTGATTTTACATCTATTTGATATACTTTGAAGTCTTTGTAAACTGCATAAGCTAATAAGAGTCGAATTGCTTCGAGCCTAGCCACAAGGGCAAAGGTTTCATCATAGTCTATGCCTTCCTCTTGCCTGTATCCCTGAGCAACAAGTCTAGCCTTGTTACGGGTTACAGTCACATGTTCATCTAATTTATTTCTAAACACCCATTTAGTGCCTATAACAGTCTTATCAGATGGTCTGGGAACGAGATTCCAAACTTTGTTTCGAGCAAACTCAGTCAGCTCTTCTTGCATAGCGCTGACCCAGTTTGGATCTATGAGGGCATCATCAGTCTTATTTGGCTCTAAACAAGAAAGAAAGTTGACAAAGAGACAGATATTACCTGAACTTCGTCGAGTCTGAATACCTGCATCGGGATCACCAAGGATTTGATCTATGGGGTGATCTTTGGTCCATCACTGAGCAGGAGCATGATCTCTCACTTCAGGAGTTGAATCAACAATAGGGATGTTCACTGATGAAGAAGATTGAGGTTCATCAGCTATTAATTGTTGAGTGTCAGACAGACCATTGTTCACTGAGAGGTTTTCAGACGAGGGAAGATCTGATGGAGGGAGTGTATTTAGAGGCTCAGCTGAAACCCATGAGGTGGATTCAGCATTAGGTGGTATGATGTTTGGATCATCATCAGCGACTGAATGATCTGTGTACTGATGGTTTGTGAAGAAAGGTTATGTTTCTCTATAATAAGAGAACATCCAAACATTTAGTTCTTTATTGTCAGCAATAGGTTTAGAATTTGCTGAACGGGATTCGTCAAAGGTGACATGAATTGTTTTTTCTTCTACATTTTGTCTTCTCTTATTGAAGACTCTATAGGCCTTAGAGATAGAGGAATATCCAAGAAATATTCCATCATCAGCTTTTGGGTCGAACTTTCCAAGAGCATCTTTGTTGTTTAAAATGTAACACTGACAACCAAAGATATAAAGAAAACTGATAGAAGGTTTCCTTCCATGAAATAGTTCATAAGTTGTTTTTCCAAATCGCTTTACTATCAGAGATATGTTTTGAGTGCAGCATGCAGTGTTTACATCTTCAGCCCAGAACTGAGTAGGGAGATGAGAATCACTGAGAATTGATCTGGCAGCTTCAATGATCGTTCTATTTCTTCTTTCAACAACACCGTTCTGCCGAGGAGTTCTTACAGAGGAGAAGTTGTGAGAAATTCCCTTACTCTCAAAGAAATTGTTCAGGGAACTATTTTTGAATTAAGTTCCATGATCACTTCTTATTGAGCGAACAGTAAGATTATTCAGCACTTCCATCATTTTAATAAAAGATATCAGTTCTTCTAGAGTGTCACCTTTGTAGCGAAGAAAGATAACCCATGTGTAGCGAGAGTATTCATCTACGATGACAAGTGTATATTTCTTTCCAGCTATGGATGGATATTGACAGGGCCAAACAAATCCATATGCAAGAGTTGAAGAATTGTCACTGAGGAAACTTGTTTAGATTTGAAACTAGCTTTAGTTTGTTTTCCTTTCTCACATGTTGAACATAGAGATTCCTTGGCATATGAGTATTGAGGAAGACCAGAGACCAGTTCCTTAGTAGAGAGAGAATTCAGGGTTTTGAAATTGAGATGAGAAAACCTCTTATGCCATAGCCAGTTGACATCAGCAGAGACTTTAGACATAAAACAAACATTTTCAGTTATAGTAGAGTCCATGTCTATTACATAGACATTTTCCATATGGTAACCACTGAGAGCAAGTTTTCCATTTTACTCATCACTGAACATGCTTTCTTATTGAAGCGAACTTCATAGTCTTTGTCACATAGCTGACTAATGCTTAGAAGATTGTGCTTCAGTCCATCTACGTAAGCAACTCTTCTGAAGGTAGTTGTCCCATTGTTGAGGACACCAAACCCTCGGGTATATCCTTTTCCATTTCCACCAAAGGTCACTGAGGGACCTTTCTTTTCCTTGTATTCAGTAAGCAGGTCTTTTTGTCCAGTCATGTGTCGAGAGCATCCACTATCTAGATACTAGATACCCTTCGATCCCTGCAAACATAAGGAAGATTAATTTTTGATTGGTACCCACTTTTCAATGGGTCCAGCAGTGTTAGTGGAGATGGAAGGTTCAACAATCTTCACGACAGTTGAAGATTCAGCTTCAGTGGTAACCTTCACTTTGGTCAATTGTTTAACCTTAGTGGTATTCTTCATCTTGGTTGATTTCTCAGCTTTGGTGACCTTCTAAGCCTTGGGGCCATTCATCTTCACTTTAGTTATCTTATCAGCTATTGTGGCAGTAAGACATTTACTGGCAATATGGTCAGTGAGTCCACAATGATAGCATTCTCTATATTTAATGGTGGCTTTAGGACCATGAGAAATAAGATTAGAAAACTTGAAATGAGCAGGGTCAGCTCCAAGAATACCTTTAGCATAAGATCTGGGAGGAACTTTCAGTTCTTCAGATTTCTTAGGCTTAAGATCAATTTTCAGCTTTGGAGTTGATCTCTGAGAAATATCAGTGATTTTAGTTCCAGAGCTGGAAGATTGACTTACTGAAGGTTTAGACGAAACTTTCAGTTTTGCTATCTTGGTAGCCTTCTTAGGATGGGAAATGGATTTCCCTTTATCAGCGAGCTTAGAGCCTTTTGATAATTCCTCAGGAATAGAATTATAGGAAGAAGAGCACTGAGTAAAAGAGATGTCAGGGATAGAAGAGACAAACATTCCAAACTTAAGCATAGAACTCTCTTCTTTAGGTTCATCCTGTTCTTTCCAAAAACCAAGACCGGTTTTATCACTGGCAGGGATTTGAGCCATGATGATTTCAGTGATTTTGGTAGAAGAGTTACACCATCCCTTAACAGTTGCCTTTTCTGCTTTTAAAGCAGTGATGGCTTGTTTGCGTCCAATGCTGGTAATTTCATTGACAATGACTTGATCTTTAAACTTTCCTCTAAAAGAATCAGTTCTCTGATCATTCCATGACATTTTTCTACCTGTTCGGTTAAATCAATATTTTTGTTTTCAGCTAGAGTTTTGCCATTCAGTGCATTGTACATATCAATTGTCAGCACATCTACATCCCAACTTCTCTTAGCTTCAGAAAGAGAGGGATTAGTAGATATAGATACCTGAGAAGAGATGTGACTCATGGAAGTTCCTGTTGGTTCTTCCACTTCTTCTTTTATCCCAACCATAAGACAGAGATTAGCAACTTCTTCTTCATCAGAAGTAGATTCCTCAGATTCAACCCAGTCGTGCTCTTCAGCGATAAGACCTTTACCATTTCTTTAAAGTTTTTCAACTTTTGATATTTTTCTTTAAGCTTGAGGTATTTGTTATCGTTGGATTTTCTGGAAGTAGAGGATTTGAACACTTTCTTTGATCTGTATTCATTAGCAAAGTGTCCAATCTTTTACAGTTATAGCATGTAGCAGTAGCCTTATCAATAGGGGTTGATTTTGGCTTTTCAGGGAGAGAGAGAGAGTCTTATTTCTTCTGAAATTTCTCTTTCTTGCAAATCTATTAAAAGAGTTTGTCAAGAGTGCTAAGGATTCATCAAATTCTGAAATATCAGCATCTAATGATTCCTCAGAGTCAGAATCTAACTCAGTGATAGTGAGAATAGATCGATGAGATGTAATGATCTCTGAAGAGACTAAAGCAACATGAGTGCTTTTGGAGTCTTTAGAATCTTTTACAAAATTCTTCTTCAGGAGATTTGATTGCTCATAGTTGAGCAATATTCCATATAAGGTGCTAAGAGAGAGAGAATTTAAGTCTTTTGTCAGCTTCCGACACATTGAGTAACTGTCCCAGCTTTTAGGAAGACATTCCAAGAATTTAGTTAAGACCTCAGAGTTAGAATAGGTCCTACCAGCAGTCCTTAGATCAATTATTAGATAGTTAAATCTCTGGTGAACATCAGATAAGTATTCATTCTTACCAGCGATAAAACTTTCATATTGTCTTACCAAATTAATCTTTCGGGTTTCTTGGACTTCAGTGGTACCTTCATATTGAACACATATAGTGTCCCACATTTCTTTGGCAGTTTTAAGATGCATGATGGAATGGAAGGCTTCATCAGGCAGAGCCATAGAGATAATGGTTTTTGCCTTAGCATCTAAACCGACTTTCTTTTTATCTTCATCACTCCATTGTCTTAATCTTTAATAGCACATCTTTCAGGGACAGCAGGAGTGGTGGTGGTAGCTGGAACTGCAACTATAATAGTGAAGGGTTCATAAGGAGCATTTGCTACATATTCATGTATATTGGGATCTACACCTTCTAGAAATAGCATCATTCGATTTTTCCAGAGAGCAAAGTTATCTCTGTTAAACCGAGGAGGTTTTGAGAATGAACCATTATCATAGTAGTTTGTGTTTGTATTGATTGCCATATTAAGAATAGCAAGGAAGAGAATAAAGCAAGATCTTGTTTATTAGATTAAACAACCTGCTCTGAGACCACTTATTGGTCCCGAAGGTTCTTAACAAGTTTGTAGAAGGGGGGGTTGAATACAAACACAGAATTTAAAGTTTAATAAATTGTTTATTGATAAATCAAAATACAGTTTACAAGTTTGTTGCGGAATAAGATTAAGTAAAACCTAATCTAAACAAACTTAAGAATCACTAAGAAGGTTGCACAAGAAATAGAGAATATGGGATTGGGAGAATATAGAAAACAAGGGTTTCTATATATTTAGAAAAATGAAGGCCACCTCAGATGGTGTGTTGATCTTTCTATTTATACCCCATGCATTAAATGCATGGCAGAGTACTTTACACGCGTCCTTCATTGATTGGTTGCATGGGTCTGACTTTAGGAGACATTCTTTTGGCCGTATGATGAACAATGTAGTTGACAGAGTTGTTATACGAATTGCTGCAGAGGTATGTCTTTTCTGACAATCGTACTATGTGTGCAAGGACAAGACAAAAGAGACTTGAGGCATAAGATAAGTGATCATCAATCGTTGAATATCTCTTCCTTAAGATATATAAAGAAGTTAAGCTATCGCTGAAGCTTTTCCTCAGGTTTCTTCGCATGTATAGACTTGTCTTGGCTTCACTGATATCCGCATCAGGTCATGAGTAGACTTGTCTTTGTTCAGCAGATTTGTCTTCGATTCAGCAGTAAACATCTTTTGTCGCGAAACTTGTCTTTATGGATTACGTCTAACTGTTACATTCGAAATCATCAGCAATACTGAACATACTCAGTATTCGATCGCTGATGATGAAACACTAATACATATGAATGTTTACAAGAGAGATCATCAGCGATAGCTAAACAGACTTAGTATGATCGCTGATGATGAAACACTAATACATAATGTTAAACGTAATTTTCACTAAGTATAGAAAAGGATCATTATCAAATCACTGAGAGAGTTTGGATCAACATAACAACATTTAAGGCAAGGGTCTTCAAGTATCATCAAGCTCAATAGTGTTTTCTTGCTAGGGATTTCTTTGGGTTTTAGGGTGATACCAAAACCTAACAAGGTGAGTACATCCTACACTTTTCTAAACATCATACATTTACTAAATGCTTCATTGAGGATTTCTCAAAGCTAGTATTTCTCTATTTCCATTTGATTGATTTTGGAAAGTTAGGTCAACTTGGGTTTTGGCCAAGTTTGTCATTTTGATGAAATGACCATGAAGAATGGTTTTAAATGCTTGGATGATAATTACTTCTTATTTTATGAGTTTTGACACACAAATGTGGATGGCTAAAAATTATGATTTATTGGTGAAAGATAGATAATTCCCCAATAACGAATTTCTACTAAGATTGTTTATGTGATGGGCATATCACTGTATGTATAGAAGGTATTGTGTGTGAAATTATGATGTAATGGATCTATGGGCATGGAAGTCTATCTTGTTATGTGAAAGTGTGGAAGAGATTCCCAAATGGTAATTTAGAAACATGCATTTGTTCATAATGTGATTCTAAATGAAAATTCTAATCTCGGAAGGTGAGGTCCCAAGGTAAAGATCTGGATAGGGTTGAACTTGGTGATCCTTGAGTAAAAGACTTGGATAGAGTTGAACTCATTATTTTGTCGGACTAAAGACTTCGATATAGATGAGGTTCGAAATGACTAAAGACCTAGATAGGGTTGATGTCAATAATCTCACCACCTTGATTTATGCTCAAACATAAGTTTGTGGCTTACTTTTTGTGTTCCATCACAACTGTAGTAAAATCGGGTCTCCCCGTCATCTTATGAAGTTAAAGGCCCTTCCAAGGGATTGAAATGTGTATTAATAATAATGTTTGATTTAATGAAAGTTATACCTACCATTTTCTGGCTATATCATTTAACTATTTGTTCTCACTAGGCTTAAAGTCTAACACTTTTTCTTAAAATGACATGTATGTCAGGTTCTACTAGTGGCCGAGTTTCCAAGCCATGAGAAGAGAGTTGGATGCCTTTAGCGATGATCTTTTGGGAGTAGATAACATTTTGAAGGAATTGGCGTGCAAGAATTGATTTCATTCTTTTGGGAAATTATAGTGACAACCCTCTGTAATTATCTAAGTCTCAATAGTTTAGATTATTAGGTTGTCATTTATTGTCTCCATTTACCGTTGTATAAACGTTTTCACTTTTCCCCTAGTTAAGGCTGATTTATATAGATGTCAATTTCATGTTTTTATTCATGTTTAAATTTGCTTCTATTTTAGGGGTGTTACAAGTTGGTATCAGAGCACTAGTTTAAGTGAACTTGGTATGAATATAAGATGTCTAGACTTAAGTTGATGACGTTAAGCTGTGATTTGTGAAATTTTGGTAGAACGTTAAGATGGGGTAGTTCTAGAGTCAACGGAATTACACTAATTGAGAGTCGTGACGATGGTAGCGAGGATTCTTATGTATGATGTGTTCATAATTCACTTAGCTATTGCTATTATGAATATGTTGTTATGTGGACATGCTTGATTTTAGTATTATTATGATGATTAATGAATGTAGTAGTACATTCTACGTGATTAATTATTATATCCTATTTCTTACCTCTGTTCTCGTGTGGATAACAGTCTAAGATGGTTAACACTCGGAGCAGGGCGCCGAACCAATATGAGGTTCAAGAAGCAAGTGTGACAACTGCCAAACAACTGCAACAAGACACTTTCCCCGAAAATCCCATTCCTGAAATGTTGGTAGGGAGGATTGAAACCGTACCCAGAGTAAACTTTAACATGGAGGAGCCCGTTATGCAAGAGATGGATCCCCAATCCGTGATGATGGTGAGTTTCCTTCAAATGATGAACTCGGCCATGGACAAGAGGGATGAGAGGTTTATGAAGATACTAGAGGATAGGGATTCCAGTAATCGAAGGCATGTGACAGTGGTGGAGAATACAGTGGTTGGCTCCGGAGGTACCGGAAATGTGAGCAGTACCGAAGAGCACGTGAATGTGGGGGCAAGACGAGGAGAAAGAGGATACTCCTTTAAAACCTTCTTATGTTGTAAACCATTGGAATTCTCGGGGTCTACGAATTCAGTCATTTGCATGAACTGGCTTCGAGGGGTAGAACTAGCTTTTAAATCTAGCGAATGTGGGGAACCTCAAAAAGTTAGGTTCACATCACAGATGTTTAGAGGGGAAGCCCTTGAATGGTGGAATGTAGTTCGGGCAACTCTCGAGCCGACGATTTTAGCTTAACTTTCATGGGGAACCTTCAAGAATAAGGTTATGGATAATTATTGTAATGAGAGGGCCTTGGACCGAATTGAAGAAGAATTCCAAAGTTTGAAGAAGGGAGATCGGTTGATCGCTAAATATTCCAAATCGTTTATGGAGAACCAAGCTTTGTGGGACATTTGTCCTTCAACGAAAAGGACAAGATTAAGGCCCATCACAAAGGACTGCCATCAGAGATGAGGACAACAGTGAGAAATGCGAAGGTAACAGCATTGCATCGAAGAATCACAATTAGTAGAAGATGATCACGTTCAAAGTAAGGAAGAACGGGCCCATGCGGGCAAGAAGAGAAAGTGGGAGGGCAATCTGGTAGCCTCCAAGAATCCGAGAACCTTCATCAACAATCGTGGGTTCGATCCTAGGTGGGAGTCTAGGTGGTGCCCTAAGTGTCGAAGAAAGCATCACAGCCCATGCAATTCTAGTGGGGTGAGTTGCTTCAAGGATCCGGGACACATCCGAAATGAGTGCCTAATGCTAAGGACGAGAGGAACACAAGGGAAGAAGGAAAGCTCTCCGAGAGTACTTGGTAGATAGTTTCAACCGCTAAAGAGGCAAAGGCATCGACGGATGTCGTGTCGGGTACGTTTCTCATAAACTCCGTACCTGCGTATATTTTATTTGATTCGGGCGCAAGTTTCTCTTTCATGTCAGATTTGTTTTGCCAAAAGTTGTTATGACCCCTAGTGTTCTAGAAGATGCCCTAGTGATATAGATAGCCAACAGTGGCCAAGTAGTAGTTCGTGAAGTGTTGAACGGTTGTGTTCTCGAGATTGAAATGACGGAGTTTTCGATCAACTTGTTGCCTATGTTGATCGGTAGGTTTGACATAGTGATTTGGATGGATTGGTTGGAGGAAAACCAAACTACGATCTTATGTGCAAAGAAGTTGATCTGAATCCCAACAACGGACAGTGGGGTCGTGATCATGTATAGAGAGGGAGGAAGGGAGATGTCGCAGTCATTACCACGACTAAAGCATGTAAGTGCATGGTAAAAGGATGCTCATCCTTCTTGGCATACGTGATAGATGTTAAGCTCGAGAAGATGAAGCTGGAGGATGTAAGGGTGGTGAGTAAGTTTCTCAATGTATTTACAGATGACTTACTCGGTTTGCTACCCGAACGACAAGTAGAGTTTTGGATTGATATTATTTTGGGGGCTGCTCCAATTCTAGAGCTCCTTACCGGTTGGCTCTGTCCAAAATGCAAGAGATGATGGTGCAACTTTAAGACCTTCTTGAGAAGGGGTTCGTTAGACCAAGCTCGTCGCCTTGGGGAGCTCCGATCTTATTCGTCAAGAAAAAGGATGGCACAATGAGGATGTGTGTAACGCCCGGAAATTTCTTAGGTAAGTAAGACTTAGGACTAACTTTCTTTGTGTCGCCCTAATGGGTCCTATATAAAGTAATTGCACCTTCCAATCATAGAATTAATCCTAAGGACTACTATTAATTGTTAACAAAGGAATGCGGACCAAAATCGAGAGACCAACCCCTATTAACGATCTTACCGGCGGCTGTGACATGTTTCAAGGTCGTGCGACATTGTCGCGGGTGTTTTGGTGCTTGCGGTACATCTAAGGCGAGAGTAACCGCGATTGTGCCATAGGGCACTCTCGCCGGTCATAATCCCCGAGATTGTACCGAGAGAGGGTTTGGGGAGGCGACTATGCTCTGGAGACAGTGCCAGTGGCAAGGTCGTGTGGCACTATCGCCCGCGGGATCTGATGGGTTAAAAAAAAACCCACTCCAGCTCGTTTTTACTGAACATTTCTCACAAATCAGATTAGGGTTTCGATTGGGAGCATAGTTAGAAGCGATTTTCACTCATTTCTACACTCTCTCCTCCATTAATGCACTAGAGATTGTTGGGTGCAATAAATCTCCATCAAAACACTTCTAGGGTGCATTTAAGAGCCATCATTCAAGCTTGGGGATCTCAATACTTCACCTCCTTTCACCCCCATCAACTTTTCTAGGTTTTTATCTAAAATCTAGATAGTGAGTGTTCTAAAGCTTTATAAATGAGATACATGTATTTACTTGCATAAACATTGATTTTCTCTATCAAATGGAATTAGGGTTTTCTCATGTTTACTACTTTGACCTAATATTGCCATGGGATGTGAATGGTTAACCTTGAGAGGTGGAAGTATGTATGTGTTGGTATTATGAACAAGTTGAGGGATGAGATTTATTCTCATACCATTCGATGATTTGATTACTCAAGGTGTTGGGAAATATTCCCATTGTGGGTGAGCTTTATTTATGGTTAAATGCATATAAATGAATGGTGTTTTAGGGTTATATTCCTTGCATTCACTTGTCTTATGGATATGAAAACTTAGACCATATGATGTGCATTGGTACTGTATACACTTTATAAGGGCACAATTTCTCTTTTGGTCACAAATGAGTTGTGTGGATGAACCAAGTCAAATAGGTATTAGGAGGACATAGTCTTGGGCGCCACCATGTTGGTATGTGCCTAGACCTCCGCCACTTGAGGCAATGCCTATGTTGTATCCTCGGGTGTGTTGGGCCTTGTGGTGTCACTCATGGAAGTGGACACTAGAGTATCTCGTCTCTTGGGTGTAACTTGATTGGTGTTATGGGTCTCCCCCAGTGATTCCAATTATAATCATGATTAACGGTCACAAGCTATGTACTTGCCATTTATGCATCTATTAATTGTCATTAAACCTCACTAGGCTCTTTGGCCTAACACTTGATTTATGTCTATGTGTATCTCAGGTTCTAGTGGCATCACACCTAAGAAGGTTTAGGCGATCTCGAGTGAGCTTGGGGAGTGCAAGCGGGTGCACTTTTTGTGAAGACCTTTGTTAGAGTATAGACGACACCCCTTTCGTAATCTTATTTTTGTTTAAGGAACTAGATTAATAGGTTGTTGTTTATTTTCCTTATAGTTACAAACTGTAATTAAACAGTTATTCGTATTTCCCCATTTTTGGGAGGCTCATGCTATGACATTTTAAATACCACATTTCCATTTTTTCGAAAATTTTTGTTATCCTATTTTTGGGGTGTTACAATGTGCATCGATTATAGGGAGTTGAACAAGGAGACCATGAAGAACAAGTATCCTCTCTAAGGATAGACGACTTATTTGATCAACCCCAAGGAGCGGGTTGCTTCTCAAAAAATCGACCTACGATTAGGATATCACCAAGTGAGGGAGAAGAAGGACGACATCCCAAAGATGACATTCATAATGGGTTATGGCCATTGAGTTCCTAGTGATGCCATTCGGTTTGACTAGCACACCAGCGGTGTTTATGGACTTGATGAATAGAGTATGTTCGACTCTTCCTTGATAGGCCGGTGATTGTATTCATTGACGACATACTTGTCTACTCCAAGAATGAGTCGGATCATGAACAACACTTACGAGAAGTCCTATAAGTGCTAAGGAAAGAAAAGTTGTACGCAAAATTCTCCAAGTTTGATTTATGGCTGCAAGAGGTGCAATTCTTGGGGCACCGTGGTCACTCGAGAAGGGGTAAAGATGGACCCCTAAAAAATTGATGCCATGATGAATTGGAATCGCCCAAGAATCCGTCTGAAATTTGAAGCTTCTTGGGATTAACGGGGTACTATCGGAATTCATCCAAGACTTCTCCAATATTGATTCTTTCTTGACGGCTCTAACGCCGAAGAACGTGAAGTTCGTGTGGACCGACACCCAAGAAAGAGCATTTCAGACCCTTCAGAAGAAATTATGTGAAGCACCAATCCTATCATTACCTTAAGGAACTTAAGATTTCGTGGTCTTTAGCGATGCCTCGAAGATGGGTTTGGGTTGTGTCCTGATACAATGAGGCAAGTTGATTGTTTATGCATCGAGACAATTCATGATCCACGAGAAGAATTGCCCCACTCACGATTTAGAGTTAGAAGCGGTGGTGTTCTCCTTGAATCTATGGCGACACTATCTTTATGGCACTAAGTGTACCCTTTACACTGATCATAAGAGTTTGAAATATGTCTTCGATCAGAAGAAGTTGAATATGAGACAGAAAAGGTGGCTGGAACTACTAAAAGATTTTGATTGTGAGTTTCTTTTACCACCCCGGTAAAGCAAACGTCGTAGCCGATGCTCTGAGTCGGAAAGAGTGTAGCAGTAGTGTTCGGGATACCTTTTCCCGAATCGATTTAGTGTCGAGTTTGATAGAGAAGATCAAGACGTCCTAAATCGAGGCACTGTTAGAAGAGAATCTTAAGAGTGAAGTGATGATGAAACAACACTTACTCTTAACTGAAGATGGTCATGGAGTGAAACTGTTCAAGGGTCACGTGTGGGTGCCCAAAATTAGGGTTAACCGTGAATTATTTCTAGAGGATGCCCACAAATCCTAGTATTCTATACACCCCAGGAGTACAAAAATGTACAGAGATCCGAAGTTAAACTATTGGTGGCCCATCATGAAGTTGGATGTGGCGAATTACGTGGAACGATGCATGATGTGTCTACAAGTTAAAGTCGAACACCAACGACCGTATGAGAGCCTCCAATCATTAGAAATCCGGGAGTGGAAGTGAGAACATACCACCATGGACTTCGTGACCAAATTGCCAAAAAATCTAAGAGGTCATGATACTATATGGGTGGTTGTGGACCGTTTAACTAAGAGTGCTCACTTTCTAGCCATGCAGGAGACACTCTCGATGGACAAGTTGGCGAAACTGTATATTCATGACGTCATTTTGAGACATGGAGTGTCGTTGTCCATCATATAGGATAGAGATAGTTGGTTTACTTCAAATTTTTGGGATATCATTCAAAAAGAATTGCACACAAGAGTGAAATTGAGCACAACTTACCACTCACAAACCGACGGACAAAGTGAAAGGACTATTCAAACCCTTGAAAATATGCTTCGGTCATGTGTCATTGACTTCGGCGGAAGTTGGGATTCTCACCTACCGTTAGGGGAGTTCACCTACAACAACAGCTACCTAGGTCCGATTTTGGGGTATTTAAGGGGCATTTAAAGGCATATAAGAAAGGATTCAAGGGGTGGAGTTAGAGATTCAAGATCTACACTCTTTTCTCACCATTATTGCTTGGTTTTAGTTTTTCTTCAAAACCTTAGTATTATGAGTTCATTCTAACCTTTTTCTAAACTTTTATGCATGTCAAAATGTTACATTTTAGCATCATAATCGTTCCTCTTGATATGTTTTACATATTTGTGGATTTTGTGTATTTTGGGAGATTTAGGGGATTTTACCCTTTTTATAAGATGAAGGTTTAGCTTCTTTAAACATGTTATAATTGTGAGTTTTTGGAATATGAATGATATTTTGGTGCATCTTTTCTATTTGGTATGTTTGGCCATTTAGATGATTTTTTGGGAAATTTGGGAATGTTGCCCATTTTTTAACTAAATGATTTGTGTTATTTGGAAATGGTACATGGATGACTTTGTCCAAGTTTATGAAGTATTTAGAGTGCAAATGTGAAACTTTGATTTATTTTGGATTTGTACCATTGGGAGTTCATAGACTTGAATATTTGATGATTGTGGAATAACCCTCGTTTTGAATAATGGGTTTTGAATATCATCTTTTGAGAACATAATTTCTTGGACTTTGGCATAATCTACTTTATCAACAAAATAGGATTTCTCCTTTTTAGGCACTTGATGTGCATAAGAGTTTATGTGCTTGATGTGGTTTGACACCCGTCTAGAATACTATTGAGTATTAGACGGTAATGCAATGGATCCATAGGCATAAGAGTAGATTTATGAGTTTAAGATGAGATAGTTATTCCTTTATTGTAGTTAGAAACGGATAATTAATCATCAGGGGACTCAAATTATAGATCATGTGTGGTTGAACTTGATGACCGCATGATCCATAGCGGGGGACTCAAGCTATAGACCATAGGTGGTTGAACTTGATGACCGCATGATCCATAGCGAATGACTCAAGCTATATACTGTGAGTGGTTGAACTTGATGACCGTGTAATTCGTAATGATTTATTACTAGCGAATGAGCATATCTAGGTTCATTGGGGGACTTAAGCTATAGATCATGGGTGGTTGAACTTGATGATCAGTGTTCCATAGTGGGGGCTCAGTAAATTAGATGTGTGGCCTACTTATGTGTTTCATCACGATCTAAGGAAATCCGGTCTCCCCCATCATTACAAGATGTGTTGCTGACTTTAAAGTCTTTAAAAAAATGAAATGTTGGGTTATCGGATTTTGATAAAGCTTTATGTTTCCGGTTTATTAACTTCATTTATAAACTGTTTGATCTCACTATTCGTTAAGCCTAACACTTTTTCTTAAAATGATATGTATATCAGGTTCCTTAGGCAACAGGGCTAAGGATGTTTGAGCAACAATCCATGTGTCGTTAGCGGCATTTGTCGGGTAGCATTGTTGGAGCGCCTATTGTTTTCATTTATAAAGAGACTTTTGATGGTTGTAGTAACCCTCAAATGTAATCTTTCATTAGACTGATTTAGATTAGGAGGTTAATATTGTTTATTAACCTTTCTCTGTCTTATTGGTGAGCGTTGTTCCCTTTTGTTGAGAAATACTCTTACATTAAATGTTAATTCCAGGTTTTTGTAGATTTCTCTTATTTTAGGGGTGTTACATTTAAAGTTCCTACTGCAATGTTTGTGAGTTTTAATTCGGTCTTGTTACTCGATTTTTACAACATCTAAAACTTAAGCTTTCTATAGTTTATGTTATTCGCATTTACTTCTTTGTACCATTTGTTTTAGTTCGTAGACCTATTTCATGAAAACTAAAAACATACGGTTTGCAAAAAAGTGTAAGGAAAAAGGTATAAAAAGGGCAATTTGGAAAGGAAATAACCAAGTAGTAAATAGTAAGCAATAAAATTAGATGAAGACTTTTTTCTATAGTGAAACCTAAGAAAAACATAGATCATCACTCCAAAGTTGCAAAATGATAACATTAATTGAGATACAACACATAGGAAGGCGTTGTTTACTTCTTATCAGTAAGAGGGCCTTACTCAAATAAGAGGTGGAATGTTTACTAGCGAAAATACTAATTCCTAGAGAAAGAAATGTCTTTGGCCAGAAACAAAGGTGAGAGCCTTGAAGTGATGTTATAGTCAAAATGGTAACACATGTAGGGTAGGTAATTTTCTATAAAGGTTCCATTTCATTGGAGTTTGGATTGACGTGTGTGTGGTTTCAAAGCCGTTCAAGAGTTTTAATGTGGTGGCAGGCTTTTCAATTGTTCTAGATTCTAATCAATGGAAGCAAAATATGGAGGAAAGCCTCATCATTACTATGGCATGGTGGTGTCTGATTTTTGGTTGTTCGAAAAAGACCAATGGAGTGGGATTTAAATGGCTACTAGGGTGTAAATGAGACGTGACAGCACGCGAGCTACTCGAGATGGACTCGGTCAAAACTCGACTCGAATAGGCTCGGCTCGACTTGACATACTAACGAGTCAAGTCGAGTGACCTGATACTCGACTCGATAAGCTCGTGAGATACTCGAATATTATATATATATATATATATATATATATAAAATTAATTTATATTATAATTTATAAAGTATAATGTACAAGAATTTTTTAATAATTATTTTAATACAATACATTAATGTTAAGATAATAAATCAAAACTGAAAATTGAATTAAAAAAAAACTCTAAAAAAGGAGGATGAGAAGTGAGAAGAGAGACTTTCTCCCATCCCACATTGGTCCCTTAACTCCTTCTTGACTCTTTACTCTAGTATATATATGGGTAGGCCTCCACCATTTTCTTTGTATTCTTCTACTAGTGGCTTGAGCCTCTTTGCTTGAGCTAATGGCTTGAGCTAGTGAAAGAACTTTATAGGAGCACACTATCAAAATAGGTGCACCTTCTTTTTATTTAAGTTTGTATATGTTTGTTTTTAGTTTTAACTTGACGAACATAAATGAACACGAACATACCTATTCATTAACGAATGAATACGAACACTAGTTCGAGTTCGAGCTTGGGAATTGGTTTGAGTTTGAGCTTGATTCGACTTTGAGCTTGCTTCGAGCTTTGATTCGATTTTGATTCAAGCTTGAAACGAGTTCGAGTTCGAGCTTGGGAATTTGTTATCGAGTCGAGTTCGAGCTTGCTTCGAGCTTTGATTTGAGCTTTGATTCGAGCTTGATTTGAGCTTCAAACGAGTTCGAGTTCGAGCTTGGGAATTGGTTATCGAGTCGAGTTCAAGCTTGGATTTTCACTACTCGTGAGCTTTCTAGTCGAGTTCGAGCTTGAGAGTTTTATTTCGAGTTCGAGTCCGAGTTTACTGATACTCGAGCTCGACTCGCATCATTTACACCCCTAATGGCTACAAATGGGACGTTGATTTGTTTGCAACCACTCCATTAGGTGAAATGCCATTAGATTGCAGGAGCAGGCAATCATTCTGCTCAACACAATCTGCCATGTTTCTTCAGGTAAATCTCTCATGGATTGAATCTACCAATCTCACGATCGATCTGTTAGTTTCTTTGTTTGATTTGCATCAATTCATGAACCATCGATTTGCTTTTGTTTGATTCATGAACCATCGATTTTCATTTGTTTTAAACCAGTGATTTTCATCAGTTTGATTTGCATCAATTCATAAAAACATTGATTTTAAACAACGGTTTGTATCTATTCGATTTACACTTGTTTTAAACCAATCGATTTGCATCTGTTTGATTTGCATCGATTCATAAAACCATTGATTTCAAACACGATTTGTATTTGTTTGATTTGCATATGTGTTAAACCATTTATTTGCGTCTATCCGATTCATAAAGGCTATGCATTTGTTGCATTTTATTGTTTTAATATGAATTGTCTACCATTAAAATAATGCATTTGGAATAATATGAATCGATGGAAACTGGAGTATTTATGGAATAATGTGAACTTGATTGACCATTAAAATAAAAGGGAAGACTATACATATTCATGGAATAATGGGACCTGGGTTTGAAGTATTTGAATAATGTGAATAATATGGAACCATTCACTTGTTTGTTTGTGAACTTGTAAAGATTATGCATAGTCTTCCACATCAAATAGTTGAGATGTAGCAACCACTGTGTTTGAATCTTCCACATCAAATAGTTGGAATCATTTATAATGTCGGTTGTTAAATTGATCTCTCAGTTTGTTGATTAAAGTTTGGACTGTGCTTCACTCCCTAATATCAATTTGTTCTCCTATAATTCATTCCATACTGTAAATCTTTTATATTTTTTTGTTAACCATGGATGTCCAAGTCAGCTTGCACGCACCTCGACTAATCTTAGGTCCTGGAGAATAGCCAAGAAAATTTCCAGTGGCGCCTTGCAAGATTTGAACCGATGACCTCTGAAGAAAATCCCCGAAGCCCAAACATTATTGTCAGTTGAGCTAACCCGACAAGGTTTAAAGCTCCTGAAATTTTCTTTTCTTTTTTGGAAGTGGATGGAACCCTTTTGAAAAAAGTAAAACTCTTGGAATTGTAATTACCTTCAAGAGGACTTCCCGATTCGTGAGGAGAAAAAAGTGTATGTATAACTGATTCAACTGTATTCAACAATGTAAATGTTGCACACCTTACATATCAATTTCAACCGTCCATGTAGATTAATAAATCAATGTTAAAGATGTGAGTTAAATCGGTTCCGAAATTTCTTCTCAACCTTATCGGCAACTAATTTGATAACCGCCTAAAAAATTCAAAATTCACAAAATCAAGGGATAAAGATTGGTTTGTAAGGTGTGTAACATTTACATTGTATTTGATTTGTCCTCTCTCTCTCCCCCCCCCCCCCCCCCCCCTCTCTCTCTCTCTATATATATATATAGGGAAAATTGCATCAAAATGGAACCAACTTTGAGTTGATTCCTATTTTAGGGAACAAACTTTTAAAACTATCATTTTAGGGTCTGAAATAAACTTTTCATTTATTTAAGGGTCTCTATTACCTAATTACCTGCTAATGATGACATAGCATAGGTAAATACTACTAACTAAATTCCACGACATATTTAAAATTTAAAAATATAACTCTAAAATACTGACGTATATGTAATTTTGTTAATTTAACAATTAAAATTCCAACTCATATTTTAGCATAAAAAAATAGAGCTGGTCTCTAACTATTGGATTTCATAATCATCCACATTTGAACATCAACAACTCTAAATCTACCAGTAAAATTTAGACCTTAAAAATCAAACACAAACGCAAATCTCAAGAACACTTGAATATAAACAATAATTTTGTATAAACTCATGTAAAAAATTACTCAATACAAATCTGAATCAGTTCTGGATCCCTAACATCAAATCCTTAAATAATTGAATCAAACCCTAAATCACTCAAACGTAGGAAAAGAAAAGCTTAAATCCGCTGCCTTGAAGTGAAATAGATGCAGAGAAGAGAAAGAGATAAGCCCAGCAGAGGTCTCCATTGGAGTCATGTAGCCCGACGATTCAAGGTTTCCTAAAATTGATTTTTCTCTTCACACTAATCACAACAAATTTGAACATCACTTTTGAGATGCAATCCATATGACAGATCTTTTACCTGGAAATCCTTTACAGCTTGGTGGATGCAAAAGATGGTAGATTTGATGAAAAGTCTTTTAGGCGAGAGGGATGAGAGGGAAAAAGAGGGGATGGAAGGATGAATTAGGTTAGGGTTTTTAATAATTTCTTAATGATTTAATTTTATTATTTAAATTACTGGTTTTAAGATTTTTATGTTGTGGTGTTTTGATTTATGGTTGGATCAACTATGTAATAAATCCATAACACAGGGACCAAACCTATAAAGTTTTTCTTAAAAAAAATAAGTGACATGGCTTCTTTGTTGTCCACTAAGCATTTGTGTTTTATTTTGTATTATGCCACATCACTTAGAGGTAACCAGTTACCACAGGTAATTGAGACTCTTAAATAAATGAAAAGTTTGTTTCAGACCATGTAATGATAGTTTTAAAAGTTTATTCCTCAAAATAAAAAATAACTCAAAGTTAGTTCCATTTTAATACAATTTTCACCGTTTAAAAACATTCTCATGGTTGTTTTTCGGAAACTACAATTAATGGACGGACTGCAAAGGGTGAAAGTCCACCAGAGTTGAAGATGTCGACGACATTTCAAAGAATCATTACACACGCTTACGCAACAAAACAAAACAATGGTGGTGGCTTTCTTGACCCAATTTACCCAAAAAAGCCTCCTTACTTTCTCCACCCTTAAACCATCTTCTTAAATCTTTTAAACCTGAATTCTTGTTTCACATCATTCGCTCAGCTGTTCGTTCAAGAAAGCTCTGTTCACACCATGGTTTTGATCAAGGAATTGTATCCTTTTCCCTTAATTTCACTGCAATTTGATAAGGGTTTTGTGTTTTTGTTTGCTCAATCAATCCCATATGAATATTCATCTCTTTAGGGTTCATAATGGAGAATTTCCAAGATTATATGCCCTAGAATGAAGTAATTTTCATGATGGTTCCCTCTATGTTATTCGTTTTCTTCTATTACCTACTATTATGTTATTATCTTAGGGGCGTTTGGTCCACATAATGGAATTTGATAGAATTGGAATTGGAATTTGACCACGCCTTTGGTTGGTAGGAATTCAATTCCTTCACTTAAGCCAAACTAATGAATGATGAATTCCTTAAAGTGTGGAATTCAAAGGACTCTATCACTTTCATTATGTGAACCAAACATTGGATTTGGAATTTGGTCAAAGGAATTATCCATTTCAATTCCTTCCAAATCCATGAACCAAACACCCCCTTAATTGTTTGGTCATACGTGCTTCCAACAGGTTGTATGAATCTTATTAGGAAACTATGACAACATTCTATTTGGGGCTTTCTACTCAAACCCTTCTTTGAATTGGGGTTTATCTAAAACAGTTGAATTCTGATGCTATTGTTGTTTAAAGATTTATACTAAAACTCCATTTTATTGTATATTAGATTCCTCTCCAAAAAGATCCCTTAATGGTCCAACTCTAGCCTCTAAAACTATAATTTAATGAATCTTATTTGCAAATTGTATTAAGAGAATTCTGTTTATATGCCCTATGTCTAGCGGAAAGTAATTTTTCATCCCGTAGTAGCAGAGTTAAAAGGTCTGCGTACATCCTACCCTCTGTGGACCCCACCTCTGCGTGGGATATTTTTGGTTTGGTTTAATTTTTACTGTTATAGCAACTATTCAATGAATCTTGGGGTTTTGTTTTCCTTAACTCAGCTTTCTTGACTAAAAAAGCCGGATTGTTATGCCGTTGACGTTAGAAGAGGTACAGCAAAGTTCTTGTGGATTCGAATTGTTTTGATTTCGTCGTGTTTAACGGAGAGAAACTAAAGCTAGTTTCTTTGTGGATTTTCAGTATCAGGTAGCTCAGATGTATATGGTAATGAAAATGCAGCAGCAGAACACTAACAGCACCGAAGGAGTAGATGTTTTAGAGAACAGAAACTTCGAAGACGGTTTATTTGGAAAAGGCCGATACACATCCAAAGTTTACCGCCTCCAAAGGTAGTCTAAACCACTTGAAAGTAGGGCCTTGTGGGGTCGGATGTACACAGACCTGTCCTCTATCCCAAAGAGTAGAACGACTTTTTATGCGAGACCCCCGACTTATGCAAGAGTGTGAACTCTCATAATAGTATCGTTTCATGTAACCAAACCAAACACACCCAGTATAACCTACTCAGAAGTAGGGTATGAGGGGTGGGATGTATACAGACCTGACCTTTAGCCCAAAAAGTAGAGCGGCTGTTTCTATGAAATATTCTTTTGAAAGACACTTGGTAGAAATTTTAAACACCAAATGGCACATATGCAAAAACTTAAAGAGCACATGATGCTCCTTTGATGGTATTGATTTAGGTTCACATGGTTCTTTTTAGTTTATCATTTAAGGGTATTAGACATTTGGTTTCTAGTCGAACTTTGCAACTTTCAGATAATAAGTCAACGTTTCGTTCTCATGGTTTTGTTCGGTTAATTGTGCAGCAAGGCTCCTACTTGGCTTAGTACTTTTGCACCAACGGATGCTCTCACGATGCAAGAGGAAGCTTGGAACGCGTACCCGAGATGCAAAACAGGTTTGCTTGGTCACTTTGATTTTGCTTTAAGTATAGAATTTTTATCGAAACTTTATTCACATACTTTTTTTTTGTCTTATGAAACGACATGGGATATCTGCAGTAATTAAGGTAATATGTGATCTAATTCTTAATTAATCTATTACTGGTTAATCTTTGTTGGTATCGTATGAAATTTTGTTTTATTTATAACATGCTCGAGCTTTTGCTTTCGTGCAGTGTCCATATTTCACGAGTTTTACATTGACCGTCGAAACCATTCATAGAGCTGACAATGGACACTCAGAAAATGTAATTTGCATAATATGTTGTCTACAATTCATTGTACAATCTGCCTTTTTGTGTTTTATGTATACCTTACATTCATGTTGGATTTACTGGGTTCGTTTGGTTTGAAATTTAGAGATACACAAAAAAAGCCCAAACCCAACACGAAAAACCCATGCACTCCCGAGCCTAGGCCCAGTCCCGGTCCTAAAGCCCGTTCAGGCCAACTCTTTTTTCAAGACCCGGTTGAAGCCCGGTCTGAAAAAGCCCAATTGGGCCTTCTTTCAACCCCAAAGCCTGGCCCGGACCTTGTGCATCACTAGTTTGAATAAGCTGTTTATGAAGATTATTTCCTCTGGTATTTCTTTATCATTTTTTGATTTTAACAAACAATTGTTGATCTAGGTTCATGGTCTAAACAAACAACAATTAGCCCAACGGGAGGTTGAGATCATTGATATAGCATCAACATCAGACGACTATTGGAGTTACGTAATTGGTAGTAACGATGTTGACTTTTCCAAATTCCAGTCATCAAGAACCGGTCGCGGCCCTCTTTTAGAAGGATGGCAGGTTGTTAATCTCATCATTCTTTCAACATTGTTCTTAAAAGATTGAAGTTTTTTTCTCTACCGTTCTACTGAAAATTTCCGTCTTTTAATGGTTAATTGATATGATCGGATGTGATTCATTCTCAGGATCAGTGTAAACCGGTTATGACCGCATATAAATTGGTGACGGTAGATGTTCCATATTGGGGTTTTGGTAGTCGGCTCGAGCAAGCTTTGATTGCGGTATCTCTTTGGCCTTAATCAACTTTCCATTCAAGTAAGGTCGTTTTTTTAAAGTGGTACTGGCAACCTGAAGGCGCCACTAATCCACGTGGTCTGGGCCCACTGCCATACCGTCCTATGGGGTTTTGCACCCAATTGGAATCAAACCTGGGAGTAGGGGTGTAAACGAGCCGAGGAGAGTAACAAGTTATTCGAGCTCGATTAACTTTTTCAAAGTTGGGCTAGAGGCCGAGCTCGAATATTTTTCCAATGTTTGAGTTCGAGCTCGATCTCGATGCTCGTTTATGAGCTCGAATTCGAGACTGATTAACTCGTTTATTTACTCTAGCTAAAAAAAAATGTGTGCTCGAATGACTCGACTCGACTTGTAAAGTTTAATCGACCTTAGAACGAGTCGAGTCGAACATTGGAGTTATGAAGCTCGACTCGTTAAGTTCAGCGAGCTTTATTTTGTGTTTGAGATCGACTCGAGCTCGAGCCTAATAATTATTGAGCTCGAGATAAACGAGCTCGATCTCGAGTAGTTCGTTAAAAGCTTGACTCGTTTACACCCCTACCTGGGAGTAAGAGGAACTACCCTTTTTATTGACTCAGAAGTCAGGAGATTTCCACTGAGTTAAGCCCTTGTGGCGGGTGTTTTCGTTTATAATCGTGTACCACGATTAGAACGAGACTTTTTCTTTTTTCATTATAATTTATAGTCATGTGGATGTGCTTTTTGTAGGGTGAAAGGGCGTTGTTTCTTGAAAGCCATCGTAATTGTTTTGCTTGGATAGATGAATGGCATGGCATGACGGTGAAGATGATGCGTGATATCGAAAAACAAAGTATTCCGTTGTCTCACGAGGTAATAACTCGAACGAAATACTTATCAATCTTATATTTTTCCTATTTTTACCGTATGTCAATCTTAGTTTTTCTTGCTGTTAACAAACGTAGTTTTCCTTAGTAGTTGTCTCTCTGTGTCCCATGTTTGTTTCATCCTGTCCTACCTGATGCTTTTGCACACACTCATACTTCCACTATAACAAAATCGTCTTTATTGGATGTCAAGAATGTCTTGTGTATTTGTATATACTTCCACTATATACGACTAAACAATTATGCGTCCTATGTAAATGTGTTACAATAGGTTGATACGATGTTTTTTGGACGTACTAACAAGTTTTTAGGGAACATTTGAAATAAAGAGTCTTATTAGTTTTTTATATGATATTATAAAAATAAGCCTCTGTATAAAAATTTGTATTCATGAGACATATCTAAAAAGTGTGCTATAAAAAAGCTAATAAAACACTTAATTTCAAAAGTGTAAAAAACTTGTTAGGATACCTATATACATCTTAACATCCTATTGTCATACCTTTAAATAGGATGAACAATTGTATGGTCCTATAAAATTAAGTATTATGAAGTTGTTTATTAGAACATTTAGACATCTTTGACATCCTATAAAGCTGTTCTTGTAGTAGTGTTCCTATACTTCGATTTTATCTTATGTTTTCTAAGATCGTGTACATCCCACCATCCTCCCTACGTATGCGTAAAATATACTCGGTTGGTTTGTTTTGCTTTAAATACATACCAATCTAGCGATGCTTATTAACGCCCTTGGCGGGGAAATCGGGAAGCTAATTGTTGATACGATGTTATTGTAGGAGAGTCTTTCGAGCCCGTTCTAGTTCTTTTTTATGATGAACAAACCACGGTTGCAACAAGCGGTTCTTTTTGACCTATGGGCTTCGTCGGTTCAAGCAATGGACGACATGGTAACGTGGGATATTTTATTTGATTCACGTAGATAATACATATTTTTTCTTTCTTTATAGAAAACAATTCATATAAAGGTTTTCGATTGCAAGGCTAGTCACTATTGAAATGTCAATAGAAATGTAAAAGTTAATTCCGATTGTCGGAACACATTTCATTCAATCGTGATACGACGTTTTGTTCTTGCTTTTCTAAGATACATGATTAAATCAAAGAAAATATGATACTGGTGGTAGTGTTTTTAATCAGTGGTGTCCGAGCTAGCTTGTGTGCATCTCAACAAATTTCATAAGACCCTGAAAATAACAGATTTGAACAGAGTCTCCCCTGTTTAAATAGAGGTCTCAAATACCCCACAATATGTGTAAACGATCCAACAACCACAAAAAGTATGTTGGTGTTTATTTGTTAAACCTAGCCATTGATACCACTTTAACCACTGAATTTATATGTTAGTTTTTGTTTATGTTCGTTCATTAAAAGTTAAACGAACATAAACGAACGAATCCAATAGAACAAAAAATAACCACTGTTACTCATCATTTCGTTCGTAAAAAACACCATAACAAAATGAAAAAATGGGTTAACTTACGTGGTATAAAAAGGGAATTCTTAAAAATTAATTTACTTAATGAATTTACATATTAATGTAATACTATATAATCATGTTTTTATATATAAACAAACTTGGTTCGAACCCGTGTATTATACGGGGTAATTTAAAAAAATTAAATCATGCCTTATCTTACAAATCATGCCTATACACGATGGAATTTTTTTTGAATTTATTATAAGTATAGATATGTACGTATGTATCTAAAGATAATTATAAAAGTATAACTCTTGAGGAGGATATACCATATCTAATTCTTAATTTTTAGTTTGTATCTCTCTCTATATATATATATTATAAGTTAATCTACATAAAATGAGAACATTTATAAATTATAATAAACAATTCTTTTCGAAAAATAAAAAATATAAACTATGAGGGTGGATATGTTATTTCGTTTAAAATAACTTTTTTTTAAACGAAAAGAGAATCTATTTGGTTGAATATGATGATTAATTGATTATATGTCAAGGTTTTTAAGTAACTATATGTAAAGATTTGCTAGAAAACAATCATAAGAAAATAAAATACTTGTGAGTTTTTAAGTCTTGAATCGATAAAGTCGGTATTTAATCATCCACAAATTAGCAAAAATACTTATAAACGCTTGATTAAGGTGTCGTTTACCCGAACACTTACTCGTTAAGCGCTTATCGATAAAATCCAACATTACTTACTTAACTGGTAAGATTTTAGTCCACCAAAACGGCATTGTATGTACAATTTATCCGGTAAGCGCTAACCGTGGTAAGATTCCTGGTACTTTATATTCATCCAATAAGATGATGTGACTTGGTAAGCGTGTCGCCTTAAATATCTATACCAATCGTATACTTATATTATATAATAATATCAATCAAATTTTTTATATAATTATAATCAACTATTATGAAAGATTAATTTAAAGTGAATTGACGGGAAACATAACAATTCGACTTTGAAAATATCATTACCTAACCATCTGTTGATAACTGATATTATGTAGTTCAATTAAAATTAGAGGAAATAATATAATCATGATTAAAAAAGTATAAATAATTAAACATACTATACTAAAATATTTGCATATTTATATTTTTGAAAAATGTTCGAACTCATAATCCATAAGTCAGTTGATAAGTGATATCTTTTTTTTCCAAGTAAATAAATCTCTTATGATAATTCTAAAGGTGTTTTGTTGACAGAATGGAATTTGATAGAATTGTAATTCGTCGAAGGAATTCGACTTTGAAGTAAAAATTGATACTAAATTGCAAAAAGAAAACCACGACAATTTAGTGATTATTTGTATCAAATCACATACTAATCACGACATATTAATTCGTATATATTTATGATATTTAATAATATAATTAAATCCAAAAAATATTCAATATTGAGCTCATTTCGAAGGTATTGACAAAGCGATTACAATGATATAATTTGTAAAAAATAGAAATGTTTTTAATGCATTTTAGTTCATATACATTATTTATGTTTATATATAAGAGTCTAAAATGAAAAATAAAAAAGTAAGGAATTAAAAGTAAACTACATATCTAATTATAAGGGTGATAAATGTAAGGTATAAACTAAAAAAATTGAATTAAGGAGAAGTGAATGTGGATGTGCTAATTGAACTTATAATGTAAATTGCGTCCAGATACATGTTTAGGTGGGAAAATATTGAAGTCGGCTTACCAGAAGACTACACATGGCATGCTAGTTACTTATTTATTATATGTATAGATGTAAATGAACATAAACAAACCTAAATAAATGAACATTAACGTAATATAAATGAACGAACGTTCACGAACGTAAATGAATGAACGAGACTGATGTTCGTTCACTTAACTAAACGAACAAAAAAATGTGTTCATGTTCGTTCATTTATTAAATAAACGAACTTCTAGCCGAACGATTCACAAAAGGTTTGATGAACGTTTGGTTCGTTTACAACCTACATACAATTGCCTCTAACAGTTTTTTGAAAATAAAAGTAAAATACCAATTATTTTACTTGTTTCCATTTGTTGCCGATCCCCCACCACAAAGTTATAGCAATCCTTTTAGTTCATCTGTTGTCATGAACAAATTTTATCTTATAATAAATAATTTAATGTTTTTCTTTTATTTTTAATGATTTCATTCTAAAACTTTTTTGATTATTTAGTGAAATTTAGGATTTTTTTCAATCATAGTTGATTATTTCTATGTGCTCTTTTCAACTTTTTAAAATTTTAATGTTGGTGCTCTTTCGATAGTAGTAAAGTAAAAACCCTTCTTGTTGATATGTGTACCGATAATGATTGCCTGATTTTACATAAAATAGGATGCTTCCAACTAGGAAATTAAAAATTGGCTTATTCCAAATGTCAAAAAAATGAACAGTTTGTTCAAAGCCAAATAGGAGCTATCAATTGATTTATTATCAAGTAAACATCGGAATGTTCATGGAGAATCAATTCAAGTAGGGCAAAATTTGTTTGACGATACTACTCTTAGGGGTTGTTTGTTTTTTTAAAAAAACCTCTTAATGGCTCTTAAGTCTGAATCGTTCAGACCTTTTTACACACCACATCTTATTAATCATAACTAAAATAAGACTTCAGATTTTAGATCTCTTAAAAAACAAACGACACCTGAATAATGTTGAAAGTAATGAAGGTGTGCATAGAGAAATAGTAGGTGTGGGTGTAGATGAATCTGATAAAGTTGTGGAAGAACCAAGGGAAGAAGACTTGATGTGCCTGTGTCAAAAACATAGTCAACTTGAATGATAATAATGGTAAATATGATGTTCCCTTGAATATCTACAATCTTAGAAATTGGGATAACCTTGATACTAAATGGAGGGATTTATTAGTGAAAAATGACCCTGTAAGAGATTTGTTAACCGGGAAAGGTCGTAAAGATGAACATATGTTTTGGTTTTGAATTTTACAAGTATTTACCTGTAACAACCCAATTCTAACCCCACTGGGTTAAAAACATACAGAGCAACTAAGTAATTTTCATAAGAAAATAGTCACAGTTTTATACAACCGGATGTTAGGGTACAAATAGATACAATCCCAAAAGTAATTATACAAAAGTGAGGTTGTCCGGTAAGTTAGCCTCCAAAAATCCACTCCTAGTCTCTCAACCCGGATAATCCCCAATCTATCTCTAGATCTTGCAATAAAAAATGTGGCTGAGCAATAACTCAGTGAATAGATCAATAAAATCAACAATAAACGATATAGGATAAGTACAAATTATCCCTATAACCATGAAACGATAAAATAAATCAATCGAATATCACAAAAATATAACAAGGGGGTTCACGTAATTACCCATTCCGTGTTATTCAAGTTCACATAAACCACCTGAATACACTAAACCCATTGTTCCCAAAGGATGTACGGTCCGATGGGTATAAGTAAGAACTACCAGTGTTGGCACGACACCCACTAGACCTCGACTACTATTAAAGCAGTCCTAGTTCTGTTCCATTCCTAGGATATCCATCCGCCCCATGGCCAGATCAGGGTCTGTGCACTCCCCACGCATACACGAGGACGTCATAGTGATTATAGCCACCATGGAAGCATCACAAGGTTGGTGCCCCGTCGAAGTGTCTGGGTAAAGGATCTCAACTAATGTGATCTAACCAGATCACAAAGATATAACAACAATCAATGAACAAGTCAATATGGCTTGACTCTATCTAGTCGTATCATTCTCAATTCGATAATCTCACGGTCATTGGACCGAGTCAACAAGTCATTTACATCACATTCCATTCGCGCCTCAACATTCGGAATAAAACTCAAGAACCGGGGCAACGATTCCTATTAAGGGCAGCAGACTTTGTAACACTCCTAAGTCGTACTCAACAAATGGAACACCAAATGGAATTCAATAAAGTAATGACACGATAAAAATCTAAGAATCAACATCATTGAAGTCTTTTCATACCTCAAGTTTACTATTCGAAAAATCAAATTTGATTGTAATGACCCTCAACAATAGGTCACTCTCGTTTCAGGTTAATAAGAGATTCATACCTTTAGATAGTTGAGCTAATCAAAACATGATGCCCGAATGTCAATGTTTCCGATCCTTGCTAGTCGTATTTTCTAACACAAGTAATGTAGACTTAAAATTATACCATGATTACCTATGTTTGTTTAATCTCTTTATCCTATTTGTACCTTTCTTTTAATTTAATTAAGTGTTATATACATCCTAATAAACTTATAACTCATTGCTAGTGTTGGTCACAGGATGGTATGTGTTAATCAAACAAACAAAACATTGTAGAGGGAAATTTCATCCCCTGCACATTTCAGCTTATGCCCATCTCTGTGTTTGACATTTTACTCATACTCAGGGGATGAATTTGGTGTTATTGTATAAATGAGAGTTGTAAATATACCTCTTAGGATTCCAATAGCACAAGATTCATGTTATTTGAAGCTACGACCAATTATATACGAATTTTATACTAATAGTGTGCAATTCCCGAGTACATTGAGACCAACTACTGTAATTCAATATTTTGGCACGCTTATGGTCAAAATTAGCTTTCAGACTCTTCATAACATTTGTACTAAACATACTAAGATTTCCAAAGGTATATCACACACCTAAATTGAATCTATGGTTAATTTTATACACATTTCTAAAGTAACATGCAGACAGGGGTGTTCAAAAAACCGTTGAACCGCTCAAACCGGTCGAACCAAGTCAAACCGGGCCGTTTTTGGCAATTTAAGCGGTTTCGCTGTCCTGTCGTTTGAAAAATTTCCAAGTCGGGTGGTCCAGTCCGGTCTATGGTCTGGAAGTTTTTTTGGGCGTTTTGGACCAAACTGACCACCAAATACATACATACATATATATATATATATATATATATATCATTTACTTAAGTTAAGCCTAAATTTATCTTAAGCCCAAACATAAAGTCTATGTTGACATTGAAAGCCCTAAATGACTCACAGTTCACAAACATTGGCCTACTTGGTAAGTCACTAATTCCAGTATTCCACGGGCGACTTTCACATTGTTCGTTATTCGTTTCGTTCACGCACGACGCATGCTTCGGTCTTGAAGACTTCAAACATCGATCGACTAGGTAATTTCTATTTTGTACCGAACTATCGATTTCCAATTTTCCAAAGTTGGTAATTTTTATTTTGTAATTGATTGCTCTAGTGGTCGTGGCTTGTTAATCTAATCGATTCCAGCTTGATAATCTAATGAATATCGACTTCCATACTTGATTGCTCTAATGATTCCATCTTGGTAACTGGTAAGTCATTACTCACAGTCAAATGTTAATTATTTATCCAGATTTGTATCAAACTTGTCCGAAGACTACAAGCCATATTTTAGCAATATCTTTTGTTTAATCGTTTACCATGAAAGAAGCAAACATCTAACATAGTAATATCTTTAGCAATATCTTTTGTTTAACTGTAAATAAACAAAATGGGTGAATCATGTATCACCCCTAAAATTTGAAATAACAGACAAATAAAAACTTCCAAAATCCTATAATTACAAAACTTGAAACTTCAATTATCTAAAGTTTACAAAGGAAGAAATACTAAAATACGCATCAGAATTCTAACGGAACTATCTAATCCCTCGACTGATGTAAAATCAGTTGGGTGTTACTAAAAACTCCAAAGTTCGTTATCTTCTCAAAACTAGATGACGCCTCTAGAGCCATCCTACCGGAACTTCTACCAAACTCCAAAGCCACTCAGATCCATCTAAGACCTGATATACATGTCGATAAGAAAAGTGTTAGACTTAACGCCTAGTGAGTTAAAGCAGTTTTCATCATATAAATCATAAAACGTTTAAAGCAAACATTTCACTCTTTATACTGTCGTTCCTGAAATATAAGTTATGAAAAGGTTTTATTTACAAACCACGTTACTACCAATACCAAACACCCATTTTCAAATAAATATTTACCATCCAATTCCACCAAAACGTACACACGGGGTACTTCACCAAAATACTATTTGTATAAACAAAGTGGTACGTTTCGACACCGAAAGTATGGGTAAGGGAATACCCAAAAATAACACCTTTCTGTGACGGGGAAGACCCGATTCCATCGAATGGTGGGAACACAAAGTTAAACCACTTATCAACGTTCACGAGATTCACTTCGGGTCATGGATCCCCGTATACGACTCTTCTGGGCAACCACCACAAGATACCCAAATGACCCTAGTGTCTGCTCGACCTCTAGATGAGTGTCCCCACAAAAGTCACAAGTCCCCGTATCCGGCTCACTATGGGCACCACTGCAAGACTTAGCTCTGTATACGTCTCTCCAAGAGCACCACCGCAAGCTTACATAAAAACATGACTTGGGGACCACTCACTAGACTCAAACATGGACATCAAAACTCCATGATGAACAACCGACTCCTATGCCTATGAATCCATTGCATTACAGTCTAAATGTTACATGACTCCAAATGAATAAACTAATGCATTCAAAATATGTAATAACCAACAATTGTGCATTAATTGCATTCCCATAAAATGCTCCATATTGAGCCATTTAACCAGACAATGTCCCAAAACTCATTAGAGTATAAATCAAGCCATAAAGCATCATAAAACGTTTGGCAATAAATTAAAGCTAATATGGATACATAAGCCGATGTACAACTTTCTCAAAAATTGGTATTTTCAATATAAATGGCCAAGGGCCCGAACCATAAGATCCACACTTTTCCAAATATTCAAGAGTCAAAAGATGTCCGTTTCCAACAACTCACACTTTTAAAGTCGAGGAACTTAAAGTTTCAAATATCAAAACTCATAAGTTGGGTAAAACCCCAAATAAACCATATTTCAATAATCGTCCATAAAACACCCCAACTCACACTATGTTTCCTTTTAAAACCATTTGTACCCCAAATTTTCCCATATTAGGAACCAAAGTAACATAATACCCAAATTCTCCAAATGTTCAAGGAACATGTATGGTGGATCAAAATCCCCTTTTTGGTGACTCAAGCACCTCATAAAATATCGTAAACCATTTTCAATGATTTTATAATTCAAATATGTGTAAGTGTTCAAATATTCACAAAACTTACCAAAATGAAGTAAACTTATGGATATCTTTTAAAACCCCAAAATATGTGCATTTTGACATGTATATATAGTTTTTCAAAGCAACTAGAACTGACCTTCCACTAGCTCCAAGTTTTCCACAACAATTCTTAGCTACAAACATTTCTAAGTTATACCAGGTTCCAACAAATGGAAAGGAAATGAGAACCATAAAACCCTAATTTCTTAGGTGAAGGAAAAGAGAAGGTTACCTTAACCACAACTTGTATCCACCAACAATATACTTCTAGGGTCACTAATGAGAACCTCAAACTTCAAACCTTCAAAATAATGGAAGGGGGTTTGATGAAACCCTAGAAAACTTGATGATGAAGATGAGTTGAAGAGACCTTAGTTCTAGCTTCCAAAACCTTGCTAGATGATGAAAAACCACTTGGAATTCCATGTCTTGGTGACTCAAATTCTCAAAATCAACAATGGAGGCAAAGGGGTTCGGTTCTTGGGAGAGAAAAATGAAATGGGTGAAGTAACAAGTGAAAAGGGGTTGAAAACCAGGATTTAAAGAAGTCTGGGCACTGTCGCCCAGACTAAGTAGGACCCGAAAAACTTTCTTTCTTTTGTGCTTGAACGCTCTCGATACACATAAGGTCCAAGGTAAAACATACCTTAATTAAAAACATCATTAAGCTTGATTTCAAGAATGAATATTCCTAACCAATTACACAATTTCTTACCGAAAATTCTGGGTGTAACAAATCACTAGTTATTTACTTTGGTATATCACTTATAAATGGGTGAATCTATGTATATCGCTTGTAGAGTTTGTTTACTTTTTTGTAGTCCAATGAAGCTTTAAAATTTCAAATTATATATGTTTTTTAAGTTTAAGCTTTAAAGCCTATAAAAGGCTCAAACCGCCTAAATCGGTCGGATCAAACCGCCTAAACCGCGATCCGGTTTGACCGGTCTGGGCACTTGATGTCAAACCGCTTGGTTTGAAAATTTAATAAACCACCACTTGGGGTTTGGTTTGTGGTCTGAGGGGTTAAACCGCCCAAACTAGACCACGAACACCCCTACATGCAGATTTTTGTTTCTTCCAACAACACCATATTTAACTTATTTTAACATACCAACACTACCACTTGATTCGATAACCATTATAAACCATCTATTGACAAAATTAGAGTATTTTTGTTTTAGTTTTACAGCCTTGAACATCATATAACCCCAAACTCACTTGAATCTTAGGCTACCAAACATCTAATTCAAAGATTTACTAAGTTCTTACTTTAAGGATGATTACAACCTTTTCAAGATGTTGATTCCTTCAACCCCTTACAAACTCCAAGCCCTAACAACAAAAACTCACTCAAACTTGGTATGAATTTTCATAAGATAACCTAGATTTTAAGAATATAAACTTACCTAATTGTTTACCTTCAACATTTAGCCTCAAATCTTCAAGATTTCTTCATTTCAACAAGATTTTAGCCCTTTGGTGGATTTCGATGATAGGGTTTTAATCGATGAAGAAGAAAGGAGAAGTCTGATAAAATCAACTTCTATTATTTTCAGAATTTGTTTTTTATATTTTTCAAATTTTCACTTTTAGTCCCTCAAGTTTCATAAATTGTGTCCTTACAATAATTAGTCAACTCTTTTACATTTTGGTTTGAGTTACCGTTTCACTTGTCCATGTTTAACCCCTCAAATGGCCATGTTTGACAAATTTAGTTTGGTTCAAGTCCATATGCTATATGTAGGGCTGTAAATGAACCGAACAAACACGACCGGTAAACAAACGAAATTTTTTTGCGTTCACGTTCATTCGTTAAGAAAATAATTTTGTTCGTGTTCGTTTATGTTCGTTCATTAAGAGGTAAACGAACGTAAAATGAACGAATATAAACGAACATAAATGAAGGAACACAAATGAACAAAAAACAACCACGTTACTCATCATTTCGTTCGTAAAAAATAAAATAACAAAATGAAAAACCGGGTAAACTTGGTCTCGTTCGTTCATTTATGTTCGTTAACGTTCTTTTATGTTTGTCTATATATATATATATATATAAAAGAACGTTAACGAACATAAATGAATGAACGTTCACGAATGTAAATGAACGAACGAGACCAATGTTCATGTTCGTTCATTTATTAAATAAACGAACTTCTTGCCAAACGGTTCACGAACGGTTTGCTGAACGTTCGGTTCGTTTACAGCCCTAGCTATATGTACAAGCATACAAAGCAAGGACTAATTCCAAACACTAATTTTTTTTCCATGTAAAGTTCCTCACAAAAGTACGGTTATTATATTACCAAATGGAAGAAAACATCATAGAGATTGGCTTGTGTATTCTAAGGATCTTGACAAAGTATTTTGTTTTTGTTACAAGTTGTTTAAGAAGAAACCATATCCAAGTAATTTAGCACATAAAGGGATAACTGATTGGGGACATCTTGCTCATAGTCTGAAGATGCATGAAACTACTCCAGAGCATATCCATCATATCTATTTGGTTTGACCTGCGTACAATGCTGGAAACTAACCAGATTATTGATAAAAAATTTCAATACCAAATCAATAGAGAAGGGTATTAAACTGTTTCTCTTCTTTTGAAAAAATGTATAAAGTATTGCCAATTTATTATTAAACAATAAAGAACCACTTATGTCCACTAGTAAGGTATTAAACTATTTGTGTTATATATTGTACGTTGTACTTATTATGTGATTATTTTAATTTTGGAGTAAATTACATGATTGGTCGTTGTGGTTTATGTGTTTTAACACATCAAGTCCCTATTTTGAAATATTTATGGATTGCATCCTTGTGGTTTGCAATTATAATGCATTGGGTCCCTCTCACTAACTCCGCTAGTTTTTTTTTTACCAAACTTGTAATTTACTCTCTATATATTATATATTAATATATATATATATATACTTAATATATATATATATATATAGAGAGAGAGAGAGAATGCTAACTATTTAAGAAAACAAGAAAACAACAAATTATGTGCAAAATCACATATGATTCTGCATTAACGACAAAAAAATGGATGTGGCCGACTTAAGTCGCCTGCAAAGTCGTCCGCAATCATATATGATTTATTTAGTGAATTATATATGATTTTGTATGTACTCGGTCATTCTCGTGTTTTCTTAAATAGATATTGTTCTAGTATGAACTCACCTCTCTCTCTCTCTCTCTATATATATATATATATATATATATATATATGGGTGGGTTCCAGTGAGAAGTTGAGGTTAACGTGAGAAGTGGTTATCAACCGTTGGATGGGAAATGAAAGCACATGAGGATGAGATGCACCGGATTAATTCCCTTCTAAGCCGCAATTCATGGGAGGACATTTGATTAAGAGTGATCAATGGTTCAGATCCACTTCTCATGCATCTCACGTTAACCACGATTTCTCACACGATCTGTCACCTATGTGTGTGTGTGAGTATATATATATATATATATATATATATATATATATAGTGAGGTTGAAATCCAAAAAAATTGGAAAGCTAAGGAACACTCTAATAACCATTCATATGTACGATATACACATGTGCATACAAGTATTTGAAGATGTTTCCTAGTTTCTATGTTCGTTTACATGTTTTGCACATGTGAATATCGGACAAATTACTTGTATGCACATGTGCATGCATAGAGATGAATGATTATAAGGGTGTTTATCAGTTTTTTATTATTTACATTTTCCCTTGAACCTGACCAATTATATATATATAAAACAACTAAAAAACTGCAAATATATTACAAACATATGAGCCAGTTTTCATGTGTCAAGTGAAAGATGTGTTTGTGTCCTTATATATATACATAGGTGTTTCACATATGAAACATTCAAAATTGTTTTGTGTCAAAAAAACACGAAAATACATCTCATATGATACACACAAACAAACAAAAATGAAAAATAATATCAATTATAGTTTAAAATCAAACTAACTGAATGGTATCATTTGTCTTTTATGGTTTTACAACATGTTAGCAATTTTCATACAATTCACCAATTTTTATCGGGTTTTCAAAATTTTGATAGTGAGTGTATTCTCATTACTTTATGTTCTTAGAATTAACTTCTTTTTTTCGAAGTTTAGAATAAACTATTTTAAAATTTAAATTTTTTACAACTAGTTAAAATTATAAATTTGAACTTAATAAAACAAATATAATAATCAACCGATAAATTAATTAAATTACAAAACAACCTAAAATAATAAAACAATATATGAACCTGTAATTCCCAGATTGCTCAAGTAACAATGAATATAAAGATCAAACTGTATTGAATGATTGTAGAGAGTTACAAGTAATAGATTGAAGAATAAACTCTCTCTCTCTCTAATCACAATTAGGCGCACACTGATCTCTCCAATTCTTAACCCTAATCTCACTCTAAGTGAATATTATATATTTAGGCCTCTAACAACCAAGGCCCAAGCCCATTACATCAAAATTAAGCCCAATAAACAATAGTTAAGGCTTTTACAATAATAAATAAAACCTCTATAATTCTATATATAACTTTCTATTTAATAGGACATTTATGGTCCTAACAATCTCCCCTAAAGTTGTATAAAAAATTTATCTTCATGAAATCTTCAGGTCTTGATCTTCTCTCCCTCTTGAATCTTTGAGAAACTTTAGTGTTGCTTGTCTTCATGTCAATCCAAGCCCTCCCTTGAATAAAGCTCTGATTTTCAACTTCCAACTAAGCTCGTAAAAGGAAACAACTTGTAGAAAACACCACTTGATGAGGGATAGAAGAACCAATTAACACAAAATACTGTAGTCTTTTCAGCACAAATGCAATCTTGAAATGCAATGGTTTTTCAACCTCAGATTTAAAATTTTGTTACTCCCCATCAGTTTTTGCTAACTCCTCCTCAACATGATAATCTGTGTCTTTGAAATTTGTATCTTTATCATGTTTCCCCCTCATTGTAACACCCGGAATTTCAGGTAAGCTTTGAGGTTTCCTTAACCTTTCATATTATGTGCTAATCGAGGTTAAATATATCTGTTTATTTCCATTTATCTAAGGTCTTTTGTTTGTGTTTAATCGAGAGCCTATTTGTGCGAAAATTTTGGACGAAACAGCAGGCCAGGGGTGGTCGGCGACAATGACACGGGTCAAAATCGCCCTGGCAAAGTCGCGGTGGGGGAAGTACCTAACGGTACAACCTCGGAGATAGTACCCCCGCGATTGTGACATGGGCACTCTAGCCTGTCACAATCGATGTCCTTGTACAGCAAAGGGAGAGGGAGTCGCGATAGTGCCTCGACGACAATTCCAATGGTAAAAGTGGTCGGGCATAGTCACCTGTGCGGACCCACCTTCTAATTTAAAACCCAATTAGATGCCTTATTTCACCACTTTTATCTAAAATCGAGAGAGAACATTTGGGAGCGATTTTCAGACACCAAGCACCCTCCTCATTTATGTTCTAGGGTTTAGGGTTGGTGAGTATAGTTATTGATCATCAAGACATCACTCAAAGCATTTATTGAAGCTCTCTCATCAAGATCTCCTCTTCTCAACCAAAGCTTCAACCATCTACATCTAGAATTTTTATTTTCTAGGTTTTTACCAAAACCTAGATAATGAGTTTCTAAACCTTTGTTAAAACTAGATACACATCACATTTTCACTATCTATTATTGTTATTCATCCTTATGTGAATTATTCATTTATAATACTTGAGTCCTTGCGGATTTCTTTAGGTGTAGATCTAAGTCCTCATTGTTTATATGGATGAACTTCCTTGGGCTCTTGACATGGAGTAAATGGGAAATACACTTGTATGGATTAATCTTGGACAATGGTCTATATGGGTGGTTTGACCTAATATTTGGGAAATTGGATTGTTTGACGACTTCATGATAATAAGTTGCATATTACTACATGATGAAGTAATACTATGATATTGGGATGATATATTACCTATGTCACCATGAGGTGGAGTTATAAATACATTGTTAACCATATTTCTACACTAGCCTTGTTATGGACCATGTGTAATTTGTGGATGGTATGGTCTAATATTGTACCCATGGTTGGTATTTTGATTATTCATGTGCATATGGTGCCTTGAGACCTACTAGTAATAATGTTGGACGAACCAAGTTGGTAGACACTAGGAGGATATAGTCTTGGGTGCCACCGTATTGGTATGTGCCTAGACCTACGCCATTCAGGGTAATGCCATGGTTGTAGTCATCGGATGTGCTGGGCCTTTTGGATGTCACTCATGGTAGTTGGCATCAAGGTATATCGACTATTTGGGTAGAACTTGATTGGTGCTATGGGTCTCCCCCATTAACTCCACATTTGATGAACTTCTTGTTAACTGCTGATAAGAATTGTGCCTTGATTTGAATGTTATTACTTGTACAATCTCACTAGGCTTTTTGGCCTAACACTTTTTTGGTGTCGATATGTATCTCAGGTTTTAGCGGTGTCGGTGATAAGAAGGTCTAGCCGGTTTGAGTGAGCTTGGGGAAGACTTTTGGGACACCATTACTTTATAGAAGACATCCTTTTGGGGAAATCTGAATGACACCTGAATTGTAATCTTATTTCGAATGGAATTAGATTATTAGGTTGTCATTTTCCCATTTTTAGAATTGTAACTTATACTTAAACATGTGATTATTCCTTCCCCATTTTTGGGAGGCTCGATTGCTTTGGAAAATTTTATATACCATATTTCCCTTTTCCGGAAATTTTGTTATCCCTATTTCTAGGGTATTACAAGTTGGTATCAGATCTTTAGTTTAAGTGAACTAGGTATTGACCTAACATATCTAGACTTCAGCTTTAGCATGACCTTAGGTTGTCCATCTTGGGGTAAAAGTCATAGGTGGGGAGAGCGTTATGATCTACGGAATTACATTGATTAAGAATTGTGATGACAGTGATGATGGATCCTTGTGTATAGCACAATCATAATATTACGTAGCTAATACTATTATGAATGTGCTTTACGTGAGCACGCTTGAATTGCTATTGTCATGATAATTGATAAATGTATTAGTATGTACCATGAGTTCAACTCACTTAGTCTTTTCTCAACCTCTTTTCTCGTGCGTGTGTGGTAGATAACCATGGTAACATACAGAACAAACAACAAAACCTGCGGGAGGGTCAAATTGAAGACGAATCTACCGCCGACCAACCTACCTTGGTTGTGGCTACTGAAGGGGCACCCGTAACCAATGTCTTGGGTGGGGGACCCGATCACATACCATGGACCAATCTTTCCTCCGCTAACCCGATCATGGAGGAGGTGACCATGGAAACAAGAATCCGAGACAATATGATGCAAGCCATGAATTCTGCCATGGCTCAACAGCAAGAATTCTTCATGAAGCTTTTGGAAGATCGCGACGCCATTCACCGAAGGCTTGTGACGGTGGCGAAGAATGCCATAATGGGGTCGGGTGGTGGACCGACTGTAGGGAGAACAGAAGAGCAGGCTATCATTCGAGAGAAGCAAAAGAAGAAGGGATGCACCTATAAAACTTTTCTGGGGTGTAGGCCACTCGAATTTGCAGGTACTAAGGACCCTGTCAGCTGCATATATTGGATTCGAGAAATAGAGATGGCATTCGAAACAAGCGAATGCAACGACTCTCAAAGGGTCAAGTTTTCCTCCCATCTACTCAAGGGTGAGGCTCTGACTTGGTGGAATCTCACCCGATCATCTCTCACTCCCAAAGTGTTGGCCCAACTCTCGTGGCTAACGTCTAAAAAGAAGATCCTAAATAAGTATTGCAGTGAGAGGGCGTTGGACAAAATCGAGCAAGAATTCTGCAACCTCAAGAAGGGTAGTATGTCGATTTCTGACTACTCAAAAACAATTTCTAGAAAAGTTGAGTTTGGTAGAGCATCTGGCTCCCGATCAGAAGACAAAGATAAAGGTTTACTTGTTGGGATTACCGGCAGAGATGAAGACGGCGGTAAGGAATGCCAAAGTGTCGACGATAGAAGAGGTGTCGGACGCGTTAAGTCGGAGGAGCTATGAGAGCGGTGTCGAATTATCCCTCACTAGGATCGACGTGGTATCAAGTTTGATAGAGAGCATCAAGACGTGTCAAACAGAAGCACTGAAAGAAGAAAACCTTAAATCTAAAGTTATGGTGAAGCAAAGTGGGTTATTGACGGAAGATGGTCGTGGGCTTAAACTCTTTCAAGGCCGAATATGGGTGCCAAAGCTTGGTGGAAATCGAGAACTACTCCTAGACGAGGCACATAAGTCGAAATATTCTATACATCCCGGTAGCACCAAGATGTATAGAGATTTAAAGTTAAACTATTGGTGGCCGGTGATGAAACTTGACGTGGCTAACTATGTGGAGAGGTGTGTCACGTACCTTCAGGTCAAAGCGGAGCATCAAAGGCCATCCGGGAGTTTGTAACCATTGTCCATTCCCGAGTGGAAGTGGGACAACATCACCATGGATTTCGTGACAAAGCTACCGAAGACTTTGCGAGGCCATGACACTATTTGGGTGATTGTTGACCATCTAACCAAGAGCGCGCACTTCCTAGCCATGCGGGAGACTTTGCCAATGGAGAAATTGACCAAGCTATATATTAATGAGGTGGTGTCGAGACATGGAGTTCCGCAGTCCATTGTGTCGGATAGGGACAGTCGGTTCACATCAATTTTTTAGGCTAGTCTACAGAAAGAGTTGGGCACGAGATTAAATCTGAGCACGGCTTACCATCCTCAAACGTATGGTCAAAGCGAGAGGACAATTCAGACACTCGATGACATGTTGAGGTCGTGCGTTATCGACTTTGGTGGAGTTGGGACTCATACCGACCTACACCTCACGACATTCTGCACCTCTTCAAGGCCGTTACTGTTAAAGTTCTACTTGCACATCTACTTCAAACTAATGGCATGTTGGCAAATGCCTACTGTTTGATCTTTCTCCTAATTGTCTATTTTGGTATGCAAACTCCATTGTTGATTATATTTTGGTTTATGTCTCTCAAGATCTAACATCATCATGTTTTGCATTATTGTATCCTTTCCATCTATGTAACTCTTTTCTTTGTCTTTTAAGAAGTCTTAGGGGCTGTTTAGTTCATGGAATTGGAAGGAATTTGAAGGAATTGGAATGGCCAATTCCATTGACCAAATTCCAAGCCCATATTTGGTTCACGGAATGAAAGCGATGTAATCCTTCCAATTCCATTGAATTCCACATTTTTAGGAATTCATCATTAGTGTCTTAAGGTGAAGGAATTGAATTTCTACAAACCAAATGTGTGGTCAAATTTATTCCAATTCCTTCAAAGTCAAATTCCTTCGATGGATTCCAATTCCATCAAATTCCATTCTGTAAACCAAACGCCCCCTTAGTTAAAGGAATGACCCATTGTTTAAATTTTTACTTGCTGTTGATGGCAAGTTCTATCTCAGAATGTTTAATCTGCATCATGAACTTGTTTCTCACAACGAGGAGCATATCTTTTGAATTTGAATATGATGGTTTATGATTTAGACTAAAGTTCTATTTAGATTAGGGTTTTTCATTTAGATTAGGGTTTGAAACAATCTCATATTATATGTATTTGTATAATGATTTGATATTGTTTGAAACATTCTTAGTTTGGGTTTGTGTTTTGATTTTGAATTTGAGGCTTGGATTTGTGCTTGATTTGTATTTTAATTTTAATTTCAAGGTTGCAAGAGAAAATTAAAGGGTTTGGTCGGAGACGGGAAGGAAACAGTTTGGCCGGAGGTTTTTGTCCCTGCAATTTCTACACACATACATACACACATAGGATGTTTCAGATGCAACATATCCCATTTGTACAACCAAAGCAACATATCCCATTTATTATGATTTAGATATTTATGAAAGATGATTAAAGTTCATTAATTATGATCAACACTTTATATTAGGAAACAATCAATATATTTATGAAACCACATATTCACTAGATTAAATAGACGGTTGAGATTGGTTTGCAATGGTTGTAGAAATGTGATAGGTTATATAATAAACCGTCGATACATATACTAGAAAACATTACATTTTTGGTCCATGTAATTTACATATGTATTTACTCTATAAAGAAAAATATGATAAAAGTATAAAAATACTAAAATAACCCTCCATCTAACAAGATTTTTTAACAGATGTTAGAGGGAGGGACGAAATCCGGTCATTTTTGTAAACCACAATGGTCATCTTATAATTTCAAAACTATAGGAACCAAAAGTGTTATAATCACCGGACAACGGAGACCAAATTTGTAGTTTACTCATTAAAATATTATGTAGTTCTGAAACTACAATCAGTCGACGAACTCCAAATGGTGAAAGTCCACCAGAGTTGAAGATGTCGACGACATTTCAAAAGAACCATTACACACGTGTACGCAACAATGGTGGTGCCTTCTTGACCAAATTTAGGCTCCTTTTAAACCTTTTAAACTCCCCCTTTTCCTTCTCCAAATTCCTCTCCCTTTTTGCGTTTATTACCAGTAAAACTTGAATTCTTGTTTCAAATCATTCGCTCAGCTGTACATTCAAGAAAGCTTTGTTCACACCATGGTTTTGATCAAGGAATTGTATCCTTTTTTCCTAAATTTCAGTGCAATTTAATAAGGGTTTTGTATTTTTTTTTAAGTATATGATATTCATATACGACAAATGCAACAAATAAACTCACACACATTCCTCACCTTTGGTGAGGATTGAACCCCTGACCTCCTAGGAGGCCAAAGGCCCTTTGGTAGGGTTTTGTATTTTTGTGCGTGTTTGTTTGCAAGTTTTCAAGTCTGCTCAATCAATCCCAGATATGAAGTAATTCTAATGATGTTCCCCTTATGTTATTCGTTTACTGCTATTATGTTATACTCGTATTGTTTGGTATGAATCTTATTAGGAAACTATGACAACATTCTATTTGGGGCTTTCTAATCAAAGCCTTCTTAAATTGGGGTTTATCTATAACAGTTGAATTCTAATGCTATTGTTGTTTAAGGGGGTGTTTGGGATTGCTTATTTGAGGTGCTTATTAACTTATTGCGTTTACAAACAACAAATAAGTTGTTTTGAGTGTTTGGATTGGAAACTGGTTATGACTTCTCCACTCCGCTAATAAGCAGTTTTTGATAAGTCATTCTCAAGTGACTTATTTGAAACTCCTTATTAAGTTATTTAACCAAATTACATATATGCCCCTTCTTTCTATAAGTTCATAAGCACTTTACAAATAACCATAAGTTAATAAGCACTTTTGCAAATAAGCATAAGTTGTTTTAAATAAGCAATCCCAAACACCCCCTAAAGATTTATAATGATACTTCATTTTATTGTATATTTGATTCCCCTCCAAAAAAATCCATTAATGGACCAACTCTATCCTCTAAAACTATAATTTAATGAATCTTATTTGCAAATTGTCCAACTCGAGGGGAAAGTAATTTTTCATTTCGTAGCAGCAGAGGTCTATGTGGACCCCATCTCTCTGTGGACCCCATCTCTCTGTGGACCCCATCTCTGTTTGGGATATTTTTGGTTTGGTTTCTACTATTATATCAACTATTCAATGAATCTTGGGTTTTTTTCCTTAACTCAGCTTTCTTGACTAATAAAGTTGGATTGTTATGTCGTTGTCGTTAGAAGAGGTATAGCAAAGTTCTTGTGGATTTGACTTGTTTTGATTTCATCGTGTTTAATTGAGAGAAAGCTAGTTTCTTTGTGGGTTTTCAGTATCATGATGTATATGGTAATGAAAATGCAGCAGAACACAAACAACACTGAAGGAGTGGATGTTTCAGAGAACATAAACTTTGAAGACGATTTATTTGGAAAAGGTCGATACACATCCAAAGTTTACCGCCTCGAAAGGTAGTTTAACCTACTTGAAATTAGGGTCTTGTGGGGTGGGATGTATGCAAACCAAGGTTTTAAAGAACGAAAACGAGTCTCAAGGCGTTTTCCCCTTAGGTACGTGAGGCATTAGCCTCAAGGCGGTCTGAGGCGTATGCTTGAGGCGGAAAATGAATAAAATTCAAAATACTCTATATATAGAAATTATAATCACTAGACGATAATACATATAAATTATATACACAATATATATATATATATATATATAGGGTCAGGGGTGAGGTTTAGGACAAAATCTCAATAAAACGGAAAACTGAAGAACACCATGGCAGCTCTTCATCTGGATGGTAAGCACTTATGCATACAAGTAATTTGCAACATACACACGTGCATATGCACAAGTTCATAATGCACGTGTGCATAAAAACCAAAAAAAAACATAATTTACATGTATGCACAAGTGCATTCCGTCCATATGAGAGGGCTACCAAAGTGTTCTTCAGTTTTCCTTTTTTTTGAGATTTTTCCATGCACAACCTCTCTCTCTATATATATATATATATGTGTGTGTGTGTGTGAGAGAGAGAGAGAGAGAGATTCATTTGAGAAATAGTAAATATAAGAGAAATATAGAAGTAATCCTTGTCATTCATCTGGTCAACATGTACGGTTTTGACCGTGAAGAACCGGATAATTCTTTGCATGGTCTATAAAAGATAGAGGGGTAGTTTCGTAAAATACGCGGGTCGAGTTCATATATGAACCTGTAATTAGTTCATATGTGAATCACAAAGGTTTATATATGAATTTTTTAAGTTCAACTGATTCACATATGAACATATGGTTAATTAGTTCATATGTGAATTACACTGTATGAACTAGGGGTGTGCAGAAATTCAACGATCCAATAGGAACCGACCGATCCAATTAGAACTGACCGGCCATAATTAGATATCCAGTTGTAATTGGATCGGATCGAATTGAAAATATTAACATCCAATTTGGATCGGTCAGTTCTTGGATGGCAATCCAGAATCGATCAAAACCGACCGAACCGAACCGACCAACATCCAATTACTCATCCAATTAACCCAACTATCATCCAATTTTTTTTTTTTTGCAATTTGCTTAAATCTAAATTTGTTTTTTGTTGGTTTTTGAATTTTTAGTCTCACTTATGTTGGTTTTAACACAAACTAAAAGTAATTAATTAGAACATCGCAATAAATTAACACGTTGGATGGATCCGATCTTATCATCCATTGGATGTCAGATGGATCCAATCCGATTCAATGGATATCCAATAAAAATATCCAATGGATATCCAATCTGATCCAATGGATATCAAATAAGAACATCCTGTTGGGAACTGAAGAATTGTTCAAGTATGGTTAATGCTGCTAGCACAACATGGTTACTACTTCTGAGACAAGTTACTACTGCTGAGCCAGATTAGTACTGCTTGAAGAAGTTACTACTGCTAAGCAAAGTTAGTGCTGCTGATGAAGATTAGTACTGCTCAGTGTGATTAATGCTGCTACAACTCAATACTGCTTATGAGATAATCAAAATACGTGCAGATCAAGTTTGAAGATAATCATAGAAGGTTTTGAAGATAATTATGGAAGAATTCTAAAGATCTTTTATGTTTTATAATTATCTTGTATTCAATCTTTGTGTATATAATATAGAATAGTTTGACAGAAGAAAATAATTCTGAAGTTTTGTTTTCATAGAGAGAATTAACCTCAAGGTTTAGAACCCTAGTTCTAGAGAAGTAGAATTCGTATTGGTGAGTCTGTTCATCAGTATTGAGGTTTTGTTTGAAATCTTGTAACTTTAATCAGTCAATAAAGTTTACAAGTTGTGATTTCTGATTCACTGTTACATTGATTGTTGAATATTAAAGTGTTATTCCGCAACTTCTTTAATATTGTTTCTGAGTTCATTATTCTTGTTAAGAATTAGATCCTGACAAGTGGTATCAGAGCAAGTATTCTCAGAAACCTTCATTCATCATGGAAAACACAGTTGAATCAAACAGTACTCTTGTCTCAAAGGTTCCAATGCTCAGATCTAATGAGTTTGACATGTGGAAGATTAGGATCAAACAATACATTCTTCTCACAGATTACTCCATTTGGGACATCATTGAGAATGGCCCATCTGATGAAGGAAAGATTGGTGCAGATGGAAAAAGAATCCCACCAAAGACGGATGCAGAAAGGAAGACAAGGCAGACAAAGATGAAAGCCTAGAGTACACTGCTCCTGGCTATTCCCAATGAGTATCAACACCAATTCTGCAATTGCACTGATGCACAAATGTTTTGGAATGCTCTAGAGAAGAGATTCTCGGGTACCAAAAGTATCAAGAGAAATCAGAAGGCAATATTGAAGCAATTGTATGAAAACTTTATGTCAACTAAGAATGAGTCCATGACTCAAACTTTTGACAGGTTTAACAAGCTGATTGGTGAACTAGCTACTATGGGAGTCAGATTGATCAAGATGATGTAAACAGAAAGTTCTTAAGGTCTCTTGGAGATGAATGGACCATGTATACTATTTCATTCAGACAGAATGAACAATTGGAAGAAAAGGAACTGGATGATCTGTACAATGATCTGAGAGTGTTTGAATCTGAGGTGGAAGCAAAGAAGAAGCCTACTGGATATGTTCATAATGCTGCACTCCTATCAGCATCAATTGATTCTACTGCTAACCCTGAATCAGTTAATGCTGCTAATGGAGTAAATCAAGAAAAAGGCACTGAATCTGTTTTTGAAGCCTTTCTTTCCAGCCATGGAAACTCCTCTTTAATCAATGATGACTTGGAACAGCTTCATCCTGATGATCTTGAAGAGATGGATATTAAATGGCAGATGACCATGCTTTCTATGAGGGTGAAGAAGTTCATCAAAAGGACTGGGAGGAACAACTTCTCCCAAAGAAGAGAAGATGGTGCAGGCTTTGATAAGTCAAAGGTGGAGTGCTATAAATGTCATCTGAAGGGACACTTTGCCAGAGAATGCAGAAGTGGAGTGTCTCACAATCACCAACAAACTCAGACTGGAAGCTTCAACCAGAACAGAAACTCTGCTCAAGCTCTTGTTTCTCAACAAGGAATGGGGTTTGACTGGAGTGATCAAGCAGAAGAGGCTATTCAAAATCAAGCCCTCATGGCAGAGGTATCTGATCTTCCAACTGAGGTACTTTCTAATCTCTGTTCTCAAACTTTCATAGATACTGTTAAAAGGTACAGGGATCACAACCAGAATATGAGTGATGACCTTAAGAGATTAGAAAAAGATATAAAAGACTATGTGAAAATTGTTGAGAGGTTTGAGGAACAAATTAAAAGTTTCCAAGCCAATGAACTGCAACATACATATGATACCAATTACTGGAAGTGGGAGAAGAATGATCTAGAAATCCAACTGACAAAGTCCAAGGAGGAGAATGAAAAGTTGAGAGGAGAACTAGACAAGGTTAAGCTAGAGGTGGAAAAGTTTTCATATGCTTCTAAAGCAATGGATTCAATCCTAAAGGTTCAAATCCATGATAAGCTTAAACCAGGAATTGGGTACAATACCACACCACCACCAACAACAACAACTACATCCCTCCTAAATCATATCTGCTAGAGACCAAGGATAGGAAGGACTTACCTGAGGGATCCACTAAGATAGATCCTATAGATGAAGTAGTTGTTGAGGACAAGACAGAGAAAAAAGCTAGTAAGGGTAAGGATAATACTGTGAGTGGTGAGATTCCTTTAGAGAATAATATTATCACCAATGAGGATTGTGGAAGGAACTGGGTCAAATCTAAGGACATAGAGAAGACTGAGGGAAAGTCCAAAAAGGTCCATTACAAGCAGACTACAGTTGTGAATCCTGTTCCTTGCAAACAGTGTGCATGTAATAAGGATGAGCCCCTAAAACATGATAAAAAGAGGGGCAATCAAAGGAATTGGAATAATCAGTGGGCTCAGAAACAAGGAGTTGATCTGAGTAGAATCATCAGACCAAAACCTTGTTTCATATGTGGCAAATTGAATCATCTTGCCAAGTACTGTTACTTTAATCCTATTAACCAAAGGATGAATTTTCAAAGAGCTATGCAAAAACCCTTTGGTTATAGGAAGGATGAAAGGAAACATGTGGCTAAGAAACATGTTAAATCTAAAATCCACATGAAGAAAAAGACTGTGAAAGAAAGTGTCAAGATGTGGATTCCCAAAAGCACTAAAACTGTTAGTACTGCTACTACAAATAGTGCTGCTGACAATGATAGTGCTGCTAGAAGCAATACTGCTGCTACCAATGTTAGTGCTGCTGAGAGTTTTAGTACTTCTAAAACTAACATTGTTAGTACCTCTTCAAATGTTAATACCGATAACTCTGTTAGTACTTCTAACAAGGTTAGTACTGCTAAACCTGTTAGTGCTGCTAACTCTGTTAGTACTTCTAAAATTAGTACTGCTTCTAGTGTTTGTGCTGCTAGACCTATTATCTTGACAAAGTACTTCAGTAAAGAGTGCTCTGATTTTAAAAATCTCATCAAAAAGGAATGTAAATACTTTGATGAGAAAGGGAGACCCAAGACCACTTTGGCTTGGGTTCCCAATCAATACTAATTGTTTTATCTTATGTGCAGGGCAACCAGCAGCTCAAGGGGAAGAGCATCTGGCATGTTGATAGTGGTTGCTCTAGGCACATGACAGGAAACATGGCTTGCCTCAAGAATTTCAAGAAAATTGATGGAGGACATGTTGCCTTTGGTAATACTCCAGATGAAGGTAAGATTAGTGGTAAGGGTTATGTAACAAAAGGTAAAATGACCTTTGAAGATGTTTTCTATGTTGAGCAGTTAAGGTACAACCTGTTAAGTGTATCACAGGTTTGTGACAAACAGCATAGTATATTATTCACTAATTCAAAATGCATTATCCTTGCCCCTGGATTCAAGGTAGTTGATGAAAAGATGATACTACTAAGAACTCCCAGAAAGGATAATGTCTATTGTTTGGATATGGAAAATGTGTCAACTGATTCATCCCTAAACTGTCTTGTTTCAAAAGCATCTTTGGATGAATCATCACTTTGGCACAGAAGGATGTGTCACATGAACTTCAAAACAATGAATAAACTTGTTAAAAACAACCTTGTAAGAGGTTTGCCTTCAAAAGTCTTTTCATGTGATGATCATTGTGTTGCCTGTCTCAAAGGCAAACAACACAAAACTTCTCATAAGTCCAAAGAGTTGAACATAATCTCTAATTCTCTTCAGTTGTTGCATATGGATCTGTTTGGTCCTACAAATGTTATGAGTATAGGTAAGAAATCATACTGCTTAGTTATTGTTGATGATTACTCTAGATTTACTTGGGTATATTTTCTTAGGACTAAGGATGAGACAAGTGGACTGATCAAATCCTTTATTCTAAGAATTGAAAACCAAACAAATCAAAAGGTAAAAGTCATTAGGTCAGATAATGGTACTGAATTTAAAAATCATGACCTAAACACCTTTTGTGAGGAAAAAGGAATTGAGAGGCAATACAGTGCTCCTAGGACTCCACAACAAAATGGTGTTGCTGAGAGAAGGAATAGGACACTGATTGAGGCTGCTAGATCTCTATTAGCTGATTCAAAACTTCCAATTACTTTCTGGGTTGAAGCAGTTAATACTGCTTGTTATGTCCAAAACAGAGTTCTTCTTGTAGTCAAGCCTAAAAACAAGACACCATATGAGCTTTTAAATAAAAGAAAACCATTTATTGGATTTTTCAAACCTTTTGGGTGTCCTTGTACCATTCTCAATACCAAATCTCACTTAGGAAAGTTTGATAGCAAGGCAGATGATGGTTTTCTTGTTGGTTACTCATCTCAGAGTAAGGCCTACAGAGTATTTAATTCTTCTTCTAGAATAATTGAGGAAAGTGACAATGTCAAATGCAATGAGAACACACCAAACCCTATTGGTTCTGGTCCTCAATGGTTGTTTGACATTGATTCACTAACTAACTCTTTGGGTTTCAGTAGTGATGATCATGCAGGTTCAGGAAGTGGAGGATCAGGGGATGTTCAAGTACAAGACATTATTCCTCAGTCTGTGATCTTTCCCATACCTACAATGGAACCTGTTGAAATCTGTGAAAAGGAGACTGTTACTGAACCAATTCAGAGTGAAGAAGAAAGAAGAGATAAGGAGAATTCATAGCATGAAGAACAAGAAGTAGCTGATGAGATCCCCTCAGCTGACTTAAATGATTCCAATCTAGAAGTGGGAATCAATGAAGAAACTAGTCATCAGACTAGAACACAAAAGAATCATCCTCCTGAGCTGGTAATAGGAGACATCTCTTCTCCTATGATGACTAGGAAACAAAGCAGACTTCAAGACATGCAGGATCAGCAGAATACAATACTCTCTTGCTTTCTATCTCAGATTGAGCCTAAGAAGGCTTATGATGCATTGAAAGATTCAAGTTGGATAGAATCCATGTAAGAAGAGTTACTAAAGTTCAAATTGCAAGATGTTTGGGACCTGGTGGACCTTCCAAAAGGTCATAGAGCAATTGGCACCAAGTGGATTTTCAGGAATAAAAAGGATGAGAGAGGAATAGTGATCAGAAATAAAGCAAGGCTAGTGGCACAAGGGTACACTCAGGAAGAAGGCATAGACTATGATGAAGTCTTTGCTCCAGTTGCAAGGGTTGAGGCAATTAGGCTGTTTCTAGCCTATGCTTCATTTATGCAGTTCAAGGTATATCAGATGGATGTAAAAAGTGCCTTTTCTTTATGGAACAATTGATGAAGAAGTATATGTCTGTCAGCCCCCTGGATTTGAGAATCCATCATATCCTAACAGAGTATACAAACTTAAGAAAGCACTTTATGGTCTACATCAAGCCCCAAGAGCATGGTATGATACTTTGTCTACCTATCTCTTGCAAAATGGGTTTGAAAGAGGAATTATTGACAAAACCCTTTTCATTAGAAGAAGTAAGAAGGACATCCTACTTGTGCAGATCTATGTGGATGATATCATCTTTGGATCCACAAAAGATCAGATGTGTAGAGACTTTGAAGAATTGATGCACAAGAGCTTCAAAATGAGTTCAATGGGTGAACTTACTTTCTTCCTTGGGCTTCAATTGAAAGAGCAGAAAGATGGGATTTTCATCAGTCAATCAAAGTATGTGAAAGACATCCTGGACAAATATGGTTTATCAGACTCAAAGCCAGCAAGCACACCAATGGAAACACACAAACAGATCACTGTTGATCTTGAGGGGGAGGATGTTGATGTCCATCTATATAGATCAATGATTGGATCTCTCATGTATCTCACAGCCTCAAGACCAGACATCATGTTTCCAGTGTGTGTTTGTGCCAGATTCCAAGTCAAGCCAAAGCAGTCACATCTACAAGCTGTTAAAAGGATTTTTAGATACTTAAGAGGGCAACCTAGATTAGGTCTTTGGTATCCTTATGAATCTAACTTTGACTTGATTGCATATTCAGACAGTGACTTGGGAGGTGCTAATATGGATAGAAAGTCTACTTTAGGGGGATGTCAGCTTTTGGGTGCAAGACTAGTATCTTGGCAGTGTAAGAAGCAAACCACAATGTCCTTATCAACAACAGAAGCTGAGTATATTGCTGCTGCAAGTTGCTGATCTCAGGTTCTATGGATTCAGAATCAAATGTTGGACTATGGGGTAACCTTTCTTCACACTCCAATCTTCATTGACAATAGCAGTGCTATCAGCATTGTTAACAATCCAGTCAAGCACTCCAAAACAAAGCACATTGAGATCAGGTATCACTTTATTAGAGACTGTAATGAAAAGAAGCTAATTCAAGTTGCTAAAGTTCATACTGACAACCAGTTTGCTGATCTATTCACCAAAGCTTTTGATGTGGGTAGATTCACCTTCTTGGTCACAAGTGTGGGCATGATCAACTCTGAATGAGCTCATGTTTAAAAAGTGATTGTATACCTGTTATTTGGTTATTTTTTGTGCTACTAAACATCTTTCTCAGGAAGTGTATTGCCTTGCTCAGACTAACACAAGCTTCAAAAAGTGTAAGTATAGTTACTACTGCCAATGTAGTTTTAATGCTGCCAGGGCAAAGTTACTACTTCAGGCTAGTTAGTTAATACTGCTCTCAGTTAATACTGCTAGTTAGTTAATACTGCTAGTTAGTTAATACTGCTAGTGGTTAATACTGCTCTCAGTTAATACTGCTAGTTAGTTAATACTGCTAGTGGTTAATACTCTAGTTAGTTAATACTGCTAGTGGTTAATACTGCTCTCAGTTAATACTGCTAGTTTGTTAATACTGCTAGTGGTTAATACTGCTCTCAGTTAATACTGCTAGTTCGTTAATACTGCTCTGAGTTACTACTGCTTCTTTCCCGAATCATATAAATACCCTCTTTGCCTACCTAAAAGTTTATAACGACTCTTTGAATACTATTCATCTTCTCTCTAACCTTTTTCTCTCAAGCACCTAGTGAATTTTAGTCCAGTTTACTCAAGCTCGATGACTTCAATGGCGTTTATTGATGAACACAACGAGATAGCAATGCTTCAAAAGCCAAAGCAGGCTGCTGGATTTCATCAAATAGTCGATTTCCTCAAGTCCAGCCATATCGCTCATGCTCTTACAGTGTCACCATCAATCTACATTGAGCACCAGAAGCAATTTTGGGCCAATGCCACTGCTATTACTGAAAATGGTGTAAAGGTAATCAAGACAAAGGTGTGTGACAAACCCTTAACAGTTTCTGAAGAGGTAATTCGCATCAGTCTACGTCTAGACGATGCCTCAGGTATCACATCTATCTCTAATGATGATCTGTTTTCCACTCTTACTAGAATGGGGTATAGAGGCCCATTGGGTGTTTTCAAGTTCTCCAAAGCTAAATTTTCTCCCCAATGGCGTTTCTTTGTCCATACCCTTATGCATTGTATTTCTAAAAAGACTACTGGATGGAGTGAGTTCAGTAGTACCATTGCTTATGCTTTGGTCTGCTTGGCCACTGCCAGAAAGTATAATTTTTCAAAAATGATTTTCAATGACCTTGTGTCAAACTTGGGAAACAAAAATAGTTTTTATATGTAATCAAGATTTGTCCAGGTAGTTATAACCACTGAATTGACGGATATGCCTCAATTTGATGAGGTATATGTACCTAAAATCCCCAAGGGCAAGGTCTTTTCAAATATGAAGAGATCTGCCATGGACTCGAAAGGAGTTGACACCCCATTGTTCTCTACAATGATGGTGGTGTCCCACAATCAAGAAGGTATGGCTTCAGGGTCAAGGCCCTCACTAGACCATCCCACTGAAAGCCAATTCCAACCTTCTATCAGTATATCAATCCCTCAGTCCCTTCTTCAAAAACCAACTTCACCAATCACCAATACCTACATAAGGAAAAAGGTAAAGAAGGCTCCTTCCCTTCTTGTACCTTCACCCACAAAGCCTTTAAGCCCTCTAATGGAGAATTCTCCATTAGAGAATATCTATAGGGAAACCACAGGGGTGTCTCCCAACCCCAAGGAGGTGCTCACTGAGGAGATGCATGAGCATATGGGTGAGCAGGCTGCCACTACTCCTGCTAGCACAGAGGAGGACAGTGGTAACATCAATAAGACCTCCCCCATGGCAACTTTGAATGAGCAATCATTCAAAGGTCCCAGGTGCCAAGAAACCAAGGGGGTGGAGGGTGCTTCTGCTAGGCAGAAGACTTCCACTACAAAATGTTCTAATGATCCTTAAAAAGGGGGTTACACTCCTGGAGAAGGTGAGGATAGATATAACTACCAAGAATTGATGGATACAATGGGAAACATTAATCTGGATGTTATTAAACACGGAGCAGACATAGAAGAGATGAAAATGGTGATTCTGTCTCAACAAGTACAAATTACCAAATTGAAGAAGATGGTGAGGAGATTGGTGCAGAAAAAGAAGAGAAAGCAATATGTTCTGAAGAAAAGGAAAGATGCTTTCAAAAAGGGGGAGAATCAAGAGGCTGAAGTAGAGAAGGAAAGTACATCTGAGAAGAGATTTGATTTTGAGGGGGAGAAAGAAGCAGAAACAGATAAGGTTCAAGCAACAGTAGAAACAGAATCAATAGCAGTAGCAACAGAAACAGAATTTGCTCAAGCAGCAGAAACAGTTAATGCTGCTGAGATAAATGAAGCAGAAGCAACAGGGCTATCTGTTGAAGAGCTAGAGATTGCAGAAACATTGATCAAAGCCAAGAATGACACTCTTAAGGCTTCTCAAAAGGCCAAGGGAGTGGTCATTAAAGAAGGAGGTCTTGAGCAGAAAACAAGCAAAAAGATCAGTGAGGCAGATTTGAAGAAGAAAGGAAAGGCTAAGATGGTTGAACCTGAGCAAATCTTAAAGAAGAAGACCCAGATAGAGTTAGATGCAGAAGTGGCAAAACAACTTTAAGCTGAGATGGAAAAGGAAGAACAACTCCAATTTGAAAAAGACAGAGAGCTTGCACTGGAGATGGCTAAAAAGCTAAATGAAGAGTATCAAAAGAGCATGCAAACTGCAGCTGAGGCCAAGAAGAGATCAGTGACAGTATCCAAGCAAAGAATGCCAGTCAAGAAGCAGAAAAGACAACCTTTTGGCCAATCAAGAAAGGAGAAAAATGATCAACTTTCTGAAAGGCTCGATTGGTGTCAAAGGAGAGATGTTCACTAACATGGCATACAGCAAGGTTGAGGAGCTATATAAGAAGGAAATGGCTAAGCTTCAAGGGGACTCCTCTCAAAGGGAACAAGCTGAAAGAAGGATGAAAGAGAGACATAATCTCAACATCCAACAACCCTTCCCTGAGGAAGCCACTCCTACAAAAGAAAAGGCTGAAGACACTAAAGAAGAGAATGTTACTGTGGAAGCCAAATCTGCAAAAAGAGTAAAGACCATAGCCTCCAAGAAACAATCCAAGAAGCCAAGGATTGAAGAAGCAGAAAAAGAGGCAGAATCTTCTGTTCCACCTTCAGCAGAACCAGAGCAGAATCCAGAACCATCTAATCTGAAATCAAATGAGCAGGTTGATTTGTTCATGACTGTAATAGAACCAGTACAGGCTGTTCCCATTACTGTGAAAGCACCAGAAGTCATCTTTTGGGATATTCTGAGGGACAACAGAAAGGAGTACTTCAGACTCAAAAGAGTTGGTGATGTGTTTGAAGTATACTCTACTTGGGGGAAAGTGATCAGAAGTTGTTCCAGGGCTGATCTTGAAGAAATGCATAAAGTGGGAATGAAGTTATATGAGCCTGTTTTGAAAGGAACTGAAGAAAGTCTACTCAAGATTGCACTGGAATACTTGTGTATGATGTTTGAACCAGAAAAAGTGGTGCACAGGATAAAAGATTTGCATCATGAGTATGTGTTTAAGAAGATTGATAAGTGGATACTATTTGAAAACTGTGGTGTCTACATGATCACCATAGATAATTGCTATCATGAGTATTTTCTAGTGAACAGAGTGTATGATCATAGCAAGGAGAAGCTAGAAGGGATGCTGAAAGCTAAGCTAGTGTGTGCAAAGGAATCAGAAATGGCCATAATTGTGATAAGAAGGACAATCAATCAAAGTTTGGGCCTGAATCCAAATTTAGGCAACTAGGTTTGAAGTTTTGAAAGCATCTTGAATACCACATCTGAAGAACTTGACTTCTCTTCCTAAAAGTCAAGTTAGGGGGAGATTGTTGGGAACTGAAGAATTGTTCAAGTATGGCTAATGATGCTAGCACAACATGGTTACTACTTCTGAGACAAGTTACTACTGCTGAGCCAGATTAGTACTGCTTGAAGAAGTTACTACTGCTGATGAAGATTAGTACTGCTCAGTGTGATTAATGCTGCTACAACTCAATACTGCTTATGAGATAATCAAGATACGTGCAGATCAAGTTTGAAGATAATCATAGAAGGTTTTGAAGATAATTATGGAAGAATTCTAAAGATCTTTTATGTTTTATAATTATCTTGTATTCAATCTTTGTGTATATAATATAGAATAGTTTGACAGAAGAAAATAATTCTGAAGTTTTGTTTTCATAGAGAGAATTAACCTCAAGGTTTAGAACCCTAGTTCTAGAGAAGTAGAATTCGTATTGGTGAGCCTGTTCATCAATATTGAGGTTTTGTTTGAAATCTTGTAACTTTAATCAGTCAATAAAGTTTACAAGTTGTGATTTCTGATTCACTGTTACATTGATTGTTGAATATTAAAGTGTTATTCCACAACTTCTTTAATATTGTTTCTGAGTTCATTATTCTTGTTAAGAATTAGATCCTGACACATCCAATGGATGGAACCGAACCGATCCAATCATCATTTGGATTGGAAAAATCCAACATCCAATGGATGATTGGATCGGTTCGGTTCCCCACACATCCATTGGATGTCAACCGATGAACACCCCTAGTGTGAACCATACAGGTTCATATATGAACTCGACCCACGTATTTTGTAAATATACGAAACTGTCCTTCTATTTTTGGAATAGCCGCAACTTTTGAGCAGTCAAAGACGTAATTCTTGACCGGTCAAAGTTTAACCAGATGAATGGCTAAGATTACTTCTCTATTTCTCATATATTTACCATTTCTCAAAGGAACCTAAGGCTATATATATATACACATTGAGGGGACACATCTTTTGCAACCAGTTAATTAGTGTAAACTTTACAAACTCAATCTAAGCCATTAACTCATTTGATCTACGGTTAAAAAAAAGTAGTGGCATCAATGTAATTAAGTGAATATTTTAATTTTATTTTATAGAATTGATATACGTTTGAGGGTATATTAGGTGTAAAAAAAAGTTTTCTCTCTCTCTTCTATGCTACTGTAGTAACCCATCAAAGACCTAGTGTTTCAAGCCGCCATCTCCAATGGTATTTGGTCCCTTCTCTGCCACGTCTCAAAATCCAAAAACAATCCTTTTCTTTATAGTCTATTTGACATCCATTTCTTGTATATGTCGACTGTTCTTGCGTTATCAGTCTGTTTTTTCCAATAATCCCGTATTTTATTTCAACGATCCCTGCACGATTGCAATTGGTGCTCGAAGGTCGATATATAGTCGTCATTTGCTTGTCGATGATTCATGTTGTGCTTATCCTTCTCTCTCTCTCTCTCTTCCGCGCCCCTCTGAAACTCTCCCTGGAGAAACCGTATTTTGCAGGTCAGGTATCTATTCTTCAGATCCGTTTTCTGGTTTTTTCTAGATCTGGTTTTTGTTTCTACAGGTCCAAATCGGCAGTGACCTAAGTTTCATCAATTGGCAGAGATAGGGTGAATCAGTGGTTATCTGGGTTGTTTTTTTTCGGTTTTCTGAATTTTTTTCTTCCATCTTCATGTTTTTTTTTCTGGGTTTCATGATTTTAATTCTTATTAAGCATTTTCATGGAAAAAGTTGAGTAAATTACAAATTTCGTCCCTGTGGTTATAGAAAATTTTGGACCAGGTCCCCAAATAAAATAATTACATGTTTGGTCACCATGTTTTCATTTTTGTTTTGGATATGGTCCCTTGCCTTAACTTCACTAACATGTCCTCTGTTAAGTTAAGGGTATTATTGTCTTTTAATAAATTTCTCTTATTTCCTTTTATAAAATTAGACTTATTATATTTATTATACATATATAGATATATAACATCGTCCTTGTCATCAGATTCATCCCCACCCCCGCGTCGGACATTGTCGACTTCTCCGTCTCTTGTTATTCCGCCTCAAGAACTCCCAACATCGTTTTTTGGTCTTCATCAATGTCGCTCTTAAATACATTGAATTTGTGGTCTCCGTCCACTCTCTTCGTTTCTCTCCACCAATAATCCTGGTCGTGTTGTTTTGGCTTTCAGTACCCTTGTTTACCTTTGTGCTACCCTGGTGTAGCCTTCTTAATGATTGAAAAACTCGTCTATCCATCATCGATCATGGACATTTCGTAAGTCTATGCTTTTTCTATGGTACGATTTTCTCTCGTCGATCATTATGAATTACTCGTTTATGTTTCTCTATATTTGTATATGTTCTTGTAATCATTTTGATTTGATTTTCTAAAAAAAATAGTTACAAATCCCGTTATCGACTCTCAAGAAAATCCCGTATAAAGACTTCACCACAAGCAATAAAAAAATATAGCACTTCCCCACTCCGGCAACCGTCCCTCTTACCCCTCCCTTTTCTCTTATTCGGTGACGAGAACATTATGACTGCAAGGGATATGTTTTGTTGTTGAAGGAGTAATATGTTAAGTGCAAACATATTATCATAATCACTTAACAAGAAGGCATCTCAGATGACATTTAGTACACTTATAATTTTCAATATCAACATGTATATTTTTAGCATACCGAATCCATTTTGAAAATTGAGAGACAAATATGCAGATTTTTAACAGATTTTTAACATGTATTCAGTGGTCCATGGAGAGAGTAGGAAGAATGGTTTGAGCGATAGGAGATGAAGTTGTTGGTCTCGTTGCGAAGAAAACCAGCATTACAGTCGATAGTTGGAGTTTGGGTAGAGCTTACCGTAACTAATATGTGGTGGGGACAAAAAAAGATGCTTGGAGTTTCTGGAGGCAAAGGTCACCGGAGGGGGAAGACGTAGGGGTTAATTTGATGACAGGGACAATGTTATATATATATATATATATATAATAAGTCTAATTTAAAAAAACATAAAAGAAATTTATAAAAAGACAATAATACCCTTGACTTAACAAGTTAAGACACGGACCCAATCCTAAACAAAAATGAAAACATGGTGATCATACATGTAATTATTTTGTTTGGGACCTGATCCAAAATATTCAATAACCACAGGGACGAAATTTGCAATTTACTCAAAAGTTTATGATTTATGTTTATGGGTTTCATGATGTAGTGCATGATTTTCGCTTCTATATATATATATATATATATATATATATATTGGTTTCATGATGATCTTGTTTCTCCGGTAATGATCAGTTACAAAAAGAATTAATATCTAAAAAGGTGAAATTAAAAAACATGTTAAAATAAATTACGTGATTGGTGGATTTTAGTTTGTAAAGTTTGTTGGAAATGCTTGGTTTGCAAAAGAAACGGACCCTACACATTGACACTACCATCGTGCACTATATATACACACAAATACATATTCTTGAGTTTCCACTAGAACCATTGAAACTATGAGAGAGTTGTATAAGTAGTAAATATTATTTAATATATATTTTCAGAGTCGGAGACTTATATCCAACACTGCCACTAACAATAATAGAGAAATTGGGCTTGAGGAATAAGCCCGAGGTCTGACACTGCCACCAACAATAAAAATGAGTTAGACGTTTTTTTTTTCTATATAGTGTGCAAGTCTGTATTAGTGGTCTGACACAGACTTTTTTATTCTCATAGCCAAACCCACCGCGTCTCACAAGCTTATCCAAACACTGTCATACCATAAATGAAAGACGCCCCTCACAAACTTACCGTCTCACAGCCAAAACCACCGCCTTTATGCAGAGTGTGTGTCCCAAACAAGAAGTGAGAGGTGACGCCTTATTTTGAGCCGCCTCGTCTTGAGGCGCGAGGCACGACTCAACCGTTTTTTTTAAAACCATGAAGATCAACTATAATTTAAAACTTAAGCAAGCGCAATCATCAAACAAAATCCACAAACATGTTTATAAACAAATGGCAAAACCCCGGAGAAGAGAAAAGATTAAAAAATATAAACAATAACAATGGAATATGTTGGAAATAGACATTCAACCAATGTTACATTCATGGGTAAATCGAATAAACAACAAAGTCAAGATACACATGAACAAAGAGAAGTCAATTATACACCAGATAATGTCAATAAAAAGTCAACATAAAAGGCATATTGGGGACAAGGTCGAAAATCCTTACCTATTAATGAAAATGTTTTTAATCCAATAAGTACAATCTGAAACAAGAATGATTTGCACATAGTACTTGATAATCCACGACCATGCATATGAACAAACAAATCGACAAACACCACAAGGAAGAAAATAGTAAAAATCAAATAATAGCATAGAAGTTTGAACAAATCAAAACACGGATAATTATACATTAGTTAAGAACCATGAAATTAAAAATCTAGAACGATAAAATATGTTGGGAATTGACACACAATCGAAAAACATATAAAATAAGTTGGGAATTGACACACAATCGAAAAGCATGTAAGTCAAGATACACATGAAACAAGAATGATCAAAATTGCACTTAGTACATGATAAACAAAAGTTCGAAGAATCGTAATGACCAAAATCAACCATGATCTTAATTAAAGAAATTCAATCATCACACAAAGAACTTGGTAAACAACATCAAGAACAAATAAAAGCAACCATTAGTAAATGATTTATCACACAAGCACGAAAATAGAACTCAACAAGAACATTATAAGGTTGCACATCGACAAAAACACAATACCTCAAAGATCAAAATAAACAAAGAACTTGGTAATTAAAGAAAGTCAATCATCACACAAAGAACTTGGCAAACAACATCAAGAACAGATAAAAGCAACCATCGATAAATGATTTATCACACAAGCACAAAATTAAAACTCAACAAGAACATCATAAGGTTGCACATCGACAAAAACACAATACCTCAATAATCAAAATAAACAAGGACAAAAGTGGTTTAATCATGAAATGTATGCATCACTAGTATAAAAATAATTGAAGATGGAGTTATAGGCACTTATCTGATGTTCTTGAGAAATCCCAACTTGGTTGCAAGTTCCATTGTATCGCAATTTTAAAAATCGAGCAAATATATCAATATGCACCCACTAGTTACCACAAATGGCATCTCGCTAGAGAAGTAAATCAACAAGTCAATAAGTGGCTTGCCATAGTATTGGAATTGTAAGTAACACCAATATGTCTCAGATTCATATCCTCGGTATGGTCTTCCATATAGAGATATCATTCATTGCACCGAGTAAAAATCAAGTCATTAAAAAGTCAACATAAAAGGCATAGCGGTGACAAGGTTTGCAAACTAAGTAATTAAAAGAAGTTTAATCAAATAAATATAATGTGAAACAAGAATAACCAACGTTGCACATAGTATTTGAGAAGCCATAGAAAACACTGTCATTAAAATCAACAATAATCTTTAAACAAATCAAGCCCAATCATCGCACATAATCATCCAAGACTATGCTTATAAACAAAATAACACGGTGTAATTATGCAAAAATTAATGAACCGTTAAAAATAAAAATAAAAATCTATGAAATATGTTGGGAATAAACACAACCTACGTTACACTCAAGAGTAAATCTTAATAACAGGAAACAAGACTGACCAAAGTTACAAAAATTACAAATAGCACATCACAAGCCTAAATTCAAAGAAACATGGTGACCAAAATCAAAATAATTTAAAACTTTAGTAGGCCGATTCATCAAACAAAATCTACAACCATGTTTATAAACAAAGAAATGGGAAAACACCATCGAAGAAAAATGTTAAAAAAAACATATAAATCGACACAATGGAATAAGTTGGGAATATACACATAACCAACATTACATTCAAGGGCAAATCTAATAAACAACAAAGTCAAGATACTCATGAACAAAAAAAGTCATTATAATACTGTCATTAAAAGGTCAACATAAAAGGCATATTGGGGACAAGGTAATAAATACAAACCTATTAATGAAAAGGTCTTTAATCAAATAAATACAATTTGAAACAAGAATGATTTTGCACATAGTACTTGATAAGCCGAAGATCATAGAAGCATTGCCATCAGGCTGATTTCTTATAGTCAAAATTTGTCGAGATTAGTCTAGGCATAAGACACCCTTTGAGTATGAGTATGAATGCGATGTGCTTGTATCGACTATTATAAACCATGCAAAGAATTGTATCACAACCTTTGAGTATGAGTACGAAAGTTAATTTGGGTTCCAAAAAATGAAGACTCACCCATTTCTATGTACAAAGAATAAACACATGAATGCGAAGTAACTATCTTTTGCGACCCACTACATGTTAGCCGATATAGCATTTATATTAATAACTAGATTCGCCCCCGTGTATTACACAGGGTAATTTAAAAAAATTAAATCATGGCAAAAAACTTATCGTACAAATATGAATGATCATCGAAAGTACGATGCTATTTTTCCAAACTTTTTTCCCTTTTGAGTTTTTTTTTTTTTTTGAAATTGTTTACAAAATGTCCTTGTTTAGGCAGTTTTCAAAAAGTATGTTTAGCAGAAAATTAATAAAAAATATGAATAAATATTAAGAATTTATAAAACAAAATTTATAATAGAACGTAAATGAAATTATGGAAAACTGCATAGTTAAAATATTAATAAAATAAGAATCATGTATCATAAATTACCAAATACTTCTTTATATACAAAATTCTTTGTTCTATTGCTAATTATACTTTCATCATCTATAATTAATATTTTTAAATTAAAATATCATAATGTCAAGAAAATAAAATTAAAAATGTTATTTTATAACTTCATAAAAATCAAAATTCTTGTATAAAAATTTAAAGAGGATCAGGTTTTTATAAAAAAAAACTCGTCAAGTAAAAATTGATATGAAATAGCTAAAAGAAAATTAAGAAAATTTAGTGATTATTTGTATCAAATCCCATACTAATCACGACACATTAATTCGTATATATTTATTATATTTAATAATATAATTAAATCCAAAAATATTCAATATTGGACTCATTTCGAAGGTATTTACGAAACGATTACAATGGTATAATTTGTAAAAAAATAAAAATGTTTTTTAATGCATTTTAGTTTATATACATTATTTATGTTTATATGATAAAAGTCTAAGATGAAAAATAAAAAAGTAAGGGATTAAAAGTAAACTACATACCTAATTATAAGGGTAATAAATGTAAGGTATAAATTAAAAAAAAATTGAATTAAGGAAGAATGAATGTTGATGTGCTAAATGAACTTATAATGTAAAGTGCGTCCAGATACATGTTTAGGCGGGAAAATGAAAAAACGGGCTCACGAGAAGGCGACACGTGTCCTTCTAGTTATTTATTATATGTGTATAGATATAACTCAAGATGCACATGAAGAAAAAGTTATGCATACACAAGAATCGAGTCATTAAAAAGTAAATATAGAAAGCGTAACGATGACAAGGTCTGCAAACTTATTGATGAAAAAGGTGCTTAATCAAATAATTACAATATGAAACAAGAATGATCAACGTTGCCACATAGTACTTGATTTGATAAGCCATAGAAACACTCTCATCAAAATCAGCAATAATCTTATTCTAATCAAGCCCAATCATCACACATAATCCAAGGTAATGTTTATGAACAAACAAATCCACAAACGCCACGTGGAAGAAAATAGTAAAAATCACATAATAGCATAGAAGTTCGAACAAAATTAAAACACGTGTAATTATGCAAAACTTAAAAAACGTTAAAATTTAAAATTAAGAACAATGAAATATCGTGGGAATAGAAGCCCACGTGGCACTCGAGAGTAAATCTAAAAAACACGAAAGTCAAGATACATATGAAACGAAACAAAAATGACCAAAATTACACATAGGACATGATAAGCCAAAAAATTCAAAGAACGTGGTGACCAAGATCAACAATAATTTTAAACTTAAGCAACTGCAATCATCAAACAAAATATACAACGATGTTTATAAACAAATAAATGGCAAAACCCCGTAGAAGAGAATAGTTAAAAATATATAAACAAGAACAATGGAATATGTTGGAAATAGACATACAACCAACATTACATTCCCGGGTAAATCTTATAAACAACAAATTCGAGATACACATGAACAAAAAGAAGTCATTTATGCACCGGATATTGTCATTAAAAACTCAACATAAAAGGCATATTGGAGACAAGGTTGAAATTGCAAACCTATTAATGAATAAGTCTTTAATCAAACAAATACAATCGGAAACAAGAATGACTTTGCACATAATACTGATAATTAACGACCATGCATATGATCAAACAAATCGGCAAACACCACAAGGAAGAAAATAGTAAAAATCAAATAATAGCATAGAAGTTTGAACAAATCAAAACACGGATAATTATGCATTAGATAAGAACCATTAAAGTAAAAATCTAAAACGATAAAATACGTTGGGAAATGACACACAATCGAAAAACATGCAAGTCAAGATACACATGAAAAAAGAATGATCAAAATTGCACATAGTACATGATAAACAAAAATTCAGAGAATCATGGTGACCAAAATAAACCATGATCTTAATTAAAGAAAGTCAATCGTGGGAATGCATACGTTGGAAGGTCATCGATGAAACGTAACTAGACATACCCAAAATCGTTTAGCAAACAACCGATGAAGTGGTTCTAATGATGAGTCAATCATCACACAAAGAACTTGGTAATTAAAGAAAGTCAATCATCACACAAAGAACTTGGTAAACAACATCAACAACATATAAAAGCAACCATTAGTAAAAGATTTATCACACAAACACGAAAATAGAACTCAACAAGAACATCATAAGGTTGGACATCGACAAAAACACAATACCTCAAAGATCAAAATAAACAAAGAGCTTGGTAATTAAAGAAAGTCAATCATCACACAAAGAACTTGGCAAACAACATCAAGACAAATAAAAGCAACCATTAGTAAATGATTTATCACACAAACACGAAAATAAAACTCAACAAGAACATCCTAAGGTTGCATATCGACAAAAAAACAACCATTAGTAAATGATTTATCACACAAACACGAAAATATAACTCAACAAGAACATCATAAGGTTGGACATCGACAAAACACAATAACTCAAAGATCAAAATAAACAAAGAACTTGGTAATTAAAGAAAGTCAATCATCACACAAAGAACTTGGCAAAAAACATCAAGAACAGATAAAAGCAACCATTAGTAAATGGTTTATCACACAAGCACGAAAATAAAACTCAACAAGAACATCATAAGGTTGCACATCGACAAAAACACAATAACTCAAAGATCAAATAAACAAAGACAAAAAATGATTAATCGTGAAATGTATGCATCATTGGTCTAAAAACAATTGAAGATGGAGTTATAGGCACTTATCTGATGTTCTTGAGAAATCCCAACTTGGTTGCAAGTTCCATTGTATCGCAATTTTAAAAACCGAGCAAATATATCAATCTGCACACACTAGTCAACACAAATGGCATCTAACTAGAGAAGTAAATCAACAAGTCAATAACCGGCTTACCAAGTATGGGAATTGTATGTAACCCCCATATGTCTCGGATTCATATCCTCAGTATGGCCTTCCGTATAGAGATATCATTCATTGCACCGATTAATGGATACCTGCAATAAACATACACTAGAACCGAAGGATCCTTTATGTCCTCCGAACTATTCACATAAATATTGTCCATATTGATTCAAATGACAAAAGAAAAATTGTAAATGTATCAACAAAATAGAATAACATGAAAACTAACCTTCTTTTCAGACGAGATATTTCTTACTCCCAAAGCATTTCCTTTTGCCATTCTCAATACCCATTGCCACACTTTGAGAATCCAACTATTCATCTTTTGTATCTCGAAAATCAAACGTCATTTGCAGAATAACAAAGATTATACGTAAGGTTAGTTCTGATGAGCCGAACGTGATGTGCTTGTTTCAACTATTATAAACCATGCAAAGAATTGTATCACAACCTTTTAGTATGAGTACGAAAGTTAATTTGGGTTCCCAAAAATGAAGACTCGCCCATTTCTATGTACAAAGAATAAACTCATGAATGTGATGTAACTATCTTTTTGCGACCCACTACATGTTAGCCGATATAGCATTTATATTAATAATATAACTCAAGATACACATGAAGAAAAAGTTATGCATACACAAGAATCAGGTCACTAAAAAGTAAATATAGAAGGCGTAACGATGACAAGGTCTGCAAACTTATTGATGAAAAGGTACTTAATCAAACAATTACAATATGAAACAAGAATGATCAACGTTGCACATAGTACTTGATTTGATAAGCCATAGAAAACACTCTCATCAAAATCTGCAATAACCTTAATCTAATCAAGCCCAATCATCACACATAATCCAAGGTAATACTTATGAACAAACAAATCCACAAACGCCACGTGGAAGAAAATAGTAAAAATCACATAATAGCATAGAAGTTTGAACAAAATTAAAACACGTGTAATTATGCAAAACTTAAAACCCGTTAAAAATAAAATTAAGAACAATGAAATATCGTGGGAATAGACATAGCCCACGTGGCACTCAAGAGTAAATCTAAAAAACACGAAAGTCAAGATACATATGAAACGAAACAAAAATGACCAGAGTTACACATAGGACATGATAAGCCAAAAAATTCAAAGAAACGTGGTGACCAAGATCAACAATAATTTTAAACTTAAAGCCATGTTTATAAACAAATAAATGGCAAAACCCCGTAGAAGAGAATAGTTAAAAAAAATATAAACAAGAACAATGGAATATGTTGGAAATAGACATACAACCAACGTTACATTCCCGGGTAAATCTTATAAACAACAAATTCGAGATACACATGAACAAAAAGAAGTCATTTATGCACCGGATATTATCATTAAAAAGTCAACATAAAATGCATATTGGAGACAAGGTCGAAATTGCAAACCTATTAATGAATAGGTCTTTAATCAAACAAATACAATCTGAAACAAGAATGACTTTGCACATAATACTTGATAATTCACGACCATGCATATGATCAAACAAATTGGCAAACACCACAAGGAAGAAAATAGTAAAAATCAAATAATAGCATATAAGTTTGAACAAATCAAAACACGGATAATTATGCATTAGTTAAGAACCATTAAAGTAAAAATCTAGAACGATAAAATACGATGGGAAATGACACACAACCGAAAAACATGCAAGTCAAGATACACATGAAACAAGAATGATCAAAATTGCACATAGTACATGATAAACAAAAATTCAGAGAATCATGGTGACCAAAATCAACCATGATCTTAATTAAAGAAAGTCAATCATCACACAAAGAACTTGGTAAACAACATCAACAACATATAAAAGCAACCATTAGTAAAATATTTTATCACACAAACACGAAAATAGAACTCAACAAGAACATCATAAGGTTGGACATCGACAAAAACACAATACCTCAAAGATCAAAATAAACAAAGAACTTGGTAATTAAAGAAAGTCAATCATCACACAAAGAACTTGGCAAACAACATCAAGAACAGATAAAAGCAACCATTAGTAAATGATTTATCACACAAGCACGAAAATAAAACTCAACAAGAACATCATAAGCACAGGGCATCAAAGCCCAAGGGGGCATCAAGTTGTCATTTATTACTAGTTATGGGTTTAATAATTTGAGAATTGGACAACTGTGTTTTAACTATAAGAACATACCCAAACCTGATTTTGATGGATATTGAATGCGCATTGTGAACCGATAAACACCCGATATTCCAACAACTCAAGCCGATTTCTATTTAGCATATTAACGAACAAACGCGAACAAACATATTTTATTAATGAACGAATATGATCACAAAAAGTATCGTTTGTATACGTTCGTTTATTTAGCATCTTACGAATGAACATTAACGAACAAATTTTCTTTATGAATGAACAAAGTATAAAAAAAACGTTTGTTTCATGTTCTTATTCGTTCGTTCGGTTAAGTTAAACGAATGAACAAGAACACAAAAAAATTTGTTCATTTAGCATTCGTGTTGGTTTTTTGTTCGGTTAAGTTAAATAAACGAACACAAATAAATAAGCCTTCATTCATGTTCATTTGGTTTGTTTTGCATATTGAAACTTTCAATGCACATGAGCACATTACTATATCAACATCGTTGGAGTACGCTGCATAACAATAACAACATATTGTGTATTGCCTTATTAGGCACTTGTTCTTTTGACTTTTGTTACTTTGAGGTTTTTGCATTACCACATTAGATTTAAACTTTAGTTACTAGACTTGTAACTTTATGAGTTTTGCTCTTTACTTAATTTGACATTAACTTCGATGTAATTTATTATTTTAGTTAAAACTAATGATAGTTTCTTCATCTTTAGTATTAAGTTTCATATCTTGAAGTAAAGGTTCTATTGTGCCAATTTCAATTTGGAAAAAGGAAAACCGGAAAAGAACGAAGCATGATCTTAATTCAAGTTTTATCCTTTTATTATTCTATATTTTGTAATTCGGGGTTTTGGTTTTAATGTTCTCCCTTTGTATTTCTTTAAATTATAATTAATAAAAATCAATATGAGGATGAGCCACCTAGCTTGATTAGGCCCGAACCCTTTAAATATCGCATGTTTCGTCGTTTCATTTGCTTAAAAAATACACATAGGGGCATTTTTTTAGCATTTTCGCACAGGGCATCAAAAACCCTAGGACCGGCCTTGTAAATGATTTATCACACAAACACGAAAATATAACTCAACAAGAACATCATAAGGTTGGACATCGACAAAACACAATAACTCAAAGATCAAAATAAACAAAGAACTTGGTAATTAAAGAAAGTCAATCATCACACAAAGAACTTGGCAAACAACATCAAGAACAGATAAAAACAACCATTAGTAAATGATTTATCACACAAGCACGAAAATAAAACTCAACAAGAACATCATAAGGTTGCACATCGACAAAAACACAACCATTAGTAAATGATTTATCACACAAGCACGAAAATAGAACTCAACAAGAACATCATAAGGTTGCGCGTCGACAAAAACACAAAACCATAAAGACCAAAATAAACAAAGAACTTGGTAATTAAATAAAAACTCAATCATCACACAAAGAACTTGGCAAACAACATCAAGAACAGATAAAAACAACCATTAGTAAATGATTTATCACACAAGCATGAAAATAAAACTCAACAAGTACATCCTAAGGTTGCACATCGCCAAAAACACAATAACTCAAAGATCAAATAAACAAAGACAAAAAATGATTAATCATGAAATGTATGCATCATTGGTCTAAAAACAATTGAAGATGGAGTTATAGGCACTTATCTGATGTTCTTGAGAAATCCCAACTTGGTTGCAAGTTCCATTGTATCGCAAGTTTAAAAACCGAGCAAATATATCAATCTGCACACACTAGTCAACACAAATGGCATCTAGCTAGAGAAGTAAATCAACAAGTCAATAACTGACTTACCAAGTATGGGAATTGTAAGTAACCCCCATATGTCTCAGATTCATATCCTCAGTATGGTCTTCCATATAGAGATTTCATTCATTGCACCGATTAATGGATACCTGCAATGAACATACACTAGAACCGAAGGATCCTTTATGTCCTTTGAACTATTTACATAAATATTGTCCATATTGATTCAAATGACAAAAGAAAAAATGTAAATGTATCAACAAAATAGAATAACATGAAAACTAACCTTCTTTTCAGACGAGATATTTCTTACTCCCTAAGCATTTCCTTTTGCCATTCTCAATACCCACTGCCACATTTTGAGAATCCAACTATTCATCTTTTGTATCTGGAAAACCAAACGTCATTTGTAGAATGAACAAAGATTATACGTAAGGTTAGTTCTGATGAGCCGAACGCGATGTGCTTGTTTCAACTATTATAAATGTTAATCAATAAATCCCAAATATATCAAGCAAATATTCAATAATGATCAAAAACTAGAGAGAGAAACTAGAGAGAGAAACTAGAGAGAGAAAGTAGATCTTGATTAGCCACAAGTCTGAATCTTTACAATACGTTTCTTACAACTCTAGTTACACGATTCTTACTACAACTCTAACAAAGCAAACCTATTTATACAACACATCTATAACAAGACTTAACCACAAAGTAAAACATACTTTGACTTTCCTAAAACATTGACAATGTTGACTTTTACATCTTTGACTTTCCACATTAAATCTTGGATACAATATTTAGACTTAACAATCTTCCCCTTTGTATTCAAGATTTAATAAAAATTTGATACTGATCTTCAGCTCTTGATTCTTCAGCTTTTGTCTTTTGAACTTTGAAGCTTTCACAGTCTTTACTCTTTCAGCTCTTGAAGAATCTTGGAAAGTCTTTTGCACTTTGAAGCTTTTAAAATCAACATGCCTTGAATGCGAAACTGAATTCTTGAATCATTTTGAAACATCTTTGAAACTTTGACATTAATCTTTGAAACAACTTCGATCTTGTATCTTCATCACTCAGATCTCTGGACCATCTTTGGAAGAACAGACTTTCACAAAACATCTTGATTTATCTTTGAACAATCTTCTTCAGACACATTTGTCTTTAAATCAGCGGAAGCATTTTGATCTTTGACAATTCAGCTTTGAAATTGATCTTTGTAAAAATTCTCCCCCTTTTTGATGATTGAGAGCATCATGATCATCAAAACATCATCAATTTCAGCACAATCTTTGATTTCCCGCTTTGAAAACAAATAACAATCTCCCCTTTGACAGTTGGCACGCTTTGATCTGAAAGCCGTCAATCCATGAAAGATATATATCCGAATCTTTTCAAATTCAGACATAATGAACGTGGTAACCCTGAATCAACAAATGAAACAATTAGAAATGTCTGTCAGTAACACAAAGTTACTGTGTACAAAAAATGTACAATTTAAGGAGTTGATTTGATGTTGACTCCCCAGGACTTCCATTCAATCATTGAAAAACACAAGGTAATTCTATGAATGTTCTGATAGAAAAACAAATTCTCTGTGTGCTCGTGCTTGTGTTTGAAAGAATTAGTACAATGATTGTGTTTCATAAGACTCGAAGTATGTAAATCACTGAGACAGCAATGATTGTACATGGACTCAATGTGCATGAGAAAGGGTCGAAGGTGGGGCAACTTTCCTTCTTTTTCAATATCAGTATCTTCCAAAAGAAGAACCAATAGATTATGTGTTGCTTCCCAAGAAAATGTGAAACATTCTCTTTTTAAGAAAAGAATGAGTAGCTAGTGGGGTTAATGCAAGAGATGGCATGGGCTATTTGCCTATTTCAATGATGGTCACCAAAGAAATGTGAACCAATCAGTAATGTGGCTGCCCAGCTCAGAAAGATGTTTGGTGCAGAGTTCTGATATTCTTTTAACTCTGTTCTCACACCCTCTTTCTTTTAAACATATAAACTCACATCTAACCAATCTCTCATTTTCATTTTACCTCAGTTCACTCCCACACTCAATTCTTTTAGACCCCTCTCCCCTCAATCACTCAAAGGATTTTTTCCGGGGTAGGAAACGCTGGTTATCGTGAATCCATGGAAGATCTATTAAGCACTCATACTGAATCCCATGTTCCTAAAAGTACATGCTAGTCAATGATTTTCTTGATATGAAAAGCACAAGAAATCATATGTCAGCGTATGTATGCTCATCAAAAATCAGAAATGAAATTTGAGCATTTTTAAACATTTAAGATTTCTCAAAACTTTATATGAATGAATAATCAAGAAAGAATAGAAATGTTTTGAGAATCTGACAATGATTAAAATCAGATCAAATGAAATAGCTAGGGTATCAAAGAACTGGATATTTTGTTTATATGAACAAATAAAAACAATTTAGCAATAAAGGTACAAATTTGAAAAAGATGAATGATGCTCAACAACTTTGAAAGCAAACGGGGGTATTACCATCGAAAAATTGGTTCGTTTAGAGACATGGTAATAACAAATTCAAATAAAATACTGAACCGGTGTGTATGAATACTTGACAGTATATGGACAAGATAATACACAAGTATTGATCTTTGGAAACACACGGTCAGTTAAACATTAAGGTCAAAAATTGAAAAACATTTAAAAGCACACTTCTAAATTCATAAAATCTTTTGAGAATAAGAAGTGGTTTGAACATATAAGAAATTGTTTTTCATGCTTGAAAGTTGTTCTTCTTTCAAACAATCAGAGATCTAGGATTAGAAGATAGTTACCTTTAAGCTCCCCCTCAAAACATGATATAATGATTTATGTCTTTTGAGCTCCCACTGGATATTAGCATAATATCCTTCTTTGATCATTGAAAAACGGGTCCTGATCTGTCATGTGATCAGAAGCCACTTTATTCACATCATTTATTCAAAAAATAAAAGACAGAAAGCAGTAAAACAGTTTTATAATATGAGTTCTGATCTGAAATAATCAGAAGTCATCACCTTTACTCCCCCTTAAATTAAGCATCTGAAATATGTCAGTTAAAACAGGATAGAGATCAGACACTCCCTTTTGAATTGTAGACCATCATATCAGAAAAATCTATCAGTGAAAAAGTATAGGATAGAGATCAGATCAATTCTCTTGGGATGTAGACCATCATATCCATCTGATGCAAAAACCGGAGTAAGGTCTTTTTGATCGCTGAGGTCCGAGTCCTAAACTGTCGTGTTTAGAAGTCAAACTTCGTTGAAGAACGGGTCCTAAGCTGTGTACTTAGAAGCCATAATCTTGACATTGAGGTACGGGTCTTGAACTGTGTTATTCAAGAGTCATTATCTTTCAACTTTGAAGTTCGGGTCTTGAGCTGATTTACTCAAGAGCCATTGTGTTCTCTTACTCCCCCTTGACTTGAGGTGCCTGCAACACAGAATCAATTTTCTTCTTTGGTACCCACTGGTATTTGGGTCTAGAAATGTTAGTTGCAGTTCGTGTGGGGGTAACATAGTAAGAACCATACCAGAAATGATCACTGGTCTTGTGGATATGATCATGTGTACATCAATAAGAACAATAAAATTTATTACCTGAAAACCTGAGTAATTGGTCTTTTGAGTATTTAAAGTCAGGTTTACCTTTATGCTCTTTGTTCTTCTTTGCTTTGTGAAAATGTACACATGATGTCTTCTCTTTCAGCTCATCTGACTTATCATCTTTGACTGATTTCTTTATCCAGAACAGTTTCTCTTTCTTGTTACTTCTTCTCTTCAGATATGTATCTGAACCATCTAAATATTCATCATAGAAAATATTAGTTCGACGAATCTGATCAAAATATTTAACTGACCTTTGTGAAGAGACAGATTTCTGATTTGATCTTGAGGTAGATTTCTCAAGCTCTTTAATCTTTAAAGCGAAGTTGTCTCTTTCTTTCTCAAGCTGGTCAATCTTCTTCGAGAACTCAGACTTCGTCTTCTGCTCTTTCAGCGCATTAGCAGATAGTTCAGATAACTTTGAAGTCAGCTTTTTGATTTCGGTCTCAAAAATAGATCTTTCTTCTTCAAAACCTTTCTCTGAATCATTTCTTTGGCCAGATAGTTCTTTAAAGAATTCCACACTCTTCTGTTCAATGGCCTTCTTTTCCTTAGCAAATTTCTCTCTTTCCAAAATCAGTATTTTCTCAAAATCGGAAATTTGTTGAGAAAGTTTTATGCATTTAAGATCCACTGTCTTCTTTTCTTCAAAGCACTTCCTTGAGAAATCTGAGAACTTAGTTGAAAATCCTTTGTTTTCTTTCTCAAAATCAGCTTTTTCTTCAACAAGCTTTTGCTCAAAATCAGATATATTCTTTCTGAGCTCAACATTCTCATATTCCAATTTCTTTATCTTCTCATCATTCTGCCCAGAAGATCTTCATTGATATTCTTTAAGGTACTGATTTCCTCTTTCAGTCTTATGTTTTCTTCATAATGCTCTTTTGACTTTTGAGAGTGAAAGTCAACTGCTTGACCCAGATTTATTTTCTCTAAATTCAGCTTTCTAATCTTCTCTTCAAGTTCGGCAAAATATCCCATTTTGAATGAATTCATCATCTTGATATGAATGATCGTTCCAAACTATATATCAGAAAATCAAAAATCAGATCAAATTGAAATCTTGCACAATAATTTAAACAACACTTGAAATAGCGCAAAGTAGAGTTTTGCGTGAGCTAAGTGTTGCGCAAAGTAAGGTTCTCGTGTTCAGCGTGATACGCAAAGTACACTTCTCGGAATAAGTGTATTGCGCAAAGTCGAGGTTTTCGCAAGCAGTGTGAAACGCAAAGTACGGTTCTCGTAACACGCTGGATACGCAAAGTAGGTTTGCGTGAGTGTCTTGTTGCGCAAAGTGAGCTTTGCGTAACTGCCTTGAAGCGCAAAATGAGCTTTGCGTAATATACTTGAAGCGCAAAGTACAATTCTCTTGATCCGTGTATTGCGCAAAGTAGCTTTTCGAGAGATAATGCTTTGCGTGATCTGCCAGATACGCAAACTGGACTTTTCGTGATAAGCACAAGACGCAAATGAAGCTTTACGTTAGTCGAAGGATACGCAAACTTAGCTTTGCGTAATAGCCTTCAACCGCAAACTAAAATTCTCAGTCTGAAAAATGCTTGTGCAAACGTCTATGAACTTGCATAAATCGTATGAACTTGCGCAAACCGTGTTCTTGACTATTTCTATCTCAAATCGATCAAAATCTGCAAATTTGTTCTCAAAAGTATATCAGAATCATCGAAAAACACTTCGAAACACAAATTTACTATCAAATTTCGATTAAAAACAACAATTCGCACATTTTCAATCAAGAACAGAGTTCGAACAAAAATATTCAGAAAAACTCAAATTTTGAAAATTGACATCGAATTTGAATGAATTACGATATGAAATCAATACAAGAATCAATCAACAACACAAATCGAACTCAATGATTCCATTTTCTTGCAACAAAAAACGGTTTTTCACCAAAATTCGGATGAAACAGTAAACACGAGTTCTTGAAAAAAAAAATTAAAATTTCAATTTTCGATCTCAAAAACCATATTTCAATTCAAACTTTGATCAAATCCTTTCTGAAAATTTTGGTTCAGCTCTGATACCAATTGTTAATCAATAAATCCCAAACATATCAAGCAAATATTCAATAATGATCAAGAACTAGAGAAAGAAAGTAGATCTTGATTAGCCACAAGTCTGAATCTTTACAATACGTTTCTTACAACTCTAATTACACGATTCTTACCACAACTCTAACAAAGCAAACCTATTTATACAACACATCTATAACAAGACTTAACCACAAAGTAAAACATACTTTGACTTTCCTAAAACATTGACAATGTTGACTTTTACATCTTTGACTTTCCACATTAAATCTTGGATACAATATTTAGACTTAACAATAAACCATGCAAAGAATTGTATCACAACCTTTGAGTATGAGTACGAAAGTTAATCTGGGTTCCCAAAAATGAAGACTCGCCCATTTCTATGTACAAAGAATAAACTCATGAATGTGATGTAACTATCTTTTGCGACCCACTACTGTAACACCCGTCAAAGCTAAGAATTTGTGGTTATTTATAAGAGAATGGGAGTAATTGTGGAAAAATAAGGAAGTTGAGGGGGGGCATTGTGAAAATATGTCCATTTAGGGGCCTAAAACCCTATGGGACTATTCATTTTGGTAAAAGAGCAGTCTGGTGTGGGTTTTTGTGCGACGCTGGAGAACGAACGAAGAAGCCGATCGACGTCAATCATCGGGGAAGAATCGTCTGTCTGATAAGGAAAGTCAATCAAGGCGCGGTAGGGGAGGTCCTTCTTGAGCAAGGTAAGAATCAAACCTCTAATACTGTTTAGAAATCTTAATCTTGGGTTTTATTTTTCCCCTGTGTAAACTCTCTTAGGGATGATAGACTGAAATCATAATGTATTGCTAAGAGTTACTTTGATTAACTGGGATTGAGAGATTAGTGAGGGAAACCCATATTCTAGAAGAGGTTAATCTGTTCGGGGTGAGAGAAATCGAAGGGTGTGCCTTGGTTCATCGTCGCTAGGTTTCGTATGTTGTGTGTGTCATCGGTCCGGTCGACCGAGGTTCAACCGGGGTGCGTCCGGTGTATAGAGACCGGGTCCGCCCGGTGTATAGAGACCGGGTCCGCCCGGTGTATAGCGATCAGGTCCGCCCGGTATGTTGTGATCGAGGCCACCCGGTGTGTCACGACCGGGGTCGCCCGGTGTCTTCCGACCGATTAGACAAAATCCATATTTTCTCTAAATTAAAATCGGGGCATCGTAAGTTCTATCTATAATGTTAACCGTTGGTTGTATCACTTTGAAATGTAGGAGTCAATATTCGTGACTAGTGATTGTTTGTGTTGGGTTTCCGTTAACAGGTGAGTTCCCTCATTCTAAAAACTTTGAAACTGGAAATGATTTATGTTGTTAATTTTTACTATGCTTATCGCTTTTCGTCGAATATAATTTCGAACCGTGTTAAATTGAGTTATATTTCAATAGCAGACATACACAGTTTCTCGTTGCTTTTATCATTTGTGAATCGGTATTGTTTAAATGAAATAAGTACCATGGTTTATCTTCAATCATCGGGGATGGTTGAAACCGTGTGTTTGGAATTCGTTTTCTTACACATGGTAACGTCATCGACGAGGGGGCCGTATGGGGATCTACGGGGGGGGGGGGGGGGGGGGGGCCGAGGACGAGTAGTCCTGTTGCTTGACGAAGGATTTGATGTGATATTAGTCACTTACTGTGACATGAGGTTGTGAACTAACCCCAAGATTTTTTATTGTGTATTCTGTTGTTGTAAAACGAACGAGGTTGGGAATTCACTAGACCATTCGGTCTAATCCTCGTTTCCATTTTTTCTTAAAACCCATTTTCAGGTATCAGGGTGGCTTTAGGATCTTCCAAAGGAAAAGAGAAATTTTAGAAGTTAGCTTGGAGAAGTATGGGCCTTAGTTGCGGGATACTCACTGCTATATTCTAGATTCTCGGTTGTAATAGTCTGGATATTAGATGATGCAAATCTTTGCTTATTTGATATTTTTTTTGGGACCCGTTGTTGGGAGTTGGAGTTTATTTATATCGTAATGTAATTTTTGGGTTGTTACATTTGGTATCAGAGCCAGAAACCGGACTAGTGTGCCAGCGAGGACGTTGGGCTCCCAAGGGGGGTGGATTGTAAGATCCCACATTGGTTGGGGAGGGGAACAAAGGTTGCCTTATAAAGGGACTTGATACCTCCTCTATCAGACGCGTTTTAAAACCGTGAGTCCGGGTATATGGACAAAGCGGAGAATATCTGGTACGGTTGTTCTGGGATGTTATAGATGGTATCAAAACCATAGTTTAAGGGATTTAGGTGACCGGTTGGGCCTTAACTTAAACTGTAGGACATGGGACACAACCGGGAAATAGGATGTTCTAGGGGTCACCGCTTTAGGAGCGTATGTTTTGAGAGGTGGGGACTGACATGTGAGGTAAATTTGGAATTACATCTGGCCAATGTAATTGCGAATTTACAGGCACATGTATGTGCTCGGATTACCTCTCTATGCATAGAAGTCAATAGAATGTTGGGTGTGCGTGGATAGTTTAGTCCTCGTCGCGATCGGAAGGTTATTATTGAGGGGCTAGTCTATGAAGGGGTAATGGAAGGGAATAAAGTTCTAGCCATGTGTTGTTGGCAATAGTTTGGTGCGGTGCGTGAAGTTGCTTGTGGTGAAATTGATGATAAACTCTAGAAAGAGTATTACTCAAAGCAATAACGGACCGACCAAGGAAGAACTTTATGTGTTCGAAACGGGTAAAGGATGGATTAGAGGGAACTTTCAGTGTCAAGAAAGTTCTCATGATGTTAGTTGGTGTGTTTGTCTGTTCGGGCAAGAGAAAAAGAATTTGGGTTAGGATTCTGAAAGGGTTAAATTCAAGGTTGGGGGAAGATGAAATCTCATGAGTTCCCAAATCGGGATTGAAGTAAATTATTAGGGGATCCGATTGAGGAGAAAATGTGATTGGTTTATTGGCCAGTAGGGGTCAAAGGATGAAATCGTATGAACCATACATCAGGACGTAAGGCGAGAACTTGGTGGGGGTAATCAATTAGCTAGGGTGTGAAACACCTAAATTGCAATATGTTGTTGTTACGAGAAAGTGAACAATAGCTAAAGGTTGGATGCCATGATGATTGGGTGAGTGTAACAGGTGACCTCGATTGAGTGAATAGCCTTCAACTGCAAGTGAGTTCATGCATTAGCTTTGTAACGGTATCTCGAGAGCTCGGTCATGATTTAAAGGTTGATGCACACATAACGAATTTCATGTTTTGGAAATAATTCGAGGCGTGCACGAGGGTCTTTAAAGAGGAAAGACAAACCTATCTTTGTTGCGTGAAAAAAAAATTCTTAAACTTATTGGTTTGTGAAGTATATCACTTCTTTTCATGTTGAGATAAAATGTGTTGCGAAACCCATGAACACATTTGGCAACAAGCCTTTTTAACCAAAATGAGTCTGAGACGATATCTTATAAAAGAGTGTGAGAGTCGTTTGTTTTATTTCGTGCAAGCGGTTTCATTCAGAACTTTTCTATTCGTATAAGAAAGTTTTCTCTCCATATTACGATTGTCGCGACGTCGTTTTAAGTTGATCAAGGTGATGTTTTATCAAAAAGACTATGTGCAAACGACTCTTGAGATCGTTGTGCATGACTTTGAAGTTATCAGAGTGTTGAGTCTCGTGTGCTCAAAATGTTTTCAAGTGTTTTGCCCTTTTAGTGTTCAATTGTGAGAAATGACTTTTTTTTTATTTATTTATCGAGTCATCATGCATGAAGGCTATGAACTCATGAAGTCGTGAAAGGTATTGGATTAGGGACAAGGAACGGTTCGAGCATGGGGAAATGCGTCGGTCAAGCCAATGTTAGATGATTTACGACTTCGGTGGTCTTATTAAGGAAGAGGTGGAGGATATGGAAAATGTCGAAAATGGACGGTGACATTGATGGTATTATGGGAGTTCGAAATCTTGCTTGGTAAATTTGGCATGCTGTTGTAGGTGAATGGTCGTATTTGGGGTGAAAGACTCGAAGTCGTCGAAATGCCGATGTTAGTGAATAATAATACTCGAAACGTTAAAGGAGATTGAGCCTAAGCTGGTTGGGATGGCCAAAGATGGGGAAGTGTAAAACTAAATGCAGTGTGTTTGGAAAGGAAGATGGCATTATAAATTCTTGTTGCCAGAGATATAGTGGAAGTACTATCATGTCTATTATTTTTACGATTGAAGTAGAAGATGTTTAAAATGTGTCGAAACAAGGGCGTCGACGAGTTGGATTTTACGAGTTTATCTTGGTGATCATAGACGAACTAAGTCGTTCAGGGATTGTGTATACTTGTTTGGGTATTGGATAACCTTGTGGGAGCATCAGGATAATAAAAGATGGATGCGTGGAGTATTTTCTCCGCGAGATTCTAGCGTTTCGTGAGTAAGGAAGTAATTAGTACAATGAAAGTGAATGAATGGATATTATCGAGAATTGGGAGACGTGATTCATTTGGACTGGAGAAGAGATGGAACCAGGAGATGGACTGAGTCTTTCACGTGAGTAGGTGTATATAAAGGAAGTTTTGGTTATGTATGCGGATGGTCGTGAGGACTTGGACTCGCCTCCCAGTATAATCAAGAGTAACTGTGTTATGTTGCTGAGCGTGGGGGTGTCTAGGTTATATAAAGAGGATCGTGAAGAATGAGTTAATGGTATGATTGTGTGCCCAGATTCTAGTTCCTAAATGCAATTAATCAAAACACAAACAAGATTTATCAATCAATTACCTGTTTGATTTCTCTTTCAAATTCCACAATTACAACTTTCTCTCTCTACAACTCTCTCTCTCTCTACAGATCTCTCTCTGGAAAAACGTACAACTGAATATTATGCTCCACTTCTGTTAACTACTAATTACAAAGGAAAGGAAACTATTTATACCTACAACTAAAACAACAAGGAAACAAAAACTAATACAAATGTTGACTTTGACTTTTATTACAAAGACTTTGACTTTCACTTGAGAGTTGACTTTCTTCAGCTTTGACTTCTTAAACCTTGACTTTTGTCTTCTTGATCTTGTATCCAACATATTTATGCTCTAACAATCTCCCCCTTTGGATTCAAGATCACTGTTTAAAGATCTAGCAATTCAGTCTTCACTTTAAGCTCTGTCAGTACAATCTCCCCTTTTTCTTTGACGGTATTCTTTCCAAAACTTTCTTCAAACGATTAACAATCTTCCCAAAACTTTAACAATAATACTTCCAGACTTTGGAAATAAAGTATCTTCAGAATCAACTCGAATTGCTTTAGCAAATAATCTTCAAAGAAAATTTCCTCAAATCTTCAGAAATTCTTTGATCTTCTTCAAATCTTTACTTTGAATTATCTGATTTGGACATTTCTGAAAATCATTTCTCAAAACTTTATCATTTCTTGATATCATCTCCCCCTTTTTGATGATTTGAGCATCTATATCATCAAAACTTTTCTTCCAAGAAATGTCATTGACCAATCTGATCTGTCAAACTGAGCCTCTGATTCTGTGATCCATAACCAAGTATTCATCTAGATCTTTGCAAATCCAGACAAAATAAGAACATGTAACTCCTAAATCAACAGATGAATCAGTTAGAATGTCTGTCAGTAACACGAAGTCACTGTGTGTAACAGATACACAATATAAAGGAGCTTTTTGATGTTCACTCCCCCAGGGCTTCCATCCAATCATCGAAACACCCCAAAGGCAATTTCTATGAATGTTATGACAAAGAAACAAATTCTTTGTGTGTTCGTGCATGTGTAGAAAGAATTAAGCATGAAAGATTGCTTTTTAAAGCTCAACATAGTGTAAACCACTGAGACAACAGTAGTATAAACACAGACTCAATGTGCATGATTGAAGTGCGAAGGTGGGGCAGACTTCCTTCTTTTTCAATATCCAGATTTTCCAAAGGAAAACCAGATAGCATATGTGTTGCGTCCCCTTGAAAATGTGAAACATTTTCTTTTTGAGAAGAAAATGAGTAGATGGTGGGGTTTTATCAAGAGTTGGCAAGGGCTAGTTGCCTGTTTCAATAACGTTCACCAAAGACTTGTGAAACACTAGTAATGAGGCTGCCCGGCTCAGAAAGTAGTTGGTGCAGAGTTTAATATTCTTTTACTCTGTTCTCACACCCTCTTTCTTTTGATCAATAAGCTCACTACTAACCAATCTCTCCTTTACATTTTACCTCATCACACCCACACTCATTTCTTTTCGACTCCTCACACTCAATCTCTAAAGGATTAACTTCTTGGGTAGGAAACACTGGTTAACGTGATTCCATAGAAGTTCAGTTAATTCCTAGAACAAAGAACCCATGTATGATCCTAAAAGAACGTGTTGCTCATAATGATTTAACTTTAACAGTTAAAACTCATATACAAATGTCAGATGAATGTATGCTCATAAAATATAATCATGAAGATTTGAGCATTTTTAGACATTGAAGCATTTTCAAACAAGTATATATGAAATGAATGAACATGAATGCAAAAGGCTTGTTTGAAAATCTGACATTGTATGAAAATGATCAGAAATGAAATGATATAATAATCAAAGCTTAAGGTCAAGAATAATGGATATTGTCTATACGAAACAAAAATATAGACATTCTTGAAATGACGTTTCGAAATGAAATATCGCTCAAAATTTTTTGAATACAAGCGGGGTGTCTTACCATCGAAAATATGTTTCAATATGAGACATGGTAAGAACAATTTGAACAAAAATTAAACCGATGTGTGTGAATACTTGAAAGTATGTAGAAAAGACAATACGCAAGTATTTATCTTTGGAAACACACGGTTTATTAATTATTGAAGCTCAAAATGAAAAATGAAAACATTTAAAATCACACTTCCAATTCATGAAATCTGTTTAAGAATCGGGAAGTGGTTTGAACATTTACGAACATGTTTTCTATATCTGAAAGTTGTCCTTCTTTCAGATATATTTGAGATTAAGATAAGAAATTTACCTTTTCGCGCAATCTTAAATCTCATGAAGTCAAGCTGAAGTCATTAAGATATGATCTTGTCAGCTTCTCTCATCTTGCAAAAATCTCAAAGTCTAGTCAAAGCAACTTTATTCACAAAATTTATTCAAATGTAAAAGACATAAAGCAGTAAAACGATTAAAGTACGAGTTCTGATCTGAGATAATCAGAAATCATAGTCTTACTCCTTTTGACTTGACTAATATGCATGCTCCCCCTAAAATCATGCATTACAAAAATTTGTCAGTTAAGCAAAATGCAAAAATTAGATAAGCTCCCCCTCAAAAGAATAATTATTCATCTTTAATCTTCTCTTACTCCCCCTGAGAACATGAGCAAACAATTAAAGTGCAGATATCGTTCAGACATATAGATAAAGAAAATGATGAAAAATAACAATACATAACTTTATTAGGTAACAACCGATTATGTCTTAAGATTTAACATACCAAGTTTAGAGACAAGAAAATTAAATCTCTTTTCATCTAAGGGTTTGGTAAATAAATCTGCAAGTTGATAATCTGTTTTTACAAAATAAAGTTCAATTGTTCCTATTTCTACATTATCTTTAATAAAATGATACCTGACATCAATGTGTTTGGTTTTCGTATGCTGGACAGGATTAGCAGATATCGCGATTGCACTCTTCGAGTCACAATATATTGGAATTTTATCAAACTTGAATCCATAGTCTCGCAGCTGTGTTCGCATCCACAGAACTTGAGAGTAACAACTGGCAGCAGCTACATACTCTGCTTCAGCAGTCGATGAGGAAACGCATAATTGTTTCTTTGATGCCCAGCTAACGAGCTTGTCTCCAAGAAATTGAATGTGACCTGAAGTACTCTTTCTGTCCAACATGCAACCTGCATGATCTGCATCTGAATAGGCAGTCAGTTGAAAACCAGTACTTAGGATACCACAGACCAAGATTTGCAGTCCCCTTAAGATACCTAAAAATCCTTTTGACAGCAGCCAAATGGGATTCTTTAGGAGCAGTCTGATATCTATAACATAAGCATGTTGAAAACATAATATCTGGCCTACTTGAAGTAAGACACATTAACGATCCTATCATACCTCTATAAGTTCTAACATCAACACTTTTACCCGAAGGATCAGTGCTAATTTTTAGTACTTGGTGCCATCGGGGTTCCAATTGGTTTACAATTTTCCATATTGAACTTCCGAGGAATATCCAAAATGTACTTAGATTGGTTAATGAAAATCCCCGTTGAAAACTGTTTAACTTGTAATCCGAGAAAGAAATTCATCTCTCCCATCATACTCATTTGAAAACGTGACACCATGAGGTTAGAAAAGTTTTTGCAATATTTAGGATTAGTAGAGCCAAATATTATATCATCAACATATATTTGAATAAGGATGATATCGGCTTTTTCCTTTTTGATGAACAAAGTGGTATCAACCTTACCTTTGGAAAAACCGGACTTGACCAAAATTTTTGATAGAACGTCATACCATGCTCGAGGGGCTTGTTTCAAACCATACAGGGCTTTGTCCAAGATGTAGACATGATCTGGCTTATCTGGATTCACGAACCCTTCTGGTTGAGACACGTATACTTCCTCCTTAAGAATGCCATTCAGAAAGGCTGTTTTCACATCCATCTGATAGACTGTGAAATTCTTATGAGTTGCGTAGGCTAGAAACATGCGGATTGCCTCTATACGCGCTAATGGAGCATACGTCTCATCGTAGCCTATGCCTTCCTCTTGCCGGTAACCTTTGGCAACAAGTCTAGCTTTGTTCCTTATGACAATACCATCTTCATCCTTCTTGTTTTTGAATACCCATTTAGTGCCAATTATGGATTTTCCTTCCGGTTTTGGAACTAATCTCCAGACCTTCAGGGCTTCAAACTGATTTAATTCTTCTTGCATAGCAGATACCCAATCCGAATCAGCTAAAGCCTCTGATACTCGCGTGGGCTCTATCTTGTTGAGGAATGAGTCATGCATACATTGATTAAGAGTCGTTGACCTAGTTTGTACAGGCTTGTTGAGATCTCCAATTACTTGATGTAATGGATGCTCTTTGGTCCAGCGATGCTCATGAGGGAGTGGAGTAGATGAAGTTTGAACATAATCATCATCTAAAAATCCACTATCAGGCTCTTCAGTTTGAATAATAGGAGGGAGGTTTGCAGTTGAAGTTTCAGGTGCAGAAGCATCAGCTGGAACATCAGACTCTGGCTGTTGAGTAGTCAATGTATCACACCCAACTGAAACAGTTACTTATGGCTCATCAGTTACTTGTGTATCTTCAACTGTAGGAGTAATTGTTGGAATATGAGTTTCTGACTGAACGGGGGATACAAGTTCAGTTATAACTTCTGAAGTGACTGGATGATTGCAATTTGTGTCTTCAGACCTGTCAGTCACAACAGATTTAGGTACATTAGATCCTAGAAACTCATCATAAAAGAATTCAAATAACAAATCTAAATCAGATAAATGTGAAATTGAAGTAGAAGCGTTATTCGAATTATTCGTTGTAGAAACAGGTTCTGGACTGATCTGCCCATAAACTAATACTCCAGTGATAACGGGTTCTGAACTGAGTTGTTCAGAAGCCATATCTTCATCAAATGTTACATTAATGCTCTCAGCGACTGTCTTTGACTTCTTCAAATAAACACGATATGCTGCAGATGTTGAAGAATAACCAATGAAGATGCCTTCGTCCGCCTTAGCACTGAATTTATTCAGACTCTCTCTGTCGTTAAGCACGAAACACTTACACCTAAATATGTGAAAATATTTGATTGTCGGTGTTCTGTTGTTAATCAGCTCATATGGAGTCTTTTGAAAACGGCGGTGTATTATGGAACGATTTTGAGTATGACATGCAGTTGACACAGCTTCTGCCCACAAGAATAGAGGTAGATCAGATTGGCTGAGCATAGTACGAGTGGCCTCGACTAGCGTCCGATTTCGCCTTTCGACTACTCCATTTTGTTCAGGCGTACGAGCAGCAGAGTATTGATGTGATATCCCGACCGATTCGAGATCTTCTTCAACTATCTTGTTTTTGAACTCTGTGTCGTTGTCCGTTCGAAGAAACTTGACGTGTCTTTGCATATTCACTTGGGTCGTCTTTAAGAAAGTAATGAGAACTTCGGGCGTCTCATCTTTTGATCGAAGAAATTTGACCCATGTGTATCTTGAGTAATCGTCCACAATAACAAACACGTATTTCTTTCCACCTAAGCTTTGTGTTCTCATCGGACCGCAGAGATCCATATGTAACAACTCTAGTGGAGAACTGGTGCTTGGTTCAAGCTTCGGTTTATGCGGAACTCTCTTCATCTTACCCTTCTCACATGCAGCACATAAGTGTTCTTTCTCGTATTTGAGCTCAGGAAGTCCTTTTACCAATTTTCCACTAACCAGCTTGTTGATATAACTAAAATTCAGATGTGATAGTCTTCGGTGCCAGAGCCAACTTTGCTGCATCGAAGCTTTTGACAATAAGCAAACATGACTGTCATTCTGTACCTTTGAAAGATTGATGGTATAGAGGTTTGTCTTTCGATTTCCGACTAAGAGTTCATTGCCATCTTCAGTACGAACCGAACATCTCTTAGCTTTGAAGTTTACCTCTAACCCTTTATCACATAATTGACCGATGCTAAACAAGTTGTGCCCTAAACCTTCGACATAACTCACCTTCTTAATCGTTATGTTGTCTTGAATGATGTCACCATATCCTAAGATTAGTGAAAGCTGATCGTTTACAAATCTGACATTTCCACTGAATTTCTCTGTATAATTAGACAATAAAGCTTTTTGCCCAGTCATATGCTTGGAACATCCACTATCCAAGTACCACATATGCCGGGTCTGCAAGAGAAATCAGGAAACAATAACTTTAGGTACCCATTTAAAAACGGGTCCTAATAGATTAGCACAAGATTTTGGTATCCATTTGAAAATGGATCCTCTTTTTCTTTGAAAACTTTTAAAAACATTTGATCTTGAAGAATAAACATGATAAGATCCAAACCAATCAGAAGAATTATGAGAATAAGCAAAATCATTTCTCCGATAATGATAAGATTTAGTAGTAATAGGAGATAATTGAATCAATTGCTTTATTGAATAACACTTGTAAGAAGTTACAAGGTTTTGTTTATGAGAAGCATATTGACCAACTACATCAGAATCACTACTATCAGATCTAGTACAAGAATCATCATCCTTCCTTTTTGGTCGCCATTCGGTTCTCGCTTTCGACCTTTTCTTCCTTATATCTGAAACAAAAGATTTAGATTTATTAGGAAAATCAGATTTCTGAGATTGAGTTTTCTTTTGTGTAACAGTGTATTTCTGTTTCTGTAATCGCTGTTTCTTATGTTTCTTACCTTGAGCATAGTAATTAGCAGTTACAGATTCTGATTCACCAACCTTAGCTGATGATTCACCAATATTAAAACCACTTGGTAACACTTTTTCATTTAAAAGACAAGTAGAATGATCAGGAAGAAGAGCATTGAAGTCAAACATATCAATTTCTTCTATGCACCCATCATCAGAATTAAGAAAGTCATTTGCAGACTCAAATAAGTCATCAAAATTATCAGACGAAGTTTGAGGTGCCTTTGAAACTGTAGAACACTTTGTAGATTTAGATTGAAAAACAGTGTTCTTTAAAACTGTAGAAAACACACTTTGTTCAATATCTACCAAAAGTCTTTCATCAGAAACAATATTTTCAAGCTCAACTATTTTGCTTTCAAGAATGAGTAACTATTTTGAGGAACATAAACCTTTGCAGTTGCAGGTTTTGCCTTCATCTCAGAAACAGAATAACTAGCAAAATAGTCATTTGAAATAACTTTTGATGTCTCAGAAAGATAACTATCATTTAACTTTGCATAGTTAAATGGTAGTTGCATTTTATTTATATTCTTTCTATTTTCAGTTTCTTTGGCCTCAACTTCTTCTGGTAATTTGGTAATAAATTTGGGTTTTAAATGAGTATGTTTACCAGCACAAGCAAGAAAATCAAAATTATAAAGTGTCGGTTGTTTTCTGATGGCTTTCTTTAAGTAATGAGGGTTTTGAAAACCAAGTCCCCATTTTTCCTTAACATCAGCCTCTTCGTTAGGTGCATTAAGAAAAATGGTTTGATCTGTTTGGCCTCTTGCATAGAGTTTGGCTTCCAGACCATTTACCTTCTTATTCAAAAGTTTGTTCTCAACCTGCAATTTATGAACAGTTAATGCAGATTCTTTCTTCTCAAACTCATATTTAGAAATTTTAACTTCAAAATCATAAATCTTCTTTTCAAAACAATCTACTTGAAGTTAAGAATCAGAAGCAGACTTGCGTAAAGAATCAATTAGATCTTTGTTCCCAATAACAGACTTATTAAGCTCAAAGATCTTGTTGTTTCTTTTAGCAACTCTGTCTTTTTCTTTCTTCAGATTTACTTGAAGATTATTAGGCTCAACCATCATAGCTTCCATTTTGGTTATGAAATCTTTTTCAGTTAAGTTTAATACCTCATCAACTGTCTCGTCATCTGACTCATCATACTTGACCTCTTTTCCCATTAGACAGAGATGAGCAGTTTCTTCCTTCTCTTTGTCATCCTCTTGATCAGAATGATCCAACCAAAATTCGTCTTCAGCCATTAATGTTATGCTCACTTCTTGTTGTTTGGCCAATAGCAGTTTGTTCTGATAATACTGAGAGTTTCGAACCTTTGGCTTTCTACAATCTTTAGCAAAATGTCCAATCTTGCCACAGTTGTAGCATTTAATTGGATCATTTGCTGGCTTCTCAGCAACTATGTAATCATTCACAAACTTCTTCCTTTCATCGGGTTTCTTCTCAACATATTTGTTCTCTTCATGTCGCTTTCCTTCAACTCTTTCTCGGTGTTCATGATTCTTGGAGCTTGATGAAGAATATCTTTGAGAATTTGATCTCGGCTTCTTGTAAAATTTCTTTTGGAATGCACGGGTCAGTAACATCATAGCCTGTTTGAGACTTTCTCCATCATCACCCTCTGATTCAGATTCAGAACTTGTAATCACTTTCTTCTTTTTCTTCTTTTTCTTCTTTTCTGTCTTTTCTTTCTTTTCTTTCTTCTTCTCTCCAGCTACCAATGCAATAGGATCTGGAACTTTTTCTGCCTTCTTCTTATCAGCTCTTTTCTCTTCAACTTCTTCTTCATTCTGCCTCAAAGTTTCATAGACCTCATGTAACGGTATTTCCTTTAGATCCTTCATTTGTTTCATCCTACGCGTATGCTTTTTCCATTCAGGTTGTAAGATGCTCAGAAATTTGACATTATTCTCAAGCTGCTTCTTTTTCACTTTGTTCTTTGTCAGTTCATTCAGAAGCAAGACAAACCGTTCATAAGTATCCTCCAAGCTTTCATTCTCTTTGGCTTTAAATTCCTCATAACTGTTAATGCAGTTAGCCACTTTCATCTGATTCCCGACCTTGGATCCCATCATCATCTTTTGCAATTGATCCCACATCTTTTTAGCATTATCCTTGTAGCTATCAATCTTGATGTAAATCTCATTAGGAATGCTCTGAAGTAAAAGAGATCTTGTTTGCTTGTCTGCTTTATACCGGCTTTTCTGTTCTTCAGAATACTGTGATAGATCCATTTTAACTGTTTTTGTCGTTTGTTCTCTATCCTCATCACCATCTTCACTATCAGAGGATTCGTCATCAGGTACTTCAACAGTAAGTGGAATCATTGGACCTTCTGTGATTGACAGAAGAATATTTTCTCCACTTGAGTGTCTGTCCACAAAGTCGAGAAATCTGTCTTTCCACTGTTCATATTCCCCTTTGAATAGAACTGGTGGCTTGACATCCGTGCCTATAGAAAGAGCGTCTTTGGAAGTCATCTTGTCTGAACCTGTTTGAAAAATATATGCAATAAGAAACTAGAACTGATCGTTAGTCCAAATATGAAATCAAGAAAATACAGAAAAACTTGAAATATAAAATCAGAAATTTTGATCACAAAAAGAAATATGTCCCCCTCCGCAGACTTAGCACGGGGGTCCCGCTACCCGGTTAGCGGGTGGGGTCAAGGGGCAACGCCCTTGCGGGGTCGAGGGGCAACTCCCCTAGAGAAAAAAATTTCACTATTAAAAGCTATATTACAGTTTTGAAAATTTCTCAGAAAATATTCTAAGTATAGAAACTCGCAAGTCACTATTAAAATATGAAACTCGCAGACGCTGAAACTCGCAAACAACTGTTTACTGAGAAACTCGCAGGCTTAAGATTGCGCGTTTGTGAAACTCGCACGCAAAGACTTGCATGTTTTGTAAAACTCGCTAGTCGCTAAAACTCGCTAGATGCTTAAACTCGCAAGAGACTATTCACTGATGAACTCACAGATAGAGGCGTGCGTGTTTGAAAAACTCGCTAGTCGCAACTAGCGCGTTTTGACCAAACTCGTAGATCAACCAAACTTGCAGATCGAACAAACTCGCAGATCATTATTCCGGCTCAAACTCGCACCCTTCGATTAGCGCGTTTGTAGAACTCGCAAGTGTCTTCTTGCGCGTTTTAACACTTAGAAACTTTTTCCCAAATTTCAAGCTCGTAGGCTTAGATCTGTGCGTTTCTAGAACTCGGAGATAACACCTTGCGTGTTTGAGACCAAATTCTTCAACTTGCGCGTTCTTGCGGATGAACTTGCGCGTTTTGTAGATCTTGCGCGTTCTTCAGATTCCTTGCGTGTTCTTCATCTGATTCACCAAAAATCATTCTAAACTTCGAATTTCAGCACGAAACTTTGAGAGATCGATCACATAATCATCTAGAACACAAAACGAGTACTAAATTTCTATTACAAACACTCAAAATACAAATTGATCGATGATACAGTGCGTATAAACTCGTGAACAAAAACTTCAACAAAATCCAAAATTACAAATCTATTACAGTGCAATACTGAAATTAAACCATACAGACTCGATCGAAATCACTAATCACACAAAACCTGATCAATTTAAACATCTAATTTGCACTAAAACTCAGACTTGATCTGAACATTGAAGAACACAGTGACGATGAACAGTATATTGATTTCTTGATCTGATTTCGATTTCCTCTGATACCAATTGTGTGCCCAGATTCTAGTTCCTAAATGCAATTAATCAGAACACAAACAAGATTTATCAATCAATTACCTGTTTGATTTCTCTTTCAAATTCCACAATTACAACTTTCTCTCTCTAGAACTCTCTCTCTCTCTACAGATCTCTCTTTGGAAAAACGTACAACTGAATATTATGCTCCACTTCTGTTAACTACTAATTACAAAGGAAAGGAAACTATTTATACCTACAACTAAAACAACAAGGAAACAAAAACTAATACAAATGTTGACTTTGATTTTTTATTACAAAGACTTTGACTTTCACTTGAGAGTTGACTTTCTTCAGCTTTGACTTCTTAAACCTTGACTTTTGTCTTCTTGATCTTGTATCCAACATATTTATGCTCTAACAATGATCAAGTTGGTGATATGTCATGCTAGATTAGACGTGTAAGTCCGCAATGTAATAATGGACTGTCGTTATAGTTGGATTATGAATTAAGATCGTAATGTGTGGCAAGGGTAAGCGTAAATCTTGATTGGGAAATTTAGAAGGAAGATTCAAATGGGACAGCCAAGAAGAAGAACTCGTATTCTTCTCGGCTGCGATGAACTCCGGGTGAGTTCATCTGTTTCTAACAAAGCGTTGATGAGAAAGTTTTATGTGGTGTGTTGTAATGCCTTGTTGTGGATTGAAGTTCGACCGAGGAGGTGAATCATTCTTGGAGATAAGTAAATCCCGGTAGTCAGATCGAATCTGTTAGTTGAGAAAATGAGGCTAGCATGTCGCCATAAGGGAGTAAGCTAGAACTGAGAAGCTCACCCAGTGAAACAGAAGAATGTGGAGTATGGCTAAGAGGGTCAACTTGGCGAGCAAATGATTTGCACGCGAGAATATGAGGAAGCTTTCGGTTATGGTTTGGTTTATTATCATTTCCGTGTGTGTCTGATCCAAAGCTTGCGACCCTGAGTAAGCTTTTCTTGAAAGTGAGTGATCTATGTTTTCATAGAAGCAAAGTAAAGTGATTGATCGAGATGCTCGAAGGGAAAGATCCAAGGATGTAAGTGTTAGCGTGGTAAGTATTATGGGTGAGCATTGAGTTTGACGCCGGGCAAATAAGACTTGTATTGTAAGAAAGTATTGCTCCTCTCGCAGGGCAATTGAAACCGGAATATGACTAGGAGAGTTATGAGTACGGGTGGGTTAGGTGGTAAATGGTTAAATGCATGGGGGAAACTAAACTCTTTGGAGGACTTTTCGGGCAGTGAAAATGTGGAAAGTTTACGTTCTTAATCATATGCAAATATGGAAAGGGATAGGTGGAAATGATATTTCGGTCGAGATGTCCATAGTATGGATAAATTGGTTACCATCAAAATATTAGTAATCAATGTTGGGGCTGGGAGTAGGTATTAATGCGATGTTTATTTCCAGGGAGTATTGTGTTTAACATTGTGTAAATTGGGATATTGCGTGGGGTTGTGTCTCTTTACGTGTAAATAATCAGACGCTGAAGCGGTTATAAATTTGTGGGATTTTATAGATTCAGTGGTGTATTGTTTTGTGTCTATGGGACTGACTCAGCTTGGCATGGGAATAAATTGGCCATAGATCGAAAGTTGGTGTAAGGTTAAAAAAAATATATATATATATATATATATATATATATCCAAAGGAGTAAGTGGGTATGATGTTTTGGTTGATGGGTGCACTGTGCGGTCGAATTGTTACCATCGAAAGAATTAGTGATCGGCGTTGTGTTATAAATCGATGTGTTAGTAGTGTTGGGTGAGATTATAGAGGGCTTAGGGGTAAGATCAAGAGTGACCTTGGGTCAAGTTGGCAAGGTGGGCATTTATTATTTTAGCCAGGAAAGGTTGAAGGTGACTCGTGATTATCGTAAGAACTACGCGGTTAAACGGCGGGAAGACGTAGGTTTTCGGGTCGGAGTTGTATGTTACTTAAAGTATTCCCTTGAGAAAGGAGTGGTGCGAGTTGGAAAGAAGGGAATGTTGAGCCTGCGTCACATCGGACCGTTCGCGAGTGTGAGAGAAGTGGGGAAGTGATGAACAAACTTGACCTACCGGATAAATTGCGAGGAAATCCACAGTGTACCTTCACAAACTGAACGTATCGGGGTGGTGGCGTATAGGTTGGATTTACCCGAAGAAATGAAGGGTATCCAAAACGCCTTCCATGTCACCAACTTGAGAAAGTGTTTAGCAAATGTTGATATGGCGGTACCTTTGCAAAACTTACAGGTGGATGAGAAGTTGAACTTCGTTGAAGAACCTGAATCTATAATGGAATGTAAGGTCAAACGACTAAGGACGAAGGATATCTATCTAGTGAAAGTTCAATGGAAGTTTCATAAAGGACGGGAAGCGACGTGGGAGTTAGAATCAGATATGAGATCCAAATATCCGCATCTTTTTGCCGAAGAAACTCTGAGGACGGAATTCTTTTAAGGGGGGGAGTGTTGTAACACCCGTCAAAGCTAAGAATCTGTGGTTATTTATAAGAGAATGGGAGTAATTGTAGAAAAATAAGGAAGTTGAGGGGGGGCATTGTGAAAATATGTCCATTTAGGGGCCTAAAACCCTAAGGGACTATTCATTTTTGTAAAAGAGCAGTCTGGTGTGGGTTTTTGTGCGGCGCTGGAGAACGAACGAAGAAGAAGCCGATCGACGTCAATCATCGGGGAAGAATCGTCTGTCTTATAAGGAAAGTCAATCAAGGCGCGGTAGGGGAGGTCCTTCTTGAGCAAGGTAAGAATCAAACCTCTAATACTGTTTATATATCTTAATCTTGGGTTTTATTTTTCCCCTGTGTAAACTCTCTTGGGGATGATAGACTGAAATCATAATGTATTGCTAAGAGTTACTTTGATTAACTGGGATTAAGAGATTAGTGAGGGAAAAACCAAATTCTAGAAGAGGTTAAGCTGTTTGGGGTGAGAGAAATCGAAGGGTGTGCCTTGGTTCATCGTCGTTGGGTTTCATATGTTGTGTGTGTCGTCGGTCCGGTCGAGGTTCAACCGGGGTCCGCCCGGTGTATAGAGACCGGGGTCCGCCCGGTGTATAGCGATCGGGGTCCAGCGACCGAGTCCGCCCGGTATGTTGTGATCGGGGCCACCCGGTGTGTCACGACCGGGGTCGCCCGGTGTCTTCCGACCGATTAGACAATATCCAAATTTTCTCTAAATTAAACTGGGGCGCCGTAAGTTCTATCTATAATGTTAACCGCTGGCCGTATCACTTTGAAATGTAGGAGTCGATATTCGTGACTAGTGATTGTTTGTGTTGGGTTTCCGTTAACAGGTGAGTTCCCTCATTCTAAAAACTTTGAAACTGGAAATGGTTTCTATTGTTAATTTTTACTATGCTTATCGATTTTCGTCGAATATAATATCGAACCGTGTTAAATTGAGTTATATTTCAATAGCAGACATACATAGTTTCTCGTTGCTTTTATCATTTGTGAATCGGTATTGTTTAAATGAAATAAGTACCATGGTTTATCTTCAATCATCGGGGATGGTTGAAACCGTGTGTTTGGAATTCGTTTTCTTACACATGGTAACGTCATCGACGAGGGGGCCGTATGGGGATCTACTGGGGGGCCCCGAGGACGAGTAGTCCTGTTGCTTGACGAAGGATTTGATGTGATATTAGTCACTTACTGTGACATGAGGTTGTGAACTAACCCCAAGATTTTTTATTGTGTATTCTGTTGTTGTAAAACGAACGAGGTTGGGAATTCACTATACCTTTCGGTCTAATCCTCGTTTCCATTTTTTCTTAAAACCCATTTTCAAGTATGAGGGTGGCTTCAGGATCTTCCAAAGGAAAAAAGAAGTTTTAGAAGTTAGCTTGGAGAAGTATGGGCCTTAGTTGCGGGATAGTCACTGCTATATTCTAGATTCTCGGTTGTAATAGTCTCGATATTAGATGATTCAAATCTTTGCTTATTTGATATTTTTTTTTGGGACCCGTTGTTGGAAGTTCGAGTTTATTTAAATCGTAATGTAAATTTTAGGTTGTTACAACTACATGTTAACGGATATAGCATTTATATTAATAATATAACTCAAGATACACATGAAGAAAAAGTTATGCATACACGAGAATCGAGTCACTAAAAAGTAAATATAGAAGGCGTAACGATGACGAGGTCTGCAAAATTATTGATGAAAAAGTTGCTTAATCAAATAATTACAATATGAAGCAAGAATGATCAACGTTGCACATAGAACTTGATTTGATAAGCCATAGAAAACACTCTCATCAAAATCAGCAATAATCTTAATCTAATCAAGCCCAATCATCACACATAATCCAAGGTAACGCTTATGAACAAACAAATCCACAAACGCCATGTGGAAGAAAATAGTAAAAATCACACAATAGCATAGCAGTTTGAACAAAATTAAAACACGTGTAATTATGCAAAACTTAAAAACCGTTAAAAATTAAAATTAAGAACAATGAAATATCGTGGGAATAGAAGCCCACGTGGCACTCGAGAGTAAATCTAAAAAACACGAAAGTCAAGTTACATATGAAACGAAACAAAAATGACCAAAGTTACACATAGGACATGATAAGCCAAAAAATTCAAAGAACGTGGTGACCAAGATCAATAATAATTTTAAACTTAAGCAAGCGCAATCATCAAACAAAATCTACAGCCATTTTTATAAACAAATAAATGGCAAAACCCCGTAGAAGAGAATAGTTAAAAATATATAAACAAGAACAATGGAATATGTTGGAAATAGACATACAACCAACATTACATTACCGGGTAAATCTTATAAACAACAAAGTCGAGATACACATGAACAAAAAGAAGTCATTTATGCACCGGATATTATCATTAAAAAGTAAACATAAAAGGCATACTGGAGACAGGGTCGAAATTGCAAACCAATTAATGAATAGGTCTTTAATCAAACAAATACAATCTGAAACAAGAATGACTTTGCACATAATACATGATAATTCACGACCATGCATATGATCAAACAAATCAGCAAACACCACAAGAAAGAAAATAGTAAAAATCAAATAATAACATAGAAGTTTGAACAAATCAAAACACGGATAATTAGTTAAGAACCATTAAAGTAAAAAATCTAGAATGATAAAATACGTTAGGAAATGACACACAATCGAAAAACATGCAAGTCAAGATACACATGAAACAAGAATGATCAAAATTGCACATAGTACATGATAAACAAAAATTCAGAGAATCATGGTGACCAAAATCAACCATGATCTTAATTAAAGAAAGTCAATCATTAGTAAATAATTTATCACACAAGTACCAAAATAGAACTCAACAAGAACATCATAAGGTTGGACATCGACAAATACACAATACCTCAAAGATCAAAATAAACAAAGAACTTGGTAATTAAAGAAAGTCAATCATCACACAAAGAACTTGGCAAACAACATCAAGACGGATAAAAGCAACCATTAGTAAATGATTTATCACACAATCACGAAAATAAAACTCAACAAAAACATCATGAGGTTGCACATCGACAAAAAAACAACCATTAGTAAATGATTTATCACACAAACACGAAAATAGAACTCAAGAAGAACATCATAAGGTTTCGCATCGACAAATACACAATACCTCAAAGATCAAAATAAACAAAGAACTTGGTAATTAAAGAAAGTCAATCATCACACAAAAAACTTGGCAAACAACATCAAGACGGATAAAAGCAACCATTAGTAAATGATTTATCACACAAGCACGGAAATAGAACTTAACAAGAACAACATAAGGTTGGACATCGACAAAAACACAATAACTCAAAGATCAAAATAAACAAAGAACTTGGTAATTAAAGAAATTCAATCATCACACAAAGAACTTGGCAAACAACATCAAGAACAGATAATAAAAGCAACCATTAGTAAATGATTTATCACACAAGCACGAAAACAAAACTCAACAAGAACATCATAAGGTTGCACATCGAAAAAAACACAACCATTAGTAAATGATTTATCACACAAGCACGAAAATAGAACTCAAGAAGAACATCATAAGGTTTCGCATCGACAAAAACACAATACCACAAAGGTCAAAATAAACAAAGATTTGGTAATTAAATAAACTCAATCATCACACAAAAAACTTGGCAAACAACATCAAGAACAGATAAAAGCAACCATTAATAAATGATTTATCACACAAGCACAAAAATAAAACTCAACAAGAACATCCTAAGGTTGCACATCGACAAAAACACAATAACTCAAACATTAAATAAACAAGGACAAAAAAATGAATAATCATGAAATGTATGCATCATTGGTCTAAAAACAATTGAAGATGGAGTTATAGGCACTTATCTGATGTTCTTGAGAAATCCCAACTTGGTTGCCAGTTCCATTGTATCGCAATTTTAAAAACCGAGCAAATATATCAATCTGCACACACTAGTCAACACAAATGGTATCTAGCTAGAGAAATAAATCAACAAGTCAATAACTGGCTTACCAAGTATGGGAATTGTAAGTAACCCCCATATGTCTCAGATTCATATCCTCAGTATGGTCTTCCATATAGAGATATCATTCATTGCACCGATTAATGGATACCTGCAATAAACATACACTAGAACCGAAGGATCCTTTATGTCCTCCGAACTATTCACATAAATATTGTCCATATTGATTCAAATGAGAAAAGAAAAATTGTAAATGTATCAACAAAATAGAATAACATGAAAACTAACCTTCTTTTCAGACGAGATATTTCTTACTCCCAAGGCATTTCCTTTTGCCATTCTCAATACCCATTGCCACACTTTCAGAATCCAACTATTCATCTTTTGTATCTGGAAAATCAAACGTCATTTGCAGAATTAACAAAGATTATACGTAAGGTTAGTTCTGATGAGCCGAACGCGATATGCTTGTATCAACTATTATAAACCATGCAAAGAATTGTATCACAACCTTTGAGTATGAGTACGAAAGTTAATTTGGGTTCCCAAAAATGAAGACTCGCCCATTTCTATGTACAAAGAATAAACTCATGAATGTGATGCAACTATCTTTTGCGACCCACTACATGTTAGCCGATATAGCATTTATATTAATAATATAACTCAAGATACACATGAAGAAAAAGTTATGCATACACAAGAATCGAGACACTAAAAAGTAAATATAGAAGGCGTAACGATGACAAGGTCTGCAAACTTATTGATGAAAAAGGTGCTTAATCAAATAATTACAATATGAAACAAGAATGATCAATGTTGCACATAGTACTTGATTTGATAAGCCATAGAAAACATTCGCATCAAAATCAACAATAATCTTAATCTAATCAAGCCCAATCATCACACATAATCCAAGGTAATGCTTATGAACAAACAAATCCACAAACGCCACGTGGAAGAAAATAGTAAAAATCACATAATAGCATAGAAGTTTGAACAAAATTAAAACACGTGTAATTATGCAAAACTTAAAAACCGTTAAAATTTAAAATTAAGAACAATGAAATATCGTGGGAATAGAAGCCCACGTGGCACTCGAGAGTAAATCTAAAAAACACGAAAGTCAATATACATATGAAACGAAACAAAAATGACCAAAGTTACACATAGGACATGATAAGCCAAAAAATTCAAAGAACGTGGTGACCAAGATCAACAATAATTTTAAACTTAAGCAAATGCAATCATCAAACAAAATCTACAGCCATGTTTATAAACAAATAAATGGCGAAACCCCGTAGAAGAGAATAGTTAAAAATATATAAACAAGAATAATGGAATATGTTGGAAATAGACATACAACCAACATTACATTCCCGGGTAAATCTTATAAACAACAAATTCGAGATACACATGAACAAAAAGAAGTCATTTATGCACCGGATATTGTCATTAAAAAGTCAACATAAAAGGCATATTGGAGACTAGGTCGAAATTGCAAACCTATTAATGAATAGGTCTTTAATCAAACAAATACAATCTGAAACAAGAATGACTTTGCACATAATACTTGATAATTCACGACCATGCATATGATCAAACAAATCGGCAAACACCACAAGGAAGAAAATAGTAAAAATCAAATAATAGCACAGAAGTTTGAACAAATCAAAACACGGATAATTATGCATTAGATAAGACCAATTAAAGTAAAAATCTAGAACGATAAAATACGTTGGGAAATGATACACAAATGAAAAACATGCAAGTCAAGATACACATGAAACAAGAATGATCAAAATTGCACATAGTACATGATAAACAAAAATTCAGAGAATCATGGTGACCAAAATCAACCATGATCTTAATTAAGGAAAGTCAATCATCACACAAAGAACTTGGTAAACAACATCAAGAACAGATAAAATCAACCATTAGTAAAAGATTTATCACACAAACACGAAAATAGAACTCAACAAGAACATCATAAGGTTGGACATCAACAAAAACACAATACCTCAAAGATCAAAATAAACAAAGAACTTGGTAATTAAAGAAAGTCAATCATCACACAAAGAACTTGGCAAACAACATCAAGACAGATAAAAGCACCCATTACTAAATGATTTATCACACAAACACGAAAATAAAACTCAACAAGAACATCATAAGGTTGCACATCGACAAAAAAACAACCATGAGTAAATGATTTATCACACAAATACGAAAATATAACTCAACAAGAACATCATAAGGTTGGACATCGACAAAACACAATAACTCAAAGATCAAAATAAACAAAGAACTTGGTAATTAAAAAAGTCAATCATCACATAAAGAACTTGGCAAACAACATCAAGAACAGATAAAAGCAACCATTAGTAAATGGTTTATCACACAAGCACGAAAATAAAACTCAACAAAAACATCATAAGATTGCACATCGACAAAAACACAACCATTAGTAAATGATTTATCACACAATCACGAAAATAGAACTCAACAAGAACATCATAAGGTTGCACGTCGACAAAAACACAATACCACAAAGACCAAAATAAACAAAGAACTTGGTAATTAAAGAAACTCAATTATCACACAAAGAACTTGGCAAACAACATCAAGAACAGATAAAAGCAAACATTAGTAAATGATTTATCACACAAGCACGAAAATAAAACTCAACAAGAACATCCTAAGGTTGCACATCGACAAAAACACAATAACTCAAAGATCAAATAAACAAGGACAAAAAAATGATTAATCATGAAATGTATGCATCATTGGTCTAAAAGCAATTAAAGATAGAGTTATAGGCACTTATCTGATGTTCTTGAGAAATCCCAACTTGGTTGCAAGTTCCATTGTATCGCAATTTTAAAAACCGAGCAAATATATCAATCTGCACACACTAGTCAACACAAATGGCATCTAGCTAGAGAAATAAATCAACAAGTCAATAACTGGCTTACCAAGTATGGGAATTGTATGTAACCCCCATATGTCTCAGATTAATATTCTCAGTATGGTCTTCCATATAGAGATATCATTCATTGCACCGATTAATAGATACCTGCAATAAACATACACTAGAACCGAAGGATCCTTTATGTCCTCCGAACTATTCACATAAATATTGTCCATATTGATTCAAATGACAAAAGAAAAAATGTAAATGTATCAACAAAATATAATAACATGAAAACTAACCTTCTTTTCAGACGAGATATTTCTTACTCCCAAAGCATTTCCTTTTGCCATTCTCAATACCCATTGCCACACTTTGAGAATCCAACTATTCATCTTTTGTATCTGGAAAATCAAATGTCATTTGCAGAATTAACAAAGATTATACGTAAGGTTAGTTCTCATGAGCCGAACGCGATGTGCTTGTTTCAACTATTATAAACCATGCAAAGAATTGTATCACAGCCTTTGAGTATGAGTACGAAAGTTAAGTTGGTTCCCAAAAATGAAGACTCGCCCATTTCTATGTACAAAGAATAAACTCATGAATGTGATGTAACTATCTTTTGCGAACCACTACATGTTAGCCGATATAGCATTCATATTAATAATATAACTCAAGATACACATGAAGAAAAAGTTATGCATACACAAGAATCGAGTCACAAAAAAGTAAACATAGAAGGCGTAACGATGACAAGGTCTGCAAACTTATTGATGAAAAAGGTGCTTAATAAAATAATTACAATATGAAACAAGAATGATCAACGTTGCCACATAGTACTTGATTTGATAAGCCATAGAAAGCACTCTCATCAAAATCAGCAATAATCTTATTCTAATCAAGCCCAATAATCACACATAATCCAAGGTAATGCTTATGAACAAACAAATCCACAAACGCAATGTGGAAGAAAATAGTAAAAATCACATAATAGCATAGAAGTTTGAACAAAATTAAAACACGTGTAATTATGCAAAACTTAAAAACCGTTAAAAATTAAAATTAAGAACAATGAAATATCGTGGGAATAGACATATCCCACGTGGCACTCAAGAGTAAATCTAAAAAACACGAAAGTCAAGATACATATGAAACGAAACAAAAATGACCAGATTTACACATAGGATATGATAAGCCAAAAAATTCAAAGAAACGTGGTGACCAAGATCAACAATAATTTTAAACTTAAAGCCATGTTTATAAACAAATAAATGGCAAAACCCCGTAGAAGAGAATAGTTAAAAAAATATAAACAAGAACAATGGAATATAATGGAAATAGACATACAACCAACATTACATTCTCGGGTAAATCTTATAAACAACAAAGTCGAGATACACATGAACAAAAAGAAGTCATTTATGCACCGGATATTATCATTAAAAAGTCAACATAAAAGGCATATTGGAGACAAGGTCGAAATTGCAAACCTATTAATGAATAGGTCTTTAATCAAATAAATACAATCTGAAACAAGATTGACTTTGCACATAATACTTGATAATTCACGACCATGCATATGATCAAACAAATCGGCAAACACCACAAGGAAGAAAATAGTAACAATCCAATAATCGCATAGAAGTTTGAACAAATCAAAACACGGATAATTATGCATTAGTTAAGAACCATAAAAGTAAAAATCTAGAACGATAGAATACGATGGGAAATGACACACAATCGAAAAATATGCAAGTCAAGATACACATGAAACAAGAATGATCAAAATTGCACATAGTACATGATAAACAAAAATTCAGAGAATCATGGTGACCAAAATCAACCATGATCTTAATTAAAGAAAGTCAATCATCATACAAAGAACTTGGTAAACAACATCAAGAACAGATAAAAGCAACCATAAGTAATAGATTTATCACACAAACACGAAAATAGAACTCAACAAGAACATTATAAGGTTGGACATCGACCAAAACACAATACCTCAAAGATCAAAATAAACAAAGAACTTGCTAATTAAAGAAACTCAATCATCACACAAAGAACTTGGCAAACAACATCAAGACAGATAAAAGCAACCATTAGTAAATGATTTATCACACAATCACGAAAATAAAACTCAACAAAAACATCATGAGGTTGCACATCGACAAAAAAACAACCATTAGTAAATGATTTATCACACAAACACGAAAATAGAACTCAACAAGAACATCATAAGGTTGCACATCGACAAAACACAATAACTCAAAGATCAAAATAAACAAAGAACTTGGTAATTAAAGAAAGTCAATCATCACACAAAGAACTTGGCAAACAACATCAAGACAGATAAAAGCAACCATTAGTAAATGATTTATCACACAATCACGAAAATAAAACTCAACAAAGACATCATGAGGTTGCACATCGACAAAAAAACAACCATTAGTAAATGATTTATCACACAAACACGAAAATAGAACTCAACAAGAACATCATAAGGTTGCACATCGACAAAACACAATAACTCAAAGATCAAAATAAACAAAGAACTTGGTAATTAAAGAAATTCAATCATCACACAAAGAACTTGGCAAACAACATCAAGAACAGATAAAAGCAACCATTAGTAAATGATTTATCACACAAACACGAAAATAAAACTCAACAAGAACATCATAAGGTTGCACATCGACAAAAACACAACCATTAGTAAATGATTTATCACACAATCAAGAAAATAGAACTCAACAAGAACATCATAAGGTTGTGCGTCGACAAAAACACAATACCACAAAGAACAAAATAAACAAAGAACTTGGTAATTAAAGAAACTCAATCATCACACAAAAAACTTGGCAAACAACATCAAGAACAAATAAAAACAACCATTAGTAAATGATTTATCAAACAAGCACGAAAATAAAACTCAACAAGAACATCCTAAGGTTGCACATCGACAAAAACACAATAACTCAAAGATCAAATAAACAAGGACAAAAAATGATTAATCATGAAATGTATGCATCATTGGTCTAAAAACAATTAAAGATGGAGTTATAGGCACTTATCTGATGTTCTTGAGAAATCCCAACTTGGTTGCAAGTTCCATTGTATCGCAATTTTAAAAACCGAGCAAATACATCAATCTGCACACACTAGTCAACACAAATGGCATCTAAATAGAGAAATAAATCAACAAGTCAATAACTGGCTTACCAAGTATGGGAATTGTAAGTACCCCCATATGTCTCAGATTCATATCCTCAGTATGGTCTTCTATATAGAGATATCATTCATTGCACCGATTAATGGATACCTGCAATAAACATACACTAGAACCGAAGGATCCTTTATGTCCTCCGAATTATTCACATAAATATTGTCCATATTGATTCAAATGACAAAAGAAAAAATGTAAATGTATCAACAAAATAGAATAACATGAAAACTAACTTTCTTTTCAAACGAGATATTTCTTACTCCCAAAGCATTTCCTTTTGCCATTCTCAATACCCATTGCCACACTTTCAGAATCCAACTATTCATCTTTTGTATCTGGAAAATCAAACGTCATTTGCAGAATTAACAAAGATTATACGTAAGGTTAGTTCTGATGAGCCGAACGCGATGTGCTTGTTTCAACTATTATAAACCATGCAAAGAATTGTATCACAACCTTTGAGTATGAGTACGAAAGTTAATTTGGCTTCCCAAAAATGAAGACTCACCCATTTCTATGTACAAAGAATAAACTCATGAATGTGATGTAACTATCTTTTGCGACCCACTACATGTTAGCCGATATAGCATTTATATTAATAATATAACTCAAGATACACATGAAGAAAAAGTTATGCATACACAAGAATCGAGTCACTAAAAAGTAAATATAGAAGGCGTAACGATGACAAGGTCTGCAAACTTATTGATGAAAAATGTGCTTAATCAAATAATTAAAATATGAAGCAAGAATGATCAACGTTGCCACATAGTACTTGATTTCATAAGCTATAGAAAACACTCTCATCAAAATCAGCAATAATCTTAATCTAATCAAGCCCAATCATCACACATAATCCAAGGTAATGCTGATGAACAAACAAATCCACAAATGCCACGTTGAAGAAAATAGTAAAAATCACATAATAGCATAGAAGTTTGAACAAAATTAAAACACGTGTAATTATGCAAAACTTAGAAATCGTTAAAAATTAAATTTAAGAACAATGAAATATCGTGGGAATAGACATAGCCCACGTGGCACTCAAGAGTAAATCTAAAAATCACGAAAGTCAAGATACATATGAAACGAAACAAAAATGACCAGAGTTACACATGGGACATGATAAGCCAAAAAATTCAAAGAAACGTGGTGACCAAGATCAACAATAATTTTAAACTTAAAGCCATGTTTATAAACAAATAAATGGCAAAACCCCGTAGAAGAGAATAGTTAAAAAAAATATAAACAAGAACAATGGAATATATTGAAATAGACATACAACCAACATTACATCCTCAGGTAAATCTTATAAACAACAAAGTCGAGATACACATGAACAAAAAGAAGTCATTTATGCACCGGATATTATCATTAAAAAGTCAACATAAAAGACATATTGGAGACAAGGTCGAAATTGTAAACCTATTAATGAATAGGTCTTTAATCAAACAAATACAATCTGAAACAAGAATGACTTTGCACATAATACTTGATAATTCACGACCATCCATATGATCAAACAAATCGGCAAACACCACAAGGAAGAAAATAGTAACAATCAAATAATCGCATAGAAGTTTGAACAAATCAAAACATGGATAATTATGCATTAGTTAAGAACCATTAAAGTAAAAATCTAGAACGATAAAATACGATGGGAAATGACACACAATCGAAAAACATGCAAGTCAAGATACACATGAAACAAGACTGGTTAAAATTGCACATAGTTCATGACAAACAAAAATTCAGAGAATCATGGTGACCAAAATCAACCATGATCTTAATTAAAGAAAGTCAATCATCATACAAAGAACTTGGTAAACAACATCAAGAACAGATAAAAGCAACCATTAGTAATAGATTTATCACACAAACACGAAAATAGAACTCAACAAGAACATTATAAGGTTGGACATCTACAAAAACACAATACCTCAAAGATCAAAATAAACAAAGAACTTGCTAATTAAAGAAAGTCAATCATCACACAAAGAACTTGGCAAACAACATCAAGACAGATAAAAGCAACCATTAGTAAATGATTTATCACACAAGCACGAAAATAAAACTCAACAAGAATATCATAAGGTTGTACATCGACAAAAAAACAACCATTAGTAAATGATTTATCACACAAACACGAAAACAGAACTCAACAAGAACATCATAAGGTTGCACATCGACAAAACACAATAACTCAAAGATCAAATTAAACAAAGAACTTGGTAATTAAAGAAAGTCAATCATCACACAAAGAACTTGGCAAACAACATCAAGAACAGATAAAAGCAACCATTAGTAAATGATTTATCACACAAGCACGAAAAAAAACTCAACAGGAATATCATAAGGTTGCACATCGACAAAAACACAACCATTAGTAAATGATTTATCACACAAACACGAAAATAGAACTCAACAAGAACATCATAAGGTTGCGCGTCGACAAAAACACAATATCACAAAGACCAAAATAAACAAAGAACTGTAATTAAAGAAACTCAATCATCACACAAAGAACTTGGCAAACAACATTAAGAACAGATAAAAACAACCATTAGTAAATGATTTATCAAACAAGTACGAAAATAAAACTCAACAAGAACATCCTAAAGTTGCACATCGACAAAAACACAATAACTCAAAGATCAAATAAACAAGGACAAAAAATGATTAATCATGAAATGTATGCATCATTGGTCTAAAAACAATTGAAGATGGAGTTATAGGCACTTATCCGATGTTCTTGAGAAATCCCAACTTGGTTGCAAGTTCTATTGTTTCTCGCAATTTTAAAAACCGAGCAAATATATCAATCTTCACACACTAGTCAACACAAATGGCATCTAGCTAGAGAAATAAATCAACAAGTCAATAACTGGCTTACTAAGTATGGGAATTGTAAGTAACCCCCATATGTCTCAGATTAATATCCTCAGTATGGTCTTCCATATAGAGATATCATTTATTGCACTGATTAATGGATACCTGCAATAAACATACACTAGAACCGAAGGATCCTTTATGTCCTCCGAACTATTCACATAAATATTGTCCATATTGATTCAAATGACAAAAGAAAAAATGTAAATGTATCAACAAAATATAATAACATGAAAACTAACCTTCTTTTCAGACGAGATATTTCTTACTCCCAAAGCATTTCCTTTTGCCATTCTCAATACCCATTGCCACACTTTGAGAATCCAACTATTCATCTTTTGTATCTGGAAAATCAAACGTCATTTGCAGAATGAACAAAGATTATACGTAAGGTTGGTTCTGATGAGCCGAACGCGATGTGCTTGTTTCAGCTATTTTAAACCATGCAAAGAATTGTATCACAACCTTTGAGTATGAGTACGAAAGTTAATTTGGGTTCCCAAAAATGAAGACTCGCCCATTTCTATGTACAAAGAATAAACTCATGAATGTGATGCAACTATCTTTTGCGACCCACTACATGTTAGCCGATATAGCATTTATATTAATAATATAACTCAAGATACACATGAAGAAAAAGTTATGCATACACAAGAATCGAGTGACTAAAAAGTAAACATAGAAGGCGTAACGATGACAAGGTCTGCAAGCTTATTGATGAAAAAGGTGCTTAATCAAATAATTACAATATGAAACAAGAATGATTAACGTTGCCACATAGTACTTGATTTGATAAGCCATAGAAAGCACTCTCATCAAAATCAGCAATAATCTTATTCTAATCAAGCCCAATCATCACACATAATCCAAGGTAATGCTTATGAACAAACAAATCCACAAACGCCACGTGGAAGAAAATAGTAAAAATCACATAATAACATAGAAGTTTGAACAAAATTAAAACACGTGTAATTATGCAAAACTTAAAAACCGTTAAAAATTAAAATTAAGAACAATGAAATATCGTGGGAATAGACATATCCCACGTGGCACTCAAGAGTAAATCTAAAAAACACGAAAGTCAAGATACATATGAAACGAAACAAAAATGACCATAGTTACACATAGGACATGATAAGCCAAAAAATTCAAAGAAACGTGGTGACCAAGATCAACAATAATTTTAAACTTAAAAGCCATGTTTATAAACAAACTAGTGTTGGGCCCGTGCATTGCACGGGAGGATACATTTTTTCTTGGAATATTGAACCGAGTTAAAATGAAACATAATTTCTCTGTTAACGGTTAATGAAATACAATGTGAAAAACGAATGTATTTTCATAAGTGGTTAACTTGCATATGTTCTTAATCGTTTGTTGTTATGAGTTTTTGCAATAATATTGGTAATAGTTTTGTATTATATTATTTAAAACTCAAACGACATGTCTCACAACATATCACTATTATTGAAATAATTATAAATATGAACATACGTTTTTACAGATTTTGCAATTTTTCTGAAACCTCGTCGACAACACTTGACAATCACTTTGAACGTATAAATCTGTAGATTAATTAACAACATTCAACCCACATCAAATATGACAAAGAAAATAAATGATTTATATCTTTTGTAACCGGCAACTCAACTGGTATAGTTCAAATTCACTCAGTACCACTTGAAAATTTATCTGACTATTGACTTCAAAACCTCATAGTATTAGTCGATAAAAATAAAGATATGTATATATATATATCGTATTTTCCTACTTCAAAAAATATGATTGTGGGTTTTGGAAAATATAAACAAATCCTCAGTAAATAAAATAAAATATAAAAAAGTAGTTTTTCAAAGAAACAAAAATAAAGTGGAATACCTTTTGTTCAGTTGCAGGTTCCGACATTGACACCCGACCGTTCGTCTTCTTCTTGTACTCGGATGATACATAGAGAAGCTATATATATTTATAGTGAATGTAAAGAATATTTTAAAATCTTTTATTTTCATTTTCGATTTACATTTAAATGTAAATATATTAAAAATATGGAAGAATATTTTTATATCTACATCGTTTCTATTTTATTTTCTTTACACTTGGTTAATTTGGAAAGTATTGCGGAATATTTTTATTTTAAAGAATACGATAATTTATTAGTGTATCTCGTTATTTTTTATTTTTAATTCATATCAACCTTTTTTTCTTCTTTTAATGCTCGTGAAAAAAAATACGTGTAAATTTTATATTATCAAAAAAAATACGTGTAGATTTTATATTAACAAAAAAATTACGGAAGAAAAAAGAGTTTATATTACATCTCATTATGTAAAAAGATTTTATAAAATAAAATATGGAAAAATCATTATGAGATCTAATATAAAAAAATACGGAAGAAAAAAGATTTTATATTACATCTCATTAATATAGATTTAAATGTAAAATCTACATTTAAAATAGATTATGCTAATATAAAATCTATTTTATAAAATCCTCCACAAAAAAAAACAAATAGTTATATTAATAAATGAGTATCTATTCCACAAATAGATGATTATGTGAGATATTGTGCTTGGAAAGGTTGTACCAAAGCATTAAGAAATTGTAAATTAAGTAATTGGCTTAATTAGTTGTAACTTATGCTTAAAATGTTGTAATTAAGAGTTTTTTATGCCGTTTTTATAATATAGTATAGATAAATGGCAAAACCCCGTAGAAGATAATAGTTAAAAATATATAAACAAGAACAATGGAATATGTTGGAAATAGACATACAACCAACGTAACATTCTCGGGTAAATCTTATAAACAACAAAGTCGAGATACACATGAACAAAAAGAAGTCATTTATGCACCGGATATTATCATTAAAAAGTCAACATAAAAGGTATATTGGAGACAAGGTCGAAATTGCAAACCTGTTAATGAATAAGTCTTTAATCAAACAAATACAATCTGAAACAAGAATGACTTTGCACATAATACTTGATAATTCACGACCATGCATATGATCAAACAAATCGGCAAACACCACAAGGAAGGAAATAGTAACAATCAAATAATCGCATAGAAGTTTGAACAAATCAAAACACGGATAATTATGCATTAGTTAAGAACCATTAAAGTAAAAATCTAAAACGATAAAATACGATGGAAAATGACACACAATCGAAAAACATGCAAGTCAAGATACACATGAAACAAGAATGATCAAAATTGCACATAGTACATGATAAACAAAAATTCAGAGAATGATGGTGACCAAAATCATCCATGATCTTAATTAAAGAAAGTCAATCATCACACAAAGAACTTGTTAAACAACATCAAGAACAGATAAAAGCAACCATTAGTAATCTACAACCATGTTTATAAACAAATAAATGGCAAAATCCCGTAGAAGAGAATAGTTAAAAATATATATAAACAAGAACAATGGAATATGTTGGAAGTAAACATACAACCAACGTTACATTCCCGGGTAAATCTTATCAACAACAAAGTCAAGATACACATGAACAAATATGCACAAGATATTGTCATTAAAAAGTCAACATGAAAGGCATATTGGGGACAAGGTCGAAAATGCAAACCTATTAATGAAAAAAAGGTTTTTAATCAAACAAATACAATCTAAAACAAGAATGACTTTGCACATAATACTTGATAATCCACGACCATGCATATGAACAAACAAATCGACAAACAACACAGGAAGAAAATTATAAAAATCAAATAATAGCATAAAAGTTTGAACAAATCAATACACGGATAATTATGCATTAGTTAAGAACCATTAAACTAAAAATCTAGAATGATAAAATATGTTAGGAATTGACACACAATCGAAAAAGATGTAAGTCAAGATACACATAAAACAAGAATGATCAAAATTGCACATAGTACATGATAAACAAAAATTCGGATAATCATCTTGACCAAAATCAACCATGATCTTAATTAAAGAAAGTCAATCGTGGGAATGCATACATTGGAAGGTCATCGATGAAACGTAACTAGACATACCCAAAATCCGTTTAGCAAACAACCGATGAAGTGGTTCTAATGATGAGTAGATTAAAGGTTATGTAAAATTTACAGATAAGAGAAAACCTAAAGAAATCCCGGTCAAAGTTAAGGGAGCATGATGTAGCATACCAACTAAGATTACCTAATGAATTGAAAGAGATGTTAAAGATGAACGAGAAGCTAAGATTAAAACAATCTCATTGGCGAAATTGTTGAGGCAAGGCAATTTCATAAAAGCTCTAAGATGATGAGTGAACCTGAGTATAGATGAAATAGAAGTACCACCATTTGTTTTATAGCCTATTTGATTTTCGAGGACGAAATTTTTATAAGAGGGGGAGAGTTGTAACACCTCATTTTCGGTAGTCGAACTATAATTAAGAAAAGTAAAGGATGAATTGTTAAGCTTCAAATGTAGAGTTTATGACGATAGATAATGAGTAACCAAAAGTTAACGGCTATTTTGCCAATTTAGCAAAGTTTTGAAATTTGAGGCGGATGTAAAGATAGAAGTTAGAACTATTGTTTGAACAAAAAAAGTAAAAAACAAAAACCTGCAGACATTGTTCTTGAGTTATAAAACGCAATTTGCCAATATGATAAATTATAAATAACAAGAACAAGAACACACTGAGAAAAGAATAAGAAAAATTAAAGCTACAATATCATAATATCACCAAAAAGAAAAAGAAATATACATGTTATCATGATATCAAAAATGAGATGACTATAATATGGAACTTTGTCGAGTTCAATCCCAAACAGTATCATCAAAGAAATGTCAAATGGACGGTCACCGAAGCAACATCAAATTATATTCGTACATGCTCTCGTTCAAATAAATATATCATCATAAATATTTGTCTTACAAAAATAAGTATCATAAATAATATATTGCTATTAACCATTTTCAAGTCGATGAAAGGATGCTAATGTTAAATAGAATAGATCCATTTGAAGTGGAAAAGAAAGGCAATAGCCATACCAGATGATAGAATAACAATTATAAAGTACCACCAACCAATCGTTTGGGGTGTGACCGCGAATTAAATATGTGATCACTATTCTATTAAAAAAGTAGGCCCATCATGTCTTTATAATTCACAATAAAAGTCGCATCATATTTGCGACAACGGTGTACCTACTTGTGATGTTTCTAAGAAAAGAAAAATATCTAGAATACTACAAAGAGGCCGATGTGGAAAACAAGGAGAAGCTTTATGGTTCAATGTTGTGAGACACCATGAGTCTTGGTAATCTGTGCATTTGGGAGTTCCGTGGATGAAAAGGCTTAAATACAAATCAATATTGGCTCCTCTTTGACTTCATAACTTGAATACCGTATTATTTAATTAAATCTAACGGAAATTGGTGTGCATATATATTTTCCATCCATGTTATGAGTTTGTTGTTGGATGATGATGTTAAAAAGGTACACAAAGCCTATTGTCCCCTGCTGCATCTATTGCCTACATCAAAATTCAAAACCAATATCATAATGCAGAAAAGAAAATGAGAGCTTAAATGAGGTGGATTTACTAGAAAATTATAGGTTAAGATATTGGATAGGTACACTGCAGGAGAAGGGAAAAGTCTTAAGCCAGGAAAATAATATGGTTGAAGACTTCGGATGGCTCGTGAGAAATCAGACTCCAACCCTCATAAGGTTTTTTGGTCCAAGAGTTATAAAGCAAAGTTGCCAGTTAAGCATCAAGTTACATTTTTTTCATTTAGTACTTGGTTTATGTATATATATATAGTGAGAGAGAGAGAGAGGGAAAAGGGATTCCAACCCAAGATCTCTATGATGTCTCTAGAGGGTGGAGAGAGCATGATATCAAGAAATCAAGAGAACAGAGCTGCAAACTCTATCATAGGCCTGACCAACTAATCAAATTGCATTTGCAAATGCCAGAAATTCAAGGACATTCATAAAAAAAGACATATAAATCCATGGATTATATATATATATAAGATAAGCAAGATCAAAAAATAGATAAATAAGATCAACAGGTTAAAGAAATGTTATAATATCATACCACAAGGCAAATGTGAAGGTTCACAAGATCCGCACCAGTTGAATCACTACAAGAAAAATCATAATTAGTGACATAAAAAAATTGGTCACTAAGGTCGTTTAGTGACCAAAATTTCGGTGGTTACTTTTCGTCACTAAAGGTCCGTCACTAATTTACGATTATGACAAAATACAAAAATGGTCACTAATCAGTGACAAAAATTAAAGTGGTCACTAATCAGTGACAAAAATTAAAGTGGTCACTATGTTTGTGACAACTAAAATTGGTCATTAAATTTCGTCACTAAGTCACTAAAATTTGTCACTAATTGTTCGAGATAACGGCTCCGTTAACTTCCATTAGTGACCAAAAAAAGTGGTCACTAATTAAAAAAAATGGGGAAAAAAAGATTCAACCATTAATCGGTCTTAAAATGAAATTTCTGGGAAAAAAAACCTCATCAACTTCGTTTACGCTGTCATAATGAACGGTGGAGACATCATTATATTGTCACCAGCGACACGTACCAAGTACCAACATCCCATGCTTCTCACACTGTGCTCGAAAGTATGCACCTACTCCTTAGTCAGCGAGTTCAAACATCATTCAAATTCAACAACATCAACTTTGATGGTTAGCAATTCTGAAACTAAAATCAGCAGACTCTTACTCCATTTGGGTGGGAACAATTCATGTGGTGACTTGTTCCGCCCCAAAATCAGCCCAGTTCCACGGATCTAAAGAAGTGGAAACACTTGAATACTTAAAAAGTATGCAAACTATATCTATTTCTCATACTATCTCTGTTGTAAACAAGTGGTACATTTTCACCTTTTGAGGTCAAATGGCAACTTTTATACATGTTTATTATGATCTTAACATCAAAAACTTTATGTTTGTGATATTTGATATGAAGTTTAATGCATCAGTAGATTTCTGCTTTTAAAATCTACAGAATCCATGTAAAATTCGAAGTTGAAAAGCGTCCCATTGGATCTCAAACAACAATGTACCCATTTTTCCCTTTTCATGGACCAAATAAAATTAAGATGGACAAGCTATAGAAGGTACCTCTCCAATTATGGAACTTGAGGGAAAGGCTTTTAAACCTTCTTGAAACATCGGGGAGATGCTGTTTACATGCTCAAGAACATTTCACTCTCTAGGAAAAAAAATCAACATATAAAGACTTCAAACATGGGAAGAATAGCATATGGTTTGACTTAAATTTTACAACCATCGGCTTTATGGCTTTCTCTTTCTTTTCCTTTTAAAAGTTCTGCGCAATTTTGACCGGGAAACAGGACTCGACAAAAATTGGTGCACAATGTAAGAACATACCGGTAGATCTTGAGTGTTTCCAAAGCAACAGCACAAGCTACAGGGTGCTCGGAGTATGTGAACCCATGAGAAAATGTACCTAACATAAGCATAGAAACAAGACCATGAGGGAGATATAGTGGATCTGGTTTGAAAAGTTCTATGGCAGTACCAAGTTTATTCCTCTGAGAATTTATGACATCTGCGACTTTGGGGCTCACAAGGACTGTACCAATCGGCATGTATGCCGAGGAAAGAGCCTGAAAACATCAGTTTATATTATCCTTTTGTATACTAACTTTTCCAACCATCATACCTTTTGTTGTAAACCATCTTATTTAGAAATTTCTACTAGTTATACCTTAGCTATGGTGACAAGATCGGGCTTAATGTTGAATCTATCACAACCAAACATGGTTCCAAGCCTTCCAAAGCCGCAAATAACCTGAAAAAAGAGCAGAAGTGAGTAGGAAGCATATGATCACATGCTTGAGAAAGTAATAATACATGATACCTCGAATGAATGACTACCAAGTACCTCATCAGCGATGAATAAAATGTCATATTTTTTTACGACAGTTGAACCTGCAAAAGAAAAGAGTTGGATATGAAAACCAGCAACTGAGATTCATGCTTCAACCTAGATACATAGGCTGGAATACCCCCAATTCCCAATTGACTCTTGGTTCTGTGGCCACCGTCTATGCGATAAACTATCATTAGGCCATGATATATACATATTTTTTGTTTCATATCAAAAATAATTTCACAAAATTCCGAGCATCAAAGTTAGAAAAGTACCTGTAAGAAGGGACCAAATAGGACGAGAAGGTTGTGTCTGACGCTCCGACCCGGAGGTCGGAGCAACCACCGTCTCTTCATGCATTGAAGCTTGAGCAGACGTAGGATATGTTACGGGCATGCCCTTTCTTATGCATTATTACATGCAGAACAGAGGATGAAAGTTAAAAGCAACCGGATAAATGGAGGAAACAAAAAGCCACTGAGAATACTATCATGAGGAAACAAAAAACTTTGGCAGACAGAAGACCCCAAAGATCATACTGGTTGAAAGAGTAATTTTGGAATGACCAAAGACCAAACAAAATATTTTGGAGTGACCGGCAAACACTAAAAATAAAAACCAATTATGTGTCATTTCTCAACCACATAGAACCCAAAATTAAGGCCAATAAACGGTTCAATAAACCAATTACACCCTATTATATTGTAACAAAAATACAAATCAACATTTGTCTCAACTACCCGGTTAAGGCCAATAAACGGTTCAATCAACTTCAACTTACACAAATGCTGGAAAATCCAGGTAGTAATATGCAAAGTAGGTGCACTGGACCTGAAAATTTGCTTAATCTTTCATATCAAAAGCATGAAATTATTCATGTAAATTCCATATATTTATTGATAAAACTATAGATAGAAGCACATTAAGAGCGTCACCTGTTGGAAGTTCTCAATCAGGAGGACTAATGTTGCTTAAAAATGAAAAAAAGCATTACCATGTGGCAAGAAGAACCAAAACTTACAGAAACAATTAAGGCACGAGAACAAGAGAACCATAATCTCCACTTAAATGAACTACAAATACTTCCAAATATACCTTCAGTTGCTTCCATAATTGATGGATTCTTCTCAACAAGTGCCTTTAAACAGAAGCTCTTGTCAATAACAGAAAAACTCATGCAAAACTACTCATTACGCCAATAGAGATACACCCTATTAAGAAAAAGAGATAATTGCAGGAGGACTATCTTACCTCCTGCAATTTAACAGAAGAACCTCATGCAACAGAATCTAGGGTTTTCTTAGTTGAATCAATTAGGTCTGAATATGCTTCATTAACTACTTCACCAGAATTGCAAAAGGCAGATCTGATTGGCTCCTGCAGACAGATTACATGGTTAAACTTAAACTATGATGTTTCAGCATAGTACACAAATGTTACAAGTGTATAACAACTTATGATCCAAAGTAAACCTGTGGAAGTCGATTTGAGTTTGAGAATGACATCTGCAGCAAAAATCTGAACTCAAGAGTTTTGTCCCAAAGAGCCTTGACAAAGATCGATGATGTTGAGTTAATCCACAAGTAACTAACAGCACAAAAATTAAAGAGTATGAGAAACCAGAAACGCACGCAATTAGAGAACTCATAGTTACCAAATAGCTAACCCTCAAATCCAATCATTGCTAGATTAACAACCAGATGAAAGATGAAAGGTAGGTAATAATCACTTCATGAGATAAATCAAGAACAAGAAAAGATAAATCACTAAGCTTAGAATTATTATAATCAGACACTCTCCGACTTGAATCAAGGAAAGCCAACATCTAACATAATCCATGCTAGCATGAAAACGACGACTTTGCAGAAGCACATACCCTTTGATTTTCTACTGCTTGGCCTTTCAGGACATACTCGCCTTGGTCACGTCGTATGTTTCTGAAAAGCTCTCTGCAAAAGTTCCACAAGAAAATGAATATTCGGAATCTCAATTTATGTGATGTACAATACAAGTGAATGAAAAAAGAATGAATGTCACTAATGTTATGCACACTTTGACAGACCAAGTACTCCCCTGGTTTTACATCATAGACTTCAAAAACAAACCACTTCCAGATGTGTTATACGATAGTCAAGAAGTTTGAACAAACACGACACAAAGAGCAAAGGTTGTCATTCAAAGAAACTGGAGAATCTTATTGTTCCTCGTGGCGAAGATCATTGTACTCCTTCTCAAGTTCTTCTATATCGGCATGATTGGTGTCTTCTATTTTCATGTCTACACAATCATCATCCTGCTCATGACTCATAAACCCAAGGTCAGTATTCTACATTGATGAGGACCACAATGATAAATATTTACAATTACCTCTTCTGTTCCATAAATAAATTTGACCTTTTGAGCTTTTTGATCACTTGGGATTTCTTCTTACAAATTCAACAGTATGCTTTAAGATTTTTATGTAGATACAAATTTACATATGCATGTACATGTTTTAACATGCACATGGTACAAGAGTAACCACCAAATAAATGTACTCTATGGCCCTTCAGATAATGACATAATATGTCCCTAATTACAAGGTCAACTAAGGGAGGCAGCAAAAGTGCACAAAGTTCAGCAATCTCCTCAAGTCTAAGCAGAAGTGAACTACGCATTGTTAAGATAGAAAGGTGAAACTGTGTATCAAACAGAGCACTCCATATCGAGATTTGGGTTTGTCCCAAAGACTCAAATGGACATGCATTTGAGTGAAAATCCAATGCCATTAGGTGTACATTTTATTTTGTCTCAATAAATTTGGCAGAGGTTCCGCCTCCTTCCAAAAAAAAAGTTAAACTGTGTATAAAATAGTACACTAATAAAAAGTATGGCACGTTCTGACAACTATTATATGTGTTGTCATGTGTAACGATCCATAAGCTAGAGACAAGATTCATTAGACTCAGACACAAAGAAGAGCACATCAGGTTAAGAGATTGGATAGTTAAAACAAATAAGTAGATAGGAGGTGACGTATCGGTACCCTTGAGAATCATGTCCATTTGACATTATGGGAGAGGGCGGGTGCCTTCCTGGTAGGGGAATCTGAAGCGTCTTGCGAGCAAACATGTGTAGATCAGTAGTCAGACCATTCATCCTTTTTATGTCAGCCACCTAACATATATTGCAAAGTCAAATACGAAAAGAAAAAAAAAAGAATTGGCATGCTCGCAACTAAATGTAGAAGTGAATGTATAGAGAAATATAAACAACCTCAAATGCATCTCAAGAAGGAAAAAAATACTTGTTACGGTCACACATAACTGGTTGAACATAAGCCACGATTTACAATTGTGTGCTTTAACACTATGCACATCATTAAGTATTCAAAATTGACAAGTTCAATCCTTTCACATTTAACTAATCTAAATATATTACTCCCTTGTTCCCTAAGTGGCTCTATTTCAATATACACCATATAGCAGTTTCATTCATTTGATATCCTTTTGGTGTCATCCAGACAAAATAATAAGCTTCCATATGACTTCACAAAATCAAATGATCCCATTTTCATTGATAAAATTGTCATGATTCCAGGTTTTTGAGAAAGATTTGGTAAACCACCTTTTTGTAACAATCATGACAAAAAGAAAAATGTCAGTTATTAATTAGTAACCCCACTGCTGACAGCCCGGAGACCTCAAATCATTCGATGTCATCAGTAGACAATGTAGACCGATCATCATCCCAGAAAACAACTTTACCTAATAATATTTCCTCATCCCAAGAAAAGTTATTTGCCAAATCTCAAAAAGCTTGATATTCCAAACGTACTATTCCTTTGTTTAAAAAGATATGAAGGGCTGTTTTGTTGAGTCGTATCTAATCAACAGTAAAATTATTTCAAAAACATCTCGTGGGATTCCTTCGAAATTGAAAGGTGCACCATCTTAACCGTATGGTAATCAAAATGTATCTTTCACGGAGAGGGATTAACATTAACATAACATTTGTCCTTCTGATATCATGTTTATTCAGCAATAACAGCAAGGTAAATGTATTAAAAAAAAAAAGATCATGAAGTTGCTTAATTTTGGTTCTAGTTCCTTCACCAAATTCTTGAATCTTGCTACATATTAATTTAATTTTTTTCCCTGTTCGTGGAGACCCGAACAAGGGAATGTACCAGATTTCCATATAAGAAAATATAACGATTTCTAAACACTGCAAACTCATTATGATAGGCATAAAAGGTGAAGGCAGTTGGAAATAACACGAAATTACAGGACAAACAACCAAAATTTTGAAGATTCATATTCTAATCAATAAAAAAAAAAAGTTACCTCGACGTCGTATTTCATTGCTACACCAGCAAGAGTATCAAATTTCGTAACAGTATGCCCAATATACCCCAAACCACCGTCACCGACACTCGAACCACCACCAGGTGAATATGAACCACTGGAAATCAACTTTGAAGATGGCGGTGATTCCTTCAATAAACCCCGAGCTAATTGATGATTCCAAAAAGGTAAAGATGATAACAACAACCGTTCATATATCGGCTTCAAATTGAAAACTAAATAATCAAATGCAATAAATACAAAAAGAGAGAGAGAAAGCAATCTCACTGTATTGAGTATCTTTTGGTAAGCCTCCGATGAAGATTTTCCTGCAATCGTGAATACAATTCAGAAAAGAGATTAAACATCAACATAAATAACAAAACATGCAGAAGAATTAGGAAAAACGAACCCAAGGCTTGCACCATCGCCGGTGTGGGGATTATCACTCTTGGATTTTGATCCCTGAATTTGGAAACCTTGTTAAAAACGAATCAAAACCTAGGGTTTTCAATCGAAATTTATCAGGGGGAACGGTGTCGGTAAGAAAAGGAAAAGGGAAGATTGAAGAACCTGAACTGAAAGCCCTTTCTTAAGCTTTTGGTTGCTTTAAATACCATAAACAGTTTGGATTTGTGATTGAAGAAAAATGCATGAGCAATTAGACATGTAAACGCTTCAAACATAGAGTAGTAGAATAGTTTAGTATTTTATTTGAATTTGAATTTGAATTTAAACTTTTATGAACGTTAATAAGTATTTGAATTTTATTGTTCAAACTTAACTATTTAAAACAGCCTCAGGGACTGTTTGGTTGGTTTTCCATTAAGTCCTGTATGGATAAAGTTGTCTGTGTGGATTAATCTGTCTGTATAGATTTAGAAGATTTTTATTTGAGAGAGTTTTTTCATAAATTGAAAGAAGGTATTTTTTAATGGGGGGGACTGGTTTGAAAAAAACATGACTTTCTGCATAAAGCTACCCCTTGAAATCTTACTGAATAAGTCACTTTCTATATCATTAAGCCACTACCAAACAGTTATATATTGGTTGGTTTTCCATTAAGTTCTGTATGGATAAAGTTGTTTGTGTGGATTAATCTGTCTGTATAGATTTAGAAGATTTTTATTTGAGAGAGTTTTTTCATAAATGGAAAGAACGTGTTTTTTAATGGGAGGGACTGGTTTGGAAAAAACATGACTTTCTGCATAAAGCTCCCCCTTGAAATCTTACTGAATAAGTCACTTTCTATATCATTAAGCCACTACCAAACAGTCATATATAGTTGACTGAATAAGTTATGAGTTTCATTAAGCTCCTTAAGCTGCTAACAAACAGGCTACTTTCAATTTAAGATCAATAATTACAAACAAAAATTACATAATGTTATTTTGAAATATAATGTGCTATTTTTCTCTTACAACCGAGAATTTCATTTTTTTGGTTACAAACATATACATGTAAATCTTTTTATGTAACAAAATTTCAAAAAAAAAATTATTTCTTTCCATTTTGAACGTTGATCTTGTAAATTTTCCATCTGTTACGTTTTTCATAAACAGATATACGTTTTATCAAATGTTAAAAGTTCAAAAAATAGAAAACTATGATTTTTTTTTTGTTATATTTATTTTTGATACATATTTCTTTTCTTGAAATGTCTCCCATAAAATGTATCATTATTCTGTTGAAAACCTTTTTCATTACAGGGTTGTTTACCAACTCTTACCGGGTAAGCACCTATCTGCAAAAGTTATCACCCTCATTTATTTTATCGGGTAACATTCTTGATCATCAAACTGAATTGTGGTAAACATCCTTAACCCGATAATCATTGATTATTGTGTTTCCTCACCGGTAAGGTAAGTGACGTCTGATAAACACTTAGGTATCTTTTGGCAAAAATAAACTAACTTATAAGATAACTTATAAATTAGCTTATGTTCATCCAAACATGTACTCAGAAAATAAGCTAGCTTATAAGCTAACTTATTGATAAACTACTTGTAGTAGTTTATGAAAAGTTTTTTTGTGACTTTTTTCAATTATACCCTTATTAATATTACTTATTATTTATTAACTATTAATTATAAATAAATTTTAATTATTAAAATTAATTATTAATAATATTAATTAAAAATTATTTATTAAACTTTAATTATACATTGACGTTAATTTTTAATTATTTAGAATTTGTTAATCATATCAATTATTTTTATATTTTTTTAATATTAGTCGATATATTTTAGTTATCAATTACTGTTATTTTTTTAATTATTATTCAATTATTTATTTTATTCGTTATTTAAAATCTTAAGTTAATGTAGACTTTTTCTAAATTTGTTTTAGCAATTTCAAAATCTATAGTATATATATAATAATATATTTTAAATTCTTTTAATTGACAAATTATATTATTTAATTTTTCTTTAATATATTGTTTGTATTAACATATTATATTACTATAAGTTTATTTTATTTAAGAGTAAACTCCAATTTTGGTCCCTGACGTTTATTGATTTCTTTGAAAGAGGTCATATGGTTTCATAATTCAAGTTTACATCCCCAGGGTTTGGATTTTGCTCTGAAAATGGTCCTTGACCCCTAACGACGTCAAAATGGTCCGTTAGTGTCAGGGGTATTTTCGTCCAACCATGTTTTTGTCCCCTTTTTGCAATTCTTTTTTGTCTTTTTTTATTTTAGAAACTTCCATTAAACTTCAGGACCTATTATGTATAACTCATATATATACACACACACACATATATATAGAGATATATGTATATATTACAGGGACGATGACGACTATATCTCCGGCACCACCCCTCCCCTCCTTTTCTCCGGCACCACCCCTCCCCTTCTCAATCATCTTCATCGCTTACATGGAGATCTCCAAACGATACTTCGACAAAATCAAACGAGATCCATTCCAATTGCTCACCGGTGCACTCGAGGGTTACCAACCCTTCTTCTACGACCACGCCACCTCCCTTGATTGGCTCTACTACTTGCTCTTCAAAACCATCTCCATCACCATCATCATCGTCTTTTTTCTCCTCTCCACCGCCGCCGTCTCCTACACCGTCGTATCCATCTACACCGGCACCGACATCAGTTTTCGTTTTCGCTTACAACTTAATCGTCGTCGTCTTCTTCTTTCTGTGTCTCGTCATCTCCGCAGACACCGTCCCCTCCCCTTTCGTTCTGTTCGCCATCTTCATCCCTTACTTTTTTGGGTTTTTGTACTTGCATCATTTGGCAAATCTCTAGCGTTGTTTCCGTTCTGGAAGACTTTCAGGGACTGAAATCCATGATCAAAGCCATGGATCTGATGCAGGTAGCAGCGGCAGCAGTTGGCAGCCGGATGTAGCAGTGGTATCAGTCGTCGGCAGCAGGTGTCGATACAAATCTTGATCTTGGAAAACCCAAAACTGGGGCTTGTCTTCGACGTAGATGAGTTGGAGGTCTTGAATAGTTGCCAGTGGGATCAGATCGGTGGTTGTGAGAATAGATCGATGTCCAGATTAGACTTCAAATTGAGGCTATCGGCGCAGAGCCATAATTGCAGAGGCAGAGCAGAGCAGTGAGCGATTGTATGAGATGAGCGATTGGAGTCAAAAACCTGCAATTGGAGATGAGCGATTGGCCGGAGATGAGTTATTGGCCAGAGCGTTTGTTGTTGTTCACTTCTCTATTTGTTTGAATCGAACACTTTTGCAGGTCTCTGTATTTTATATATATATGTGTGTGTGTGTGTGTGTGTGTATATATATATATATATATATAGATTTTAGTACATAACAGGTCCTTGAAGTTTTTATGTTTTTGTAAAAATAAGGGAAACAAAAAAGAAGTGCAAAAAAAGGATAAAAACATGGTAGGACCATTTTACCCCTGACACTAATGGACCATTTTGACGTCGTTAGGGGTAAGGGACCATTTCTAGAGCAAAATCCAAACCCTGGGGATGTAAACTTGAATTATGAAACCATAGAGACCTCTTTCAAAGAAATCAATAAACGTCAAGGACCAAAATTGGAGTTTACTCTTAATTATATTATGAAGTATTATAATTGATTGTTTTTCAATATGTTCTTTTTGGTCATTTTACATGTTTATCAGCTAGTTTTTGACAAATGTGATTTATCTATCAGATAGTTTATCAGTCATCAGTTAGTTTATTAGTTATCATCTAACTTTTCAGTTAGTTTGTCAAACATAGTCTTATCCGATAAGAGTTTGATAGAAAGTGGGTCCTTAATTTAAGATTGAAAAAAGTTGACATTAATAACGAGATACGGAAGTACCCTTTAATTTTTTATTTATTTTAAAACTTAATAAAAAAAACCATATTGTTAATTATCAAATAGATTGATTTGTATTTAAATCTCTTTTAAAATGTATTTTGCTTTTTGTAGATGGAGCAAAAGGTTACAATATGACCTATTTTTATTTTTATAAATCTTCAATAAATAACAGTTTTTTTTGTAAAAATCCAAAACCTCAAGTAAACTACCGATTTCATTTTCCGAAAATAAAATAATATATTTGTAATTATAATCACATCCAATACCTTTTCATCCTATGTTTTATTAATTTTGATTTTTTAAGTAAAAAATCTAATATTTTTTATTAGATACTTTCATTACGATTTTAGTGTTGTTTTATTCTAGTATTTTTTTTTAAATCGAAGTTCAATAATTTTTATTAAACTATAATCAGTATTAAAATTATACATCTTTAATATATATTACTACTTGGTAAAAAAAAAGTAAATATTTAAAATAAAAGCTGATACTAAATAGTAAATTAATGTATTTATATCAAATACATGTTTTCAAAAGAATATCAAATGCGTTGTGACATATTCAAAATAACACATAATATTTTTATATACATATTTCAATTTATTTAACTAAAACAAATTTGTCCTCTTTGTTTATTTATAATGAACTCATAATTTTAAGAATATATTGCTAGTATATTTTGTGAAAAAAATATTCTTTAGTTTTATGAAAAGAAAATCAGAAAAAATTATTAGGTTTTCTTTATTCTAGATTTATTATTTATATACATTAAATTAAGACTTTTACAAATCAACAATGTGGTACCCATTTAATGGTATTACATATTTCTTTTTTTTAAATAAAATAATTTATAAAATAATTTTTTTAAAGGGAATTTAATTAAAATACCCTTTTTTGAAAAATCAGTACCCAAAATGCCCCAAATCTTGTAATTTTTGCCAAAATACCCCCTAGGTCCGCGTTTTGGCCGCGTTTTTTCAAAAAAACGCGGACTGGTACTGTTTGGGTCCGCGTGTGGGTCAAAACGCGGGGTGGGTACGCGTTTACACTGTTGCACGCGGGGTTGGTCCGCGTTTCAGCCATTATGTCCGCGTCTTGCCATATTACACACGTGGTTGGTGATTGAATTGTCAAATTTAATATATATTTACAGTTTATACCCCTATAATTATTTAGTTAGTTTACTTTATACTTTTTACTTTTCTATTATTCATTTTATACTTTTATCATATTAACACAAATAATCGTATAATAACTAAAATACGTTAAAAAAATACGTTTTAATTTTAACAAGTTACACCATTATAATCGTCTCCTCGAAACCTTCGAAATGAGCCCAATATTGAATATTTTTGGATTTAATTATTTTATTATATATCATATGTACTAACATAAAACGTATGAAACGTATGCATATATTATTTTTTTTTTTACCATAAAACATAAAACGTATTATATATCATATATACTACATATTTTTGGACAAATTATTCATAATTTATGTTATTCTTCTTTTTACCATTTTACTAATAACGATATTTTTAGTTAAATGGGTAGTAAAATATCGTTATTAGTAAAATGGTAAAAAGAAGAATAACATAAATTATGAATAATTTGTCCAAAAATATGTAGTATATATGATATATAATACGTTTTATGTTTTATGGTAAAAAAAAAAATAATATATGCATACGTTTCATACGTTTTATGTTAGTACATATGATATATAATAAAATAATTAAATCCAAAAATATTCAATATTGGGCTCATTTCGAAGGTTTCGAGGAGACGATTATAATGGTGTAACTTGTTAAAATTAAAACGTATTTTTTTAACGTATTTTAGTTAATATACGATTATGTGTGTTAATATGATAAAAGTATAAAATGAATAATAGAAAAGTAAAAGGTATAAAGTAAATTAACTAAATAATTATAGGGGTATAAACTGTAAATATATATTAAATTTGACAATTCAATCACCAACCAATCACCAACCACGTGTGTAATATGGCAAGACGCGGACATAATGGCTGAAACGCGGACCAACCCCGCGTGCAACAGTGTAAACGCGTACCCACCCCGCGTTTTGACCCACACGCGGACCCAAACAGTACCAGTCCGCGTTTTTTTTAAAAAACGCGGCCAAAACGCGGACCTAGGGGGTATTTTGGCAAAAATTACAAGATTTGGGGCATTTTGGGTACTGATTTTTCAAAAAAGGGTATTTTAATTAAATTCCCTTTTTTAAATGTATACTCATACTTAAATTTTAATTTAATAAAAATGTTCAACATAAAATAAAATCACGTCATTAAAAAATATATAATCACATCACTAAAATTACATAAATAAAAAATTTATTAATTAAGTCTAATTAAATTATTTAAAAATGCATTAAATTAAAGTAAATATTAATATTTAATGAATATTAATTAATTATAAATAGTTAAAATGTGTATTTTAAAATAGTTGTTGATGTGATAATAGAGCCACTTTTGAAAGATGACTAGTATCTGGGTAAAAAGTTGATTACTGACAACTCTCGGTTGGTCTCATACGGAACCCAACTTCAAAAATACCAATGTGAGGGATATTTTTTAACTCACTTAGCAGCTGAGGCTATCGTCAGGAGAGGGGGGGAGGGTTCAAACTCGGGACATATCTTTTATTTAAAAAAAAGTCATTCCACTTCTTTGCCAACCGAACTACGTACTAGAGGCAAAAGATGACTAGTATTATATTCGAGTAAAGGAAAGATGAGTGATATTAGATTGTTGTGGATGTCATTATAAAATTCTTACCCAATTGGCAAGTGATATTAAAATATTACTTTGCAGTCTCTTAAATTAAAATAGAATAAACTATAAATTTGGTCCTTGTGGTTTGGTAGTTATAATACTTTTAATCTTTATAGTTTTGAAATTACAAATTGGCCATTGTGGTACGGCAAAACAGTCGGATTTGGTGCCTGGCTTTAACGACGGTTAAAAGAACTCGTTAAGTTAGGGGTATTTTACTCTTTTTTCCAATTTTTCTCATTTTTCTTGAATAGATTAATAAATATGTAAATTAGAGGGACCAAATATGTAATTTATTATACCTCTTCCCTTCAAACCCGATCTACACCTCACGGCGTTTTGCACCTCTTCAAGGCCAATCTGTACCTTACTCCTTGGTAAAAACCCAATTGCTACCACATAGGTCTCCTCTCTTCCCCACTCTTGAATGAACTCATGACCTTCACACTGAAAATAACACATGGGTTACCGGTATGGTTTCGTTCGGATGGCTTTAACCGTCGTGCATAGTGGCAGAAGGGATGGTGGCTAGAGGCGAGGTTCAAGCAGAGGCTAGGGATCGAGAGATAAGGAGTTAGGTTTTGGTTTGTTATTAGGAGAAGGGGAAAATGAATTGGGTAAAACCATGTTGGGTTAGGGTAAGGTCATAGATTGAGTAGGATATATACTCAACAAGAAGGGTTGGATTATGTTAGGGGGTGTTTGGGATTGCTTATTTGAAACAACTTATGCTTTTTTTTAAAGTGTTTATCAACTCATGTGGTGACAAAAAGTAGTTTTATAAATAGTGTTTGGATTGACTTATTATGGTACCAAAACGTAATAAGCTAATAAGTTATTATTTAGGGGTGTTTGAGATTGATTATACATGTAAAATAATAAAAAAAAAGTCACAAGTTGTTTCAAATAAGTTGATAATTCACTATGAACTAACTTTGTAAAAACTTTTTATTAGCGGTGCCAATAAGCTATAAATAGTTTTTTTTCAATCCAAACACTAGAAATAGCTTATTAGCATTGACAAAACACAATAAGTCAATAAAAAGTTTAAATAAACAATCCCAAACACCCTCTTAATCGACCTTCGAACGAGTCAAGTCGAACATTGGAGCTATGAAGCTCGACTTGTTAAGTTAAGCGAGCTTTATTTTGTGTTTGAGATCGACTCGAGCTCGAGATAAACGAGCTTGAGCTCGAGTAGCTCGTTAAAAGCTTGACTCGTTTACACCCCTATCCGAGAGTAAGAGGAACTACCCTTTTTATTGACTCAGGAGTCAGGAGATTGCCACTGAGTTTAGCCCTTGTGGCGGGTGTTTTCGTTTCTAATCGTGTACCACGATTAGAACGAGACTTTTCTTTTTTCATTATAATTTATAGTCATGTGGACGTGCTTTTTGTAGGGTGAAAGGGCGTTGTTTCTTGAAAGCCATCGTAATTGTTTTGCTTGGATAGATGAATGGCATGGCATGACGGTGAAGATGATGCGTGATATCGAAAAACAAAGTATTCCGTTGTCTCACGAGGTAATAACTCGAACGAAATACATATCAATCTTATATTTTTCCTATTTTTACCGTATGTCAATCTTAGTTTTTCTTGCTGTTAACAAACGTAGTTTTCCTTAGTAGTTGTCTCTCTGTGTCCCATGTTTGTTTCATCCTGTGTCCTACCTGATGCTTTTGCACACACTCTTAGGGGTTGTTTGTTTTTTTAAAAAACCCTCTTAATAGCTCCTAAGTCTGAATCGTTCAAACCTTTTTACATACCACCTCTTATTAATCATAACTAAAATAATACTTCAGACTTTAGAGCTCTTAAGAAACAAACGACACCTTAGTGATACTTCCACTATAACAAAATCGTCTTTATTGGATGTCAAGAATGTCTTGTGTATCAAGAATGTATAGGACTATATACGACTAAACAGTTACACGTCCTATGTAAATGTGTTACAATAAGTTGATACGACGTTTTTGGGCGCCCTAACGTGTTTTTAGGGAACATTTGAAATTAAGAGTCTTATTAGTTTTTTTATATGATATTATAAAAATAAGCCTCTTTATAAAAATGTGTATTCACAAGACATATCTCAAAAATGTGCTATAAAAAGCTAATAAAACACTTTATTTCAGAAGTGTAAAAAACTTGTTAGGATACCTATATACGTCTTAACATCCTATTGTCATACCTTTAAATAGGATGAACAATTGTATGGTGTCATAAAATTAAGTATTATAAAGCTGTTTATTAGAACATTTAGACATCTTTGACATCCTATAAAGTTGTTCTTGTAGTAGTGTTCCTATACTTCGATTTTATCTCATGTTTACTAAGATCGTGTACATCCCACCATCCTCCCTACGTATGCGTAAAATATACTCGGTTGGTTTGTTTTGCTTTAAATACATACCAATCTAGCGATGCTTATGTTGCACATTCATCGTTCAACTAAGAAATCAGATATAAATTTAGGGTTTGATTGCAATGAATTGAATGATTCAAATGGTTTTCTGGCTTTCGAGAGGCCAAGTCTCTCCCAAAGGTTTTTCACCAAATTGATTACAAAACAGAATGCCCTATTCTAGACCCTTATACGCCTATTTATACTAGACTCCCTGCATTACCAACTTGTACTATTTAAGCATTACCAACTTGTACTCTGTTTACCCAGATTACTAAACGACTTGCTAACCCTCGGGGTATAACAATACCCGCCCCCAAACTCTCACCTTGTCCTCAAGGTGGAAAGAAAAAATAATAATAAACAAATTGATGCTGCCAAGTTACAACATCTCTCCAACCAACTGGAACCGGAGATAAACCCTTCCAATTAAGCTCCATGTCGTCTCCAATTCTAAACCAACCTCTGAGATCATGAACCCCCACTTGCCTAACCACCTGGTAACTCTGTCTTTCCAACTCCAGAGCCAAAATCAAAATAGCTCCAGTAAATTTGCCACCCACGATCTTCTCCCAACTTATAAACTCCTCCTAATGCTCATGTCCAAATCTACTATCAACCCAACTGTCATGACCTGCCACTTGGAAGGAATCTGTCAGTTTTGTTTGTTTTTTGGGTGGTATACTAGACACCACAATAGACCATCATCATCCTTCTCTTCAATCCAATACCGAATTAGTGTCTTTGCACCCACATCATTGTTCTTCCCACTACGCCTTTATAGCTATCACATTCGACTATACACTTTCCCACATAGGCATTGGCTTTTCCTTCAAGTCTTGTGTTAACATAGAAAAGGTAGTTCACTACACATGGTACGCTTGGAAAACGAGCTTGTAGTTCTTCTCGCTGACTGGAAACACCCACTAAACAGGTAATTGTGTGGCTGGTACGAGGCGTAACATATTTCGTAGCAATCATGGTAACTGAATTGCCTCTGTAATCATCAACACCCCTTGTGGTAGCCATTCGAGCATCCACACCACCCTCAAATCCAAGAATAACTTTCTATCTAAAACCATTTTCGACGATAGTCTGGTTTATATCGGTGAGTCCAGGTACACAAGGATGCTTAACTGAGACTATAGGACTGGCTCCCCTTCTGAAAGATGAATGATTCTCATTGTGTGCAAAAATACTCTTCGTTTCTGGAATCTCTTGGTATGTGTTTGTGATGATAAAATCCACCCTGTTCAGGACCGTAAGGTCAACAACAATTTGATGTGAAAATTGGTGCTTCTCTTTAAATTTCTTCCAGTATAAGTCAGAATCTGAGAAGTTTGCTTTCTCCAAAGCATGCTCAATGTTGCATGAGGTTACACCTAATTTGTAAGATAGTAAGGATGCAACTAGACTCACGTCCATGTAGTTTCCCATTATCAGATTTGGGCCACCATGTAACTCGACAACAATTTTTCCAACATCTAGGTGCGAAGGGATATCGATCGACTCACCACCCGTCGTGGCAGCAAAGGTGGCAGCGGTTGGGGTGGTAACTGTGGTAGAGGCAGCGGAGGGGGTGGTCGTAGTGGCGGAGGCAGTTTCCAATGAAGATGATCCAGCCAAAATCGATTTGTCGCAAGGCAAATAGACGTGGACTTGTTGAAGCAATTTAAGTCCATCATGGGCTTGGGCCAAACAGTAATCCGTAAAAGGGTTTTGGGCCAGATATCTGGATTAGGGTTCAACCATAGAAGGATTAAAATGGGCTTACCAGTGAACGACATCTTGTTTCTGGACTTGGTTACCATCGAAGGTGGAAGCGCCGTTGATCCAAACTTATACGATAGTGGTGGAGACAGCGGCAGTGGAGACAGTGAAGATGGTGGTGAGGATTTTGGCAGTGGTGAGAGATGACTATCGAGTAACCCACTCCTTTCCCTCATGTCTCGATCCCTCTTCTGTCTCTGTTCTCTCGGTAATTCCTTACCATCCTCCTTTTCTTCTCCATAAATATCATCTTCATAATCATCCCTCTTCTCTTTCTTCTGCAATTCTTTAAAGGAACTCAATTTCGATTTCATTGAAGCGAGGGTTTCCAGCATCTTTTTGGTTGTGGAAACCATACTCCTCAGGATCTCCTGCTCTAATACCATTTGTTGCACATTCATCGTTCAACTAAGAAATCAGATACAAATTTAGGGTTTGATTGCAATGAATTGAATGATTCAAATGGTTTTATGGCTTTCGAGAGGCCATGTCTCTCCCAAAGGTTTTTCACCAAATTGATTACAAAACAGAATGCCCTATTCTAGACCCTTATACGCCTATTTATACTAGACCCCCTGCATTACCAACTTGTACTATTTAAGCATTACCAACTTGTACTCTGTTTACCCATATTACTAAACGACTTGCTAACCCTCAGGGTATAACAACTTACTAACGCCCTTAGCGGGGAAATCGGGAAGCTAATTGTTGATACGATGTTATTGTAGGAGAGTCTTTCGAGCCCGTTCTAGTTCTTTTTTATGATGAACAAACCACGGTTGCAACAAGCGGTTCTTTTTGACCTATGGGCTTCGTCGGTTCAAGCAAGGGACGACATGGTAACGTGGGATATTTTATTTGATTCACGTAGATAATACATATTTTTTCTTTCTTTATAGAAAACAATTCATATAAAGGTTTTCGATTGCAAGGCTAGTCACTATTGAAATGTCAATAGAAATGTAAAAGTTATTCCGATTGTCAGAACACATTTCATTCAATCGTGATACGACGTTTTGTTCTTGCTTTTCTAAGATACATGATTAAATCAAAGAAAATATGATACTGGTGGTAGTGTTTTAATCAGTGGTGTCCGAGCTAGCTTGTGTGCATTTCAACTAATTCCATAAGATCCTGAAAATAACATGCGTGTAAATCCCAAGTGACTCTGAGGAGATTTGAACATAGTTTCCCCAGTTTAAATAGAGGTCTCAAATACCCCACAATATGTGTAAACGATCCAACAACCACAAAAAGTATATTGGTGTTTATTTGTTAAACCTAGCCATTGATACCACTTTAACCACTGAATTAACATGTTAATTTTTGTTTATGTTCGTTCATTAAAAGTTAAACGAACGTAAACGAATGAACCTAATAGAACAAAAAATTAACCATTGTTACTCATCATTTCGTTCATAAAAAACACCATAACAAAATGAAAAAACGGGTTAACTTACGTGGTATAAAAAGGGAATTCTTAAAAATTAATTTACTTAATCAATCTACATAATAATGTAATACTATATAAACATGTTTTTATATATAAACAAACTTGGTTCGAACCCGTGTATTATACGGGGTAATTTTAAAAAATTAAATCATGCCTTATCTTACAAATATGAATGATCATCGAAAGTACGATGCTACTTTTCCATGCTTATTTCCCTTCAGAGTTGTTTTTTTTGTAGCTGTGTAACACCCTAAAAATAGGGATAACAAAAATTCGAAAAACGGATATGAGGTATACCAAATTGCCATAGCAAGAGCCTCCCAAAAATGGGGAAATATACAAACAAACCAACTAATCTAATTTCTATAACTAGAAAAGAGATTACAAAAGGGGTGTCATTTATAACCCAAAAGTTCTTCTACCAAAAAGTATATCCAAATGCAAATTTCCCCAAGCTCTCACTCAACCACTATGCCAGCTTAGAACCGGCACCGCTAGAACCTGAGATACACATCGACACCAAACAAGCGTTAGGCCAAAAAGCATAGTGAGTTGAACAAGAAATAGCATGTTAGAGCAATCACAATTCTTATCAGTTGTTAACCAAATTTCATACAATGTGGAGTCAACGGGGGATACCCATAGCACCAATCAAGTTCCACCCAAAGAGACAATGTACCTTGATGCCAACTACTAAGAGTGACATCCCAAAGGCCCGACACACCCGAGGACTACAACCATGGCATTACCTCGAATGACGGAGGTCTAGGCACATACCATCACGTTGGTACCCAAGACTACATCCTCCTAGTGTCTACTGACTTGGTTCGTCCAACATAAAACATATAGGAGGTTTGTGAGGTATATTTCAACCAAGTATATATTTCAATACCAACCATGGGTACAATATCACCATCCTAACCATACAAGCCCAACATAGGACCAAATGTCAATATAATCATTTTGTAGATACAATATCACCAAAAGGATATTCCAAGTAGAAATCATCATAGTATACCAAGACATGTACACATTAATCATGTCAAAATACTTATTGTGTGTATACATAAGGAAAACCCCAAATACTTGCACAAATAGGGTAAATCATGGCATGCTACTTATAAACATATTTCTCACATATTTTCATAAGAACATTGTCGGTCCAACAATACTATATCAAGTTTTATATCAACAACACATTAATGATTACCAACCTGTATTGAATAATAACAATGGTTACAAGGTTTGATCTTTAAAGCTCTCTTGTGTTCTCTCCAGATTTACACCTTTTGTGTGTGTTTTTATGTGTATATTATAATCTAATCTATTTTGAGAGTTGTTGATATATGATATTATCTCAAGCTTCTTAGATACTCAACCTAAACTACTTGCAACAACAAGTTGCAATATTAAACAATTGTAACTAAATAATATCTAACAAAGTAGATATTATTTCTAACTAACTAAACTAACAAACTAATAACTAACTAACTAGTTACTAACTAAATAATAATAAATACTTTGATTACTTTGACATTTATTACAAATAAACATAGACTTTAATATTGAGAGTCGACGTTTCGGCTTTAGCTTTAGATTGCGATCTTCAGATTGGATGATCTTGAATCCAATGAGACTGTGTCTTAACAATCTCCCCCTTTGGATCAAGATCATTATGAAAATGATTTTAGCAATTCAGTCTTCTCTTTCAGCTCGGAAGATGCAATCTCTTTCTCTATCTCTGACATCAGCATGTCTTCAATCTACTTTCTTTAGAAGAATTCAGTCTTTGACGTGATTCTTGATACATGTGATCTTTGCCATTTCTTGTGTAGTCATTCTCCCCCTTTTTGATGTTAAGTGCAACGACTTCATCAAAATTAATTGTAAGAAATGTCTATCTGGTAGTTAGAGCCCCTGATCCGTCAATTCAAAAGATATTCATCCAGATCTTTTCAAATTCAGACAAAATAGTCGTGTAACACCTGAATCAACTAATGAATCAGTTAACATGCCTGTCAGTAACACTAAGTCACTGTGTGTAACGAATACACATTGGAAAGGAGCTGTTTGATGTTGACTCCCCCAGGGCTTCCATTTAATCATCGAAACACCACAAAGGTTATTTCTATAAACGTTATGACAAAGAAACTAATTCCTTGTGTGTTCGTGCTTGTGTTGAAAGAATTAAGCACTTGATGATTGCTTATTTGGCTCAAAATTGTGTAAACCACTGAGACAACAGTAAGTTAAACACAGACTCAATGTGCATGTTTGAAGTGCGAAGGTGGGGCAGACTTCCTTCTTTTCAATATCCAGATTTTCCAAATGAAAATCAGATAGCAAATGTGCTGCATCCCCTTTGAAAATGTGAAACACTTTCTTGTTGAGAAGAAAATGAGTAGATAGTGAGGTTTGATCAAGAGTTGGCATGAACTAGTTGCCTGTTTCAATAATGTTCACCAAAGAATTGTGAAACACTAGTAATGTGGCTACCCGACTCAGAAAAAGTTGGTGCAGAGTTGTGATATTCTTTTAACTCTGTTCTCACACACTCTTTCTTTTAAATATTAAGCTTACTCTAATCACACTCATTTCTTTTCGACTTCTCACACTCAATCACTATGGATTAACTTCTTGGGTAGAAATCACTGGTTAAGGTGATTCCATAGAAGTTGTGTTAATTCCTAGCACAATGATTCTTTGTTTTCCTATGATGCATATGATGCTCAGAATGGTTTAACTTAACAGTTAAAGCACAATTTAGATCATGAAAACATTTAAAATACACTCCCAAAATATAAAATCTGTTGAAAAATCGGGAAGTGGTTTAAACATTTAAAACAATGTTTTCAAATGATTGAAAGTTTTCCTTCTTTCAACCATATATGAGATTAAGATAAAGGTTTATACCTTAAAGTTTGATCTTTCATCTCATGAAGCTAAGCTTTAAGTCATAAACATATGAACTTGAGGTGAAGCGACTATCCCGATCCGAAACAATGGATTGCGGAACCCCGTGCCTTGACACTACCTCATCAATATAAAGCTTGGCCAACTTCTCCATTGGCAAAGTCTCCCGCATTGCAAGGAAATGCGCACTCTTGGTTAACCGGTCAACAATTACCCAAATAGTGTCGTGTCCGCGCAAGGTCTTCGGTAGTTTCGTCACGAAATCCATGGTGATGTTGTCCCATTTCCACTCGGGAATGGACAACGGTTGCAGACTTCCATACGGTCTTTGATGTTCCGCCTTGACTTGGAGGCACGTGACACACCTCTCCACGTAATTGACCACGTCCAATTTCATCACCGGCCACCAATAATTCAATTTCAAGTCTCTATACATCTTGGTGCTACCGGGATGTATAGAATACTTCGATTTGTGCGCTTCTTCAAGAAGTAGGTCACGGCTTCCCCCAACCTTCGGCACCCAAATCCGTCCTTGAAAGAGCTTGAGTCTACGACCGTCTTCCGCTAAGAGTTCCTTTTGCTTTACCATGACTTCGGATTTGAGGTTCTCCTCCTTAAGTGCTTCCACTTGACTCGTCCTTATGCTTTCCAACAAACTCGATATCACATCGATCCTTGTAAGGGACATCTTGACACTACTATCATGACTCCTTCGACTCAATGCATTTGCCACCACATTAGCCTTACCGGGATGATAGAGTAGGTCACAATCGTAATCCTTCAAAAGCTCAAGCCATCTCTTTTGCCGTATGTTGAGTTCCTTTTGATCGAAGATGTATTTGAGACTCTTGTGATCCGTGAAAAGAGTACACTTTGTCCCATACAAGTAGTGTCGCCACAACTTCAACGCAAAAACTACCACCGCCAATTCCAAGTCATGAGTCGGGTAGTTCTTCTCGTGATCCTTTAGTTGCCGTGACGCATACGTTATCACATTTCCCCGTTGCATCAACACACACCCGAGACCCATCTTGGAAGCATCGCTATACACCACGAAATCATCCGATCCCTCGGGTAGGGATAATATAGGGGCTTCGCACAACTTCTTCTTGAGCATCTGAAAGGCTTGATCTTGCTCGGTGGTCCAAAGAAACTTGACATTCTTTCTCGTGAGTAAGGTGAGCGGTGTAGCTATCTTGGAAAAATCTTGAATGAAACGCCGGTAGTAACCCGCCAAGCCCAAGAAACTTCGAATTTCCATCGGACTTGTTGGAGGCTCCCAACTCATCATCGCCTCGATCTTTGCTGGATCCACCTTTACTCCATCTTTAGACACCACATGCCCCAAGAATTGCACCTCTTGGAGCCAGAATTCGCACTTCGAGAACTTTGTAAACAACTTCTCCCTTCTTAAGACTTCCAACACTTCCCGCAAATGTTTCCCATGCTCGGACTCGTCCTTTGAGTAGATTAAAATATCGTCGATGAAGACGATCACAGATTTGTCCAAGAATGGGAGACACACACGGTTCATCAAATCCATAAATACGGCCGGAGCGTTGGTTAAGCCGAAAGGCATCACCAAGAACTCATAGTGGCCATATCGCGTCCGGAAAGCCGTCTTCGGAATGTCATCCTTCTTCACTCTCACTTGATGGTATCCGGATCGAAGATCAATCTTTGAGAAGCATCCCGTGCCTTGAAGTTGATCAAAAAGATCGTCGATGCGAGGTAGAGGATACTTGATCTTCACCGTGACTTTGTTTTACTCTCGATAGTCGATACACACATTTATGGATCCATCTTTCTTCTTCACGAACAAAACCGGTGCTCCCCATGGTGACGAACTCGGTCGGATGAATCCCTTCTCCAACAACTCTTGAAGTTGTGTCATCATCTCTTTCATCTCCGTCGGGGCCAATCGATAGGGAGCACGAGCTATCGGAGCCGCTCCCGAGGTGAGGTCGATTTGAAACTCCACTTGCCGTTCCGGTGGTAACCCGGGTAAATCTTCCGGAAAGACGTCCGGATAGTCTTGCACGACCTTCACATCTTCCACCGACTTCTTCTCTTTCTTCGCGTCCACCACATAAGCCAGATACGAAGGGTAACCCTTCGCTAGAAATTTGCGAGCCTTAAGAGAAGAGATGATAGGATTACTCCTCTTCCCTTTCTCCCCGTAGATGGTGACCACACCATTTTTCGGCAAAGGCACTTGGATCATCTTTTTGGAGCAAAAGATGTCGGCCTTATGCCTCACCAACCAATCCATGCCTATAACCATGTCGAACCCCCCTATAGCCATAGGTAGCAAGTCTACTCCAAAATGGTTCCCATCAATCTCTATAGTGCAATCACAGAAACAATCTCGAATGATCACTTGATCCCCATTAGCTACTTCTACTACTAGCGCATCGGGAAGGACACTAATAGGGAGAAAAATTGCTTACAGAACAAATCCGAGACAAAAGAACACGTAGCTTCAGAATCAAATAACACACGAGCGGGCAAGGAGTTTACGAGGAACGTACCCGAAACAACATCAGCGGCCTCCTTTGCCTCCTCGGTAGTCATCCGGAAAGCTTGACTTGGCGCCCTTGACGGTTGCTCGACCCGCGCCGTCGATCTAAAAGAATTCCCTCGGTTTCTGCCCACAAGCTTTGGGCAATCCTTCTTCATGTGCCTCGGTTCCCGACACTCAAACAAACCTGCCCTCGAATAGGGCAATCTCGAATTGCATGACCCTTCTTGCCACACTTGGCACACTCAACAGGACCCGAGTGAGGTGTTGGGTCGCATGGGCCAGAGTGCTTGGCTTTGCACTTATGACACCTAGGGGTGTGCATCGGTCGGGTCGGGTCGGATATCCAAAACCCAAACCCAATCGGATATTCGGGTAGTGAAGGAAGACCCGAAATCTATCCATTTAAAATTCGGGTTTCTCGGGTTCGGGTGACTTCGGGTCGGGTATTCGGGTAGTGGGCCTCAATGGGCCTTTTTTTTGGACCTATTTTCTCAAACTATAAACTACAAATGAGATGAGTTATGAGATGAGTCGATGGATTTAGGTCGATATCGTTGAAGTCTAAGTTATGAGATGAGTCGATTTGGTTTAGAATTACAAATTAGAATTAGGATTATATAATATAAATATAAAATAAAACTGATTTTTTAAATTTAAAAAAAAATTCGGATATTCGGGCGGGTTGGGTACCCAACCCGATCCCACTTTACCCGTAAAAGTTTTCGGATTGGGGGATTTCAGATATCGGATATACGGGTTTCGGGTTTTTTGCATCAATTCGGTTCGGGTCGGGTCGGGTAACTCGGGTCGGTCGGGTTCTGCTCACCCCTAGTGACACCACCGCCACTCACGACGATTATCACTAACTCTTCCGCCCGCAAATGGTTTAGATTGACGAATGGGCCCAGACGGCCCTTCCCACTTCCTCTTCTCTCCCACTGCAATCCTCTCATCCTTCTCTGCTTCAAAATCATCTTCTATCAGCAAGGACTCCTCAATCACATCCTGAAGGGTCAAACCCCTAGCATTCCTTACTGTCGTCCTCATCCTTTCCGACAGGCCTTGCTGATAAGCTTTTATCTTTGATCTCTCATCCGGGACGAGATGTCTCACCAAATTTAGCTTTTCCAAGAAAATCTTGGAGTAGTCAGCGACGGATAGAGTCCCTTTCTTCAACCCCCGGAATTCCGCTTCCAGCTTGTCCAGCGACCTTTCACTGCAGTACTTGTCCATAATCTTCTGTTTGAAAACCGGCCAAGTCAACTTCGCCAAAACTTCGGGAGTGAGGGCGGATCGTGTGAGGTTCCACCAGATCAGGTAGGGGTGTGCAGAAAGTCAACCGATCCAATTAGAACCGACCGACAATGATCGGATATCCAAATGTAATTGGATCGGATCGGATCGGATCGAGAATTTCAACATCCAATTCGGTTCGGTCGGTTCTTGGATGGCAATCCAGAACCGACGACAACCGACCGAACCGATCTTCATCCAATAAAAAACCGACCGAACCGAACCGATGAATTAATAATTAATATATATATATATATTGTTTGGTTATATATTTATAAGATTATTTTAATTAATTTAAAACTTTAACTTTTATGTGAGGCGGCTAGTTCACCAGTACCAATTCCAAATTTCTAATTACCAAATTCAAATTTGATTTCAATTTTCAATATGTGAGGCGCCGCTAGTACCAAACCAAACAGAAAGAAACTAAGAAAGTAAGAAACCCTAAAGTCTAAACTCTCTCACTCTCTGCAGTATGTGTATCTCGCCCATCGACACACCACCGTCGACACACCACCGTCGACCACTCCCAAGTCGGCGATTATCATCCCTCTACCTTCCCAAGTCCGATTAGCAGCTCTCTACCCTCTCCCCGTGATTAGAAAATCTCTAAAACGGCTTCTACTTCAAGCTCGGTAAGTTGTTAAAAGTTAAAACTTAAAGCTTTAGCTATCTAGTTTGTTTCTGATTTTGATTATTTCTATGAAATATGAATACTAATTAGTTCTATAGATTTTGTCTAATCTTTATGGGATAAAATATGTTATTTTAAGTCTAATGCTTTATGGGTGTGGTGTGCTACTGTTAATGCAAAAAAAATGGTTGAAAAACAGAATGTATGGTTTATGTTCATATAATCATATTTCATAACTTCAGATTTCATCAGTATATGGACCAGATATGGTTATTCACTTATTTAGCTTGAAAAACAGATGTATATTAGTATATATATGGTTATGGACTTATGGGTGTGCTGCTGTTAATCTTAAATGCTATGGACCATATATGGTTATTTGGGCTTGAAAAACAGAATGTATATATATATATATATATATATATGTGGTTATGGGTGTGCTACTGTTAATCGATGAAGTGAAAAACAGAATGTATATATATGGATAAAATGGTTATGAAGTCATGGTTACTCACTTGATTACTTGATTTATATAATAACTTGATTTATCATATTATATTAACAGATGGCTTCTACTGCGAATGTCTTTAAACCTATATCTCTCATCGATGAAGAAGATCCCGGAATTGAGAATGCACACAACGAAGAAAACGTGCCCACTCATGGTGATGAAAGTGAAACACCACCGTCCAATATGCCTACCGATGACACCCAAGGAACTCAAAAGCCAAGGTCGACTCGGGCGCCATCTATGGTTTGGAACCACTTCACAAAGGTATGTGATACTAAAGGTAACGAGAAAGCTCAATGCAACTATTGCAGTAGTAAATATGCATGTGGTAGTAAAAATAATGGTACAAGTAATTTGTTAAATCACATCCATGTGCAATGTAAGATGTTTCCCGGAAGAGGTGACAAGAACCAAGCAAAAGTGTGTTTTGAAAAGTTGAAAGGGGAGGGGGGCAACTTGATAACACGTAAGTATGATCCCGAAACATTAAGAGAATATGTTGCTAGGATGATTATGAAAGATGAGATTCCATTTTCTTTTGTAGAGAATGAAGGGTTCAAAGAATTGTTATACAAAGCGGAACCTAGATTTCACATCCCTTCTCGCACTACAATTACAAGGGATATCATGAGTCTTTATCTTAGAGAGAAAAAGACCTTAAGAGACATGTTTGTAAAGAAAAAACAAAGAGTTTGTCTTACAACCAATACATGGAAGTCTTGCCAAAATTTGCATTATATGTGTTTAACTGCTCATTTTGTTGATGATTCTTGGGTTTTGCATAAAAAGATATTGAATTATTGTGTTGTTCCTAACAGTAAGGGGGATACACTTGGTAAGGCTATTGAGCAATGTTTACTAGAATGGGGACTTGAAAGGGTGTTTACCATTACCGTAGATAATGCATCGTCAAATAATGTATCAATTCAATATGTCATGAATACTGTTAATGAATGGGGTGGTGCAATTTTGGGAGGTCAACACATGCACTTAAGATGTTCTGCACATATTCTTAACTTGATTGTGCAAGATGGGTTGAATGATTATGATGCAAGTATTGGTAAAATTAGAGATGTGGTGAGATATGTGAGAGGTTCATCCACTAGATTGCAAAAATTGAAAGAGTGTGCCGAGCAAGCAAAAATAACAAGTAAGAAAACAGTTTGCTTAGATGTTGCTACTCGTTGGAATTCAACGTATTTGATGTTGGAGGTTGCCGAAAAATATCAAAAGGCATTTGAGAGAATGGAGATGCATGACGTAGGCTATGTCAGAGAGTTTTGCACGAGCGAGGTGAAAAAAAGTCCGAATGAAAATGATTGGGAAATTGCTAGGTTATTTGTGAAGATTTTCTATGATTGCACTTTAAGATTCTCCGGGTCTAACTTTGTCACATCTAATCAATTTTTAGACCGGGTTTCTTTTATTCATAGTTGTTTGGAATTTTGGAGCAGGAATAGACTTGATAATAAATTGAGGGAAATGGCCAATTCAATGAAGAAAAAGTATGACAAGTATTGGGGAAAATTGAAGATTTGAACCCATTTCTACTTGTGGCCATTTTGCTTGATCCTAGATATAAAGAACCTTTTTTGAATGTGTGTTTTGAGTTGATGTGTGGTAATAAAGATGATGCTACACATCATTGTAAAAATGTTAGAATGACTTTGGATGCCATGTACAAAGAGTATAGTCAATTGGAATCGGGTGATGGCATGTGTACAACTTCCATTAATGTTGACGATGATGGTAGAGATGTTGAAGACGATGTGGATGAGTATGCCTTATTTGACCAACTTCGCAAAAAAAAGTTGAAGGCTGTTGATTCCTCGGAACACAAAACCGAAGTTGACAAATATTTCATTGAAGCCTATGAAAATACTGATCAGGTTTGAATATTTGTTTTCATTTCTTGCATTTCTAATATTTTTTGTTTTAACTTTGTTTTGTATACTTATCTGTAGCATCATTTTGATGTGTTGAAGTGGTGGAAAAAGAACGCAAGTAGGTTTAAGGTTCTTTCCATGATTGCTCAAGATGTATTTGCTATTCCCATATCGACAGTTGCATCAGAGTCGGCCTTTTCTATGGGTGGTCGTGTTATCGATCCATATAGGAGTTGTTTGAATCCTAAAACGGAACAAGCGTTAATTTGTACCCAAAATTGGACCCGACAAAAAATATCCTTTGATATTGATGCCACAATTACAAGTGAAGAAGTTGAAGCGTTGGAAGCCGGTAAGTAAATATGTGTGTATGTATATATATATATATATCAATTTATTTTATAAGTGTTTAGTCATGCGATATTAATATAATAATTTTGTTTTATACTTTTTAATTTTGTAGAAATGTTGGTCGGAGATGGAGAAATAAGAATGGATTAAGATGTTGCGGTTGCGGTTGAGGTTGCGGTTGCGGACAACATTTATTTTTTCTTCTTGCTTGCTTAATGTTTCCACTTTCCAATGTGTATGTGTGAACCAAGTGATTGTATGTTTTTTTATTTTAGTACTAGTTATTGAACGGATGAAATTAAAAATTATGAAATATTATATGAATTGTTGTTATGTTGTAAATTGGATTTAAAACATTGGATGGATCCAATCCGATCATCCATTGGATGTCGGATGGATCCAATCCGATCATCCATTGGATGTCGGATGGATCCAATACGATCATCCATTGGTTGGATCCAATTCGATCCAATGGATATCTAATAAAAATATCCACTGGATGGAACCGAACTGATCCAATCATCCATTGGATTGAAAAAATCCAACATCCAATGGATGATTGGATCGGTTCGGTTGGAAAAATCCAACATCCAATGGATGATTGGATCGGTTCGGTTGGGCTCACATCCATTGGATGTCAACCGATGAACACCCCTAAGATCAGGGCCTCACCCCGAAGTAGTTGGGAAGCGAATTTCACCCGTTGCGAGACATCACACTCGCTAGACTCGAAGGCCATCTCCACTTCCTTCAGCCAATACATGCACGCAACCGGATTTGCAAAACCCGAAAAGTCCTTCGGATTGCACCCAAGAAAAGCTTTGTAGGTGCACCCCTTGGCCTTCACCTTGTTCCCGTTATCCACCGGGTCTTCAACAGACACAACAACCGGTCCACCCGACCCCATAACGAGGTTCTCCGCCATCGTCTCCGGTTGTCAGTTACTGGCGTCTCGATCTTCCAGAAGCTTCATGAAGAACTCTTGTTGTTGGGCCATGGCCGAGTTCATGGCCAACATCATACTGTCTCTGATTCTGGTCTCCATAGTTACTTCCTCCATGATGGCATTGTTAGTCGTGAGGTTCACGCACGAAATCTGTTCAGGTCCTCCTCCCAGGATTGTGGGTATGGGAGGTCCTCGGAGGTTACGCCCAAGGGAGGTCGGTCTGCGGTAGATTCCACCTCCACGTGGCCCTCTGGTGTACTCGACATCCTACTCCGGGTGTTTACCATTGAAATTTGTCAAACACGCATGAGAATAGGTATTGAGAAAAGACTAAGCGAATTGAGCTCATTGTACGTACTAATACCTTCATCAATTATCACAACAATAGTAAACCAAGTATGCTCACGTAACAATGCATTCATAATAGCAGTAGCTAAGTGAAATTATGAACGAACCATACACAAGAATTCTTGTCACCATCATCACAACTTTCAATTAAAGTAATTCCGTAACTCCTAACACTCTCCCCACCTAGGATTTCTACCCCGAGTGGACAGTGGAACAATAAAGTCTAAAGCTTAAGTCTAGATATGCTAAAACAATACCTAGTTCACTTAAACTAAAGCTCTGATACCAACTTGTAACACCCTAAAAATAGGGATAACAAAAATCCGAAAAACGGATGTGAGGTATACCAAATTGCCATAGCAAGAGCCTCCTAAAAATGGAGAAATATACAAACCTGTTTAATTACAGTTGTAATTTAACGAACAATAAATAACAACCAACTAATCTAATTTCTATAACTAGAAAATAGATTACAAAAAGGGTGTCATTTATAACCCAAAAGTTCTTCTACCAAAAAGTATGTCCAAATGCAAATTTCCCCAAGCTCTCACTCAACCACTATGCCAGCTTAGAACCGGCGCCGTTAGAACCTGAGATACACATCGACACCAAACAAGCGTTAGGCCAAAAAGCCTAGTGAGTTGAACAAGAAATAACATGTTAGAGCAATCACAATTCTTATCAGCAGTTAACCAAATTTCATACAATGTGGAGTCAATGGGGGATACCCATAGCACCAATCAAGTTCCACCCAAAGAGACAATGTACCTTGATGCCAACTACTAAGAGTGACATCCCAAAGGCCCGACAAACCCGAGGACTACAACCATGACATTACCCCGAATGGCGGAGGTCTAGGCACATACCATCACAGTGGCACCCAAGACTACATCCTCCTAGTGTCTACTGACTTGATTCGTCCAACATAAAACATATAGGAGGTTTGTGAGGTATATTTCAACCAAGTATATTTCAATACCAACCATGGGTACAATATCACCATCCTAACCATATAAGCCCAACATAGGACCCCAAATATCAATATAATCATTTTGTAGATACAATACCACCAAAAGGATATTCCAAGTAGAAATCATCATAGTATACCAAGACATGTACACATTAATCATGTCAAAATACTCATTGTGTGTATACATAAGGAAAACCCCAAATACTTGCACAAATAGGGTAAATCATGGCATGCTACTTATAAACATATTTCTCACATATTTTCATAAGAGCAACATCAAATATTTGAACACATGGATATGAACATTTTGAGCAAATATACCATAATAATAACAAGTAAGAGATTAGGATGTGTATCTAGTTTTAACAAAAGTTTAGTAAACTCACATTCTAGGTCCTGAACCAAAACCTAGAAAATATGCCAAACCCTAGAAATGTTGGGGAAGATGAAGGTGATCTGTTAGGACTAAAAGTCCTGTGCGTTGAAAGTGGAATAAAGTATTTATAAGGGTGCATTTTGTAATTACTTAATAGTTGTTTTAATTATACGGGCCAAAGCCCGTTAGCCCATTAGGCCTGTAAGCCTAAGTATATAAAGGCTTATTTATTTCATAATTAGGGTTAGAACAGTTTCAGAGAAATTCATTATTCAGTTTTCTAGTCATTAGGTTTACATATCCTTATCAGAAATTCTCTCTGTAAATCTTAACCCTTTGAAGTATTATCAATCATATGACTAGTTGTTGTGGCCTATAATCTGTTCATCATTGTTTATATTACTTGTGATTGCACTGCATTGGGATCTACAATTGGTATCAGAGCAGATAGGCAAAAAGGTTTGATCCAGTAAAAAGGTTTGTCTGAAACCCTAAGATCAATTACTTGTATTAATTGCTTTACCTGCGTTAATTGATTGTTAGTGTTTACATTCTATGGTTATCTGATTATTTGATTTCTGCAAAGTTAAGTTTTTTTTGTGTGTCTGTGTATCGATCGAATTTTTTTTCCTGGAAATTTTTTTTCTTCTATCGATCGAATCTGGTTTTATCTATTTGCAAACCTTCGGTCTAAGTGTGTTCTATCGCATCCGGTCGAATTTTTGTTTGTTTATCTGGGCTTTATTCGATCGAAGATCGAAGGTTCTGGGTTTGGTTTCGGTCGAATCCCAGAAATTCTTCGGGTTCTTCGGTCGTTCTTCGTGTTCTTCGGTCGTTCTTCGTGTTCTTCGGTCGTTCTTCGTGTTCTTCGGTCTTAATCGTTATATGTGTGTTTATCTGGTTTTTGTGTTTATCGTAATCTTTCGACCTGAGCATTCAACCGGACTCTTGTACTCCGGTCTTACACCTTCGACCTGATAAGAGTTTTCCCCGGAATTACTCATTTGACCGGACACTTGTGCTCCGGTCTTGCCCCTTCGACCGAATAAGAGTTCCTCCGGTCGTGTCCCTTCGACCGAATAAGAGTTCCCCCGGTCTTGTCCTTCGACCGGATACGTGTATCCCCGGTCGTATCATTCGACCGGATACGTGTATCCCCGGTCGTATCATTCGACCGGATAAGTGTATCCACGGTCCTGTCATTCGACCGGATACCTGTTTCCTCCGGGCTTACCTTCGACCGATATCTTGCATACTCCGGTCTTTGCTTAGACCGGTGTTCTAAAAAAAAAAAAAAAAAAAAAAAAGAGTATAAAAGGTCAAATTTTTTTTGTCTCACGATCATTTTGCAGTGCATTTATTTTAGCCCCCATACTTCAAGGATTCAGCGTGTCATTTGTGACCCTAAACTTTCAAGTTTCACAAGTTGTCACTTTTGGTCCTTGCACTTTAGCGTACCATCTCTTTGAAAAGTTCAGTCCCTGTATATCAAAAGGAATGCCTTCAAGCGAAGCTCTTTCAATAAGTATGGATGAGATGCCACCGGTTCTTTATAGAGGAGAATATGACAAATGGAGGATTCAGTTCTTAGATTTCATTGATAAACATGACTTGGGTGATTATATCAGATTATCTCTGAGGGAAGGAAAAATGGAAACTCCGACAGATATTTGTCATTATATGGGAGAAAATGGAAGAACGGAACACTTAGTGTACACAATACCATTTAAGGATTACACAGATGATCAAAGAAAGAGATTTGAAGCTGATAAATTATCTAAAGCTTTTATCTTGCAAGGAATTTCCGAGGAGATTTCAAAAGAGATTTCTGTAAGTTTAGACAGCAAAAAGGCTACAGGAAAACAGCTGTGGGAACATCTTGAAAAGATAATGACAGGAACAAAGATGTCTTCAAGAGTAAAGTTTTTGGAAACTGAGAACTCTGAACTAAAAAGACAGATTTCTGATCTGGAAGTTCGAATTGTCCAAATCCAACAAGCAGCATCTGTTGAAAGTTCTGAGGAGCAGATTGAGCATCTGAAAGATACAAATGCTGAGCTTCAAAAGCAAATATCTGATTTGGAGCAAAAGCATGCTCAAGATAAATCCGAGTTTGAGAAATCGTTCGCAAAGAAGTTCTCAGAATTCTTGAGAAAATGTGCTGATGAGAAGAAAGAAGTTGAGCTGAAATGCATAAAACTTTCTCAGCAAGTTTCTGCTTTCGAGAAACTAATCATTCTTGAAAGAGAAAAGTTTGCAAAAGAAAAGAAGGCCATTGAACAGAAGAATGTTGGATTCTTCAAGGAAATATCCGGCCAAAGAAATGATGCTGAGAAGGGATTTGAAGAAGAACGAAGCATCTTTGAGACTGAGATTAAAAAGCTGAATGCCAAGCTATCTGAAATATCTGAGAAGGCACTAAAAGAGCAGAAAATGAAGTCTGAGTTCACGAAGAAGATTGACCTGCTTGTTCAAGAAAGAGACAACTTCGCTTCAACGATTAAAGTGCTTGAAACGTCTGTATCAAGCCCAAATCAGAAATATGTCTCTACACAAAGGTCAATTAAATCTTTTGATCAGATTCGTAAAGCTAACCTTTTCTATGATCGCAATATAGATGGTTCAGGTACACGTCCTAGAAGAAGGAGATACAAAGATGAGGAACTGGTCTGGAAGAAGAAACCAGTTGAAGATGAGCTGAAAGAAAGAGAATCATGTGTACATGCGTCTAATGCCAAGAAGAACAAAGCGAGTAAAGGTAAACCTGATCATATCTACTCGAGAGATTAATTACTCAGGTTATCAGGTAAGAAATACCACTGTTCTTATTGTCATACACATGATCACATTCACAAAACCAGTGATCATTTCTGGTATGGTTCTTATTCTATATCCCCCACAAGAACTGCAACTAACATTCATGGACCCAAATACCAGTGGGTACCAAAGCCGAAAACTGATTCTTTGTTGCAGGCACCTACTGTCAAGGGGAGTAGAAGATCAATGGCTTCTAAGTAAATCAGCTTAGAACCCGGACTTCAACGAAATTTGGCTTCTGATCACATGACAGATCAGGACCCGTTCTTCAACGTTCAGACTTGGATTTTATTGCAAATATCCAGGGTGGGCTTAATAGATCTATATCATTATATCATGATTTGAGGGGGAACTTAAAAGGTAAATATCTTCTAATCCTAGATCTCTGATTGTTTGAAAGAAGAACAACTTTCAAGCATGAAAAACAGTTTCTGAAATGTTCAAACCACTTCTGATTCTCAAAAGGTTTCATGAATCTAGAAGTGTGAATTTAAATGTTTTTCAATTCTTGAGCTTTAATGTTTAACTGACTGTGTGTTTCTAAAGATCAATACTTGCGTATTATCTTATCCTTATACTGTAACGTATTCACACACACATGTTCAGTACTTCATTTGTATTTGTTATTACCATGTCTCATAGTGAAACAATTTTTTCGATGGTAATACCCCCCGCTTGAAATTCAATGTTGTAGAGCATCTATCATTATTTCTAAATTTGTGCTTTCATTGCTAAATTGTTTATATTTGTTCATATAAACAAAATATCCAATTCTTTGATACCCTATTCATTTTATGTGATCTGATTGATACACGGTCAGATTCTCAAAACAATGCTCTTGATTTCATTTCATTCATTCAATATATCTGTTTTGAGAAATCTTCAAATTTCAATTGCTCAAATCTTATGAGCATACATTTTGACAGTGTTATCATACATTCTGTGCTTAAATGTTCAAGTTAAACTGTTGAGTAATTTTTTAGGACTTACATGGGATTTGTGTGAGAACTTAAACAGTACTTCCATGGATTCACGTTAACCAGGGTTTCCTACCCCGGAAGTTATCCTAGAGTGATTTGAGGGGTGAGGGGTCATAAATCAAAGAGTGGGGGAGATAACTCATCGGGTTGAGTTTTTCTCATTGTGTGGAGCGGAAAAATGGAAAAGAGAGTTTGGTTAGAAGTGAGCTTCAATGATAAAAAGAAAGAGGGTGTGACTGAGTTAAAAGAATATGAAAACTCTACACCAACCACTTTCTGAGCCGGGCAGCCACATATTCTGATTGGTTTACATTCTTTGGTGACCATCATTGAAAAAGGCACCTAGCCCATGCCAACTCTTGCTATTACCCCACCAACCACTCGTTTCTTTCTTAACAAAGAAATGTTTCATTTTCTTTGGGGACGCAGCATATCTTCTATCTAGTCTTCACTCGGAAGATTTAGATATTGAAAAAGAAGGAAAGTTGCCCCACCTTCGCACCTCTTTCATGCACATTGAGTCCGTGTAATATCTGTTGCTGTCTCAACAGTTTACACATTTTTGAGCCTGATCAAGCTAAGTAGCTTCAATCATTTCTACACTTGCACGAGCACACAAGAAATGAGTTTTCTTGTCATAACATTCATAGAAAATTACTTTGTGATTTTTCGATGATTGAATGGAAGCCCTGGGGTAGTGAACATCACAAAAGCTCCTTTCCAAAGTACATCCGTTGTACAAAGTGGCTCCGTGCTACTTACAGGCATACTAACTGTTTCATCTGTTGAATCAGGATTACATTGTTCATTATGTCTGAATTTGAAAAGATTCGGATATATACATTTCATGAATTGACGGATACTCAGATCACAGGTGGGAGAAAGTTAAATTATTATAAAGGGGAGATCAAAGAAAGAGCTGAAATTGAATAAGTTTTGATGATCATGATGTTCACAATCATCAAAAAAGGGGGAGAAAAAGTTCAATTTCAAAGTTTTAAATAAAGAAAGTTATTTCTGAAGACAGTCTATCAAAGAGATGAAGATGATGTTTCATTTTTCAAAGAGATTTCAAAGATTGTATTGATTCTTTCCGTATCATGTGGTGTTTGCTACAAATTTGTTTATCATTCCTCCTACGAGCTGATTGAAACAAGTTCTTAAGCTGAAAGTCTATTCAACTCGCGGTTCAAAGACAGATTCTGTGTTTTAAACTGAAGAAGCACCGTGGAATATCACGTAACTCTCACATTATCTTTCTTGTGTGCTGATCCGATGTGATTGAGTTTCTACAGTTAAAAGTTGCGTGATAGTGCATTCAGTCGAGGCTACTGTACATTGAATCTGGTTACAAAGTTGATTCTATGAAGACCAAGAGCTTTATTCAAGGGGGAGCGTGGAAAGACATGAAGACATGCAACACCAAAGTTCTTCAAAGATTCAAGAGGGAAAGAAGATCAAGGCCTGAAGTTTTTTTCAAGAAGATAAATGCTTTATTCAACTTTAGGGGGAGATTGTTAGGACTAAAAGTCCTGTGCGTTGAAAGTGGAATAAAGTATTTATAAGGGTGCATTTTGTAATTACTTAATAGTTGTTTTAATTAGACGGGCCAAAGCCCGTTAGCCCATTAGGCCTGTAAGCCTAAGTATATAAAGGCTTATTTATTTCATAATTAGGGTTAGAACAGTTTCAGAGAAATTCATTATTCAGTTTTCTAGTCATTAGGTTTACATATCCTTATCAGAAATTCTCTCTGTAAACCTTAACCCTTTGAAGTATTATCAATCATATGACTAGTTGCTGTGGCCTATAATCTGTTCATCATTGTTTATGTTACTTGTGATTGCACTGCATTGGGATCTACATGATCCTTGAACTTGAGCTTCTTGGGTGAACCTTTGATGGGGAACCCTTGATCTTGCAATAAATGTAGAAGATGGTGGTTGAAAAGCTCCTTGAAATCAATGGAGGAAGTTAGGAGGGTAGAGAGGGTTTTGAGAGAAATTAGGTTGAGAAATAAATGAGAAAAGGGCTGAAATCCCCTTTTTAAGTCGTTAGGGGTCGCGCGCGGGTCGCGGCGCGACTTGACCTGCACGGTCATCCGCGCCGACCTCTGGAAGCTTTTGGCGGACAGTGCTCCGCGCGGATAATGGCGTGGCTCCACCCGCGCGGCGACCCGCACGGGGCACTGTTTTTCCCTGCATCAACTCAACAACCACAAATCAAGGTGTTACAATCTGGTTACAAAATGTCCTTGTTTTAGGCAGTTTTGAAAAAAATTAACAAAAAATATGAATAAATATTAAGAATTTATAAACAAGATTTTTAAAAGAATGTAAATGAAATTAGCGACGAGATGAAATGAAATGAAACTATATCATTAATTAGTCAAAATGAAGTTAACCCTAGAAAAAAATTGAATTTAAAAATGAAACTGTATCAGTAATTTGAATTTAAACTTAGAAGTAAATCCTTTTTTTTTTTGGATTACTATACACAATGGATTTTTTTTGAATTTATTATAAGTATAGATATGTATGTATGTATCTAAAAATAATTATAAAAGTATAACTCTTGAGGTGAATATACCATATCTAATTCTTAATTTTTAATTCGTCTCTCTCTCTCTCTCTCTCTCTCTATATATATATATATATATATATATATATTATAAGTTAGTCTACATAAAATGAGAACATTTATAAATTTATAATAAACATTTCTTTTCGAAAAATAAAAAATATAAACTAGGAGATTGGATATGTTATTTCGTTTAAAATAACTTTTTTTAAAACGAAAAGAGAATCTATTTGGTTGAATATGATGATTAATTGATTATATGTCAAGGTTTTTAAGTAACTATATGTCAGGATCGAATTCTCAACAAGAATTAATTCTCAGAAACAATATCAAAGAAGTTTGCGGAATAACACTTTGATATTTAATGAAACAGTAATCAAACACAGTATATAATTTTCAAACAGTAAATTTTTATTTGATGCTTTGCAGTTACAAGATTAATCACTCAACCTCAATATTGATGAACAGGCTCACCAATACGAATTCTACTTCTCTAGAATTAGGATCTATGCCTTGAGGTTGATTTCTCTCTTGAAAAACAATTATCAAAAGTTATTTCTATCTATTCTAAACATTCTATACATATACTGATAAAAAGATAATTACAAAGAATAAACAGTATATCTTCCATGTATATCTTCTAAGTATATCTTCAGTATATCCAGCTGTAGTACTTTCCATCCGGATCTCTTTAGCAGCACTAATAATGCTCAGCAGCATTAACTTCATCTAGCAGCATTAACTGCAAGCAGTACTAACCATTAGCAGTACTAACTAGCTAAGCAGTACTAACTTTGTTCAAGCAGTACTAACTTTAACTAGCAGTAGTAACACTTAGCAGTATTAATCTTCAACTTGTTCTGGCAGTAGTAACTACATTTGTACTAGCAGTAGTAACTACACTTAGTAGAATCTTCAGTTCCCAACAATCTCCCCCTAACTTGACTTTTAGAAGAGAAGTCAATTTCTTCAGATATTCTTCCAGATGCTCCTTTTGATGCTCCCAAAACTTCCAAGATCATGCTCCTAAGTCTGGATTCAGTCCCAAACTCTGATTGATTATCCTCTGAATTAGATACTTGGCCATTTCTGAATTTGGTGCACAACCCAACTTCTTCTTTAGCATTGCATGAACCTTCAGTCTGGTGTGATTATATACTCTATCCACTAGGAAGTATTCTGTGTGATTTCTATCCAAAGTCACTGCATATACTCCACTAGTTTCATATAGAGTCCAACTTGTGACTTCTTTAAACACACTCTTGATGACCTGGTCCACTTCTTCAGGTTTGAACATCATGCATAGATACTCCATCACTAGTTTTGTAAGAGAAATTCCTGGAGTATTCAGATGGTCTGCATACAGCTTAATTCCTATGTCAAACATCTCTTCTATATCAGATCTAGAGCATGTTCTGACAATCTTGACCCAAGTATTGAATACTTCATACTTATCACCCTTCCTCTTGAGTCTGATGTAATCTTTTCCATCCATTGTCAGTACATCCCAGTGAATGATCTCAGGTGGCTTAACTCCAACAGGTTCTGCAGAAATTGGTTCAGGCACTTTGTCCATCACTACCATATATAAGCTTACATCATCTTTGATTGATGACCCTTGCTGGCTTGATGACTCAGGTGCCACTTCTTCTTCAGCAACATTTTGTTCTTCTTCTACTCTAGACTTCTTATCTTTCTTTCTTTTGGCCATCATCTTGGTTCTTTTCAAAGTCTTTTGAACCTGTACTAGAGTAGCTTCCTTTTTCTTTTCTTCCTTTTCCCTTGCCATTTCTTTGATAGGAGTTCCCTCTTCACTTTCAGGGAATGGTTGATTCATATCTATATCATTACTCTCCTTGGCCTTCTTTTCAAACTCTACTCTTTTCTTTTCATTGCTCTTCAGATTCCCCATTTCCTTTTCATAGAGCTCTCTGATTTGATCAAAACTCATCTTCACAAACATTTCTTTCTTTACCCCAATTGCACTCCTCAAGAAAGTTATCATTTTGTTTCTTTCCTGAGTGGTAAGGTAAGTTTGTGAAGGTCTTCTTTTCTTTGCACTTGTATTAGCCATCATAGCCTTTCTCAGACTTATAGCCCTTTGTTTAGCCTTTTCAGTTTCAAGCCCCTTTTGATAGGCTTTATTTAGCTCAGCAGCTAAAGCCTTTGCCATTTCCCTGTCCTTCTCCACCTGAGCTCTTTCTTCTTTTTCCATCTCCTTCTGCATTTTCCTTGCTAAAGCTTCATCTGATTCAACCAACCTTTGCTTCTTGATTGGTTGATCAGATTCCACTAGCTTTGCCTTACCTTTATCTTTACCCATCTCCTTCTCAATGCTAGAGTTCTTTGCTGCATCACCTCTTTCTTTTATGACAACTCCTTTGGCCTTTGAGGTGACCTTGGGAGTATCATGTTTTGCTTTGATGAGTGTTTCTGCAACCTCAAGCTCTGTAAGGACCTCTTTTACTTGTTCTGCTGCTTCTTTCATCTCAGCAGTATTAACCATTTCTGCTGCTTTACTTGAACTGGCAGTATTAATGGTTTCTGCTGCTGGCTCTGTTTCTGCTGCTTGCTCATTTTCCCCTTCAACATTATGTTTTTCCTTTTGCTTCCCCTTAGCTTTGGCATCAGCTTCTGACTCCCCCTTTTTGGGAGCATCAGTCACTGGTTCCCTCCTTCTGAGCACAAATTGTTTCTTCTTCTTTTGCAGAATCAGTTTCCTTACCATTTGCTTCAACTTGATGATTTGTTCTTGTTGTGACAGTACAATGAGTTTTAGCTCTTCTATATCTTTGCCCTGTTTGAGTACATCCATGTTGATGTTGCCCATTGCCTCCATCAATTCATCATAGTTATATATGTCCTCACCTTCTCCAGGAGTGTTACCCCCTATTGAAGGATCATTGGATCTTTTAGTAGTGGAAGTCTTCTGCCTAGCAGAAGCACTATCCACCCCTGTGGTTTCTTGGCACCAGGGACCTTCAAATGATTGCTCATTCAAAGTTGCCATGGGGGAGGTCTTATTGATGTTACCACTTTCCTCCTCTGTGTTAGCAGGAGTAGTGGCAGCCTCATCACCCATATGCTCTACCTCCTCCTCAGAGAGCACCTCCTTTGGGTTGGGAGACACCCTTGTGGTTTCCCTTTGGATATTCTCTAGGGGAGAATTCTCCCTTAGAGGGCTTAAAGGCTGTGTGGGTGATGGTACAAGAAGGGAAGGAGCCTTCTTTACCTGTTTTCTTTGATAAGTTTGGGTAATTGGAGAGGTTGGTTTTGTAAGAATGGACTGGGGAATTGTTTTTGAGTGAGAAGGTTGGGCTTGGCTAGCAGTGGGATGGTCTAATGAGGGCCTTGACCCTGCTGCCATACCTTCAGTGTTTTGGGACACCACCATCATTGTAGAGAACAATGGGGTGTCAACTCCTTCCGAGTCCCCAGCAGATCTTCTCATATTTGAGAAAACCTTGCCTTTTGGGGGTTTAGGTACATATACCCCAACAGGTTGAGGTATATCCGTCAATTCATGGTTAATTACTTCCTGAACAAATCTGGGATACATAAAGAAACTCTTTTTGTTTCCCATATTTGATACAAGATCACTGAAAATCATCTTTGAGAAATTGTACCTTCTGGATGTAGCCAAGCATACCAAAGCATATGCAATTGGACTGCTGAACTCACTCCATCCAGTGGTCTTTTTGGAGATGCAATGCATCAGGGTATGAACAAGAAAACGCCATTGGGGTGAAAACTTTGCTTTTGAGAATTTGAAAACACCCAATGGGCCTCCATACCCCATTCTAGTAAGATTAGAAAACAGTTCATCATTAGAGATAGACATTATACCAGAGGCATCGTCTAGACGTAGACTGATGCGAATGACTTCTTCAGTAACTGTAAGTGAGTGATCACAGATTCTTGTCTTGATCATTTGCACACCATTTTCCACAACAATGGTTGCATTAGCCCAGAACTGCCTTTGGTGCTCAATGTAGATTGTAGGTGATACAGTAAGAGCATGAGCAATGTGACTTGACTTGAGGAAATCCACAATCTGATGAAATCCTGAAGCTTGCTTTGGCTTTTGTAGCATCGCAATCTCGTTGTGCTCGTCGATGAATGTCATGGATGCCATTGATCTTAGTGAAAACTTGCCTGAAAACTTTGAACTTGAGAGAGAAAAGGTTTTGAGCGCAAGAGAACAGTATGCAAAGAGTCGTTATGAACTTTTAGGCGGGCAAAAAGTATTTATAGTATTCGGAATATAAGCAGTATTAACCTAGAGCAGTATTAACCACGAGCAGTATTAACTGAACTAGCAGTATTAACTACTAGCAGTATTAACTAACTAGCAGTATTAACCGCGAGCAGTATTAACCACGAGCAGTATTAACTGAACTAGCAGTATTAACTACTAGCAGTATTAACTGAAAGCAGTATTAACCACTAGCAGTATTAACTACTAGCAGTATTAACTACTAGCAGTATTAACTGAAAGCAGTATTAACTACTAGCAGTATTAACTACTAGCAGTATTAACTGAAAGCAGTATTAACTGAAAGCAGTATTAACTAGACTTACTCCTTTTAAACTTGCTAAATACTGAGTACTGCTATGCATATCCTGAAAAGAAGATTAGTAACACCAAGAATAAAAATATACAGGTATAAAGTCACTTTTTGAGAAGAAGATTATTCAGAGTTTATCATTCCCACACTTGTTACCAAGAAAGTGAATCTACCCACATCAAAAGCTTTAGTGAATAGATCAGCAAACTGATTATCAGTGTGAACTTTGACAACTTGAATAAGTTTCTTTTCATTACAATCTCTTATAAAGTGATACCTGATTTCAATGTGCTTTGTCTTTGAGTGCTTGACTGGATTATTTACAATGCTAATAGCACTGCTGTTGTCAATAAAGATTGGAGTATGTAGAAAGGTTACCCCATAATCCAGCATTTGATTTTGAATCCATAAGACTTGAGAACAGCAACTTGCAGCTGCTATGTACTCTGCCTCTGTTGTAGATGTGGATACTGTGGTCTGTTTCTTGCACTGCCATGAGACTAGTCTAGCACCCAAAAACTGACATCCTCCAGAAGTAGATTTTCTGTCCAAGTTTGCCCCACCTAGATCACTGTCTGAGTATGCTATTAGGTCAAAAGGTGAGGTATGAGGATACCAAAGTCCCAATCTGGGTTGCCCTTTGAGATATCTGAATATCCTCTTAACAGCTTGAAAGTGAGATTGCTTTGGCCTAACTTGAAATCTTGCACATACACAGACTGGAAACATAATATCTGGCCTTGATGCTGTGAGATACATGAGAGAGCCAATCATGGATCTATAAAGATGCACATCCATATCCTCCCCCTCAAGATCTGCTGTGATCTGCTTGTGTGTTTCCATAGGTGTGCTGGCAGGTTTTGATTCTGAGAAACCAAACTTGGTTAGAATATCCTGCACATACTTGGATTGACATATAAAAATGCCATCTGTCTTCTGTTGAACTTGGAGTCCAAGAAAGAAAGTAAGTTCCCCCATGGAACTCATTTTGAACCTTTGATGCATTAAATCCTCAAACTCCTTGCACATATTGTTTCTTGTAGAACCAAAAATAATGTCATCAACATATATTTGGACCAGCAAGATATCCTTCTTCTTTCTTTTGATAAATAGAGTCTTATCAATGACTCCTCTTTCAAAGTCATTTTCCAAGAGATAGGATGACAGGGTGTCATACCATGCTCTTGGGGCTTGATGTAGTCCATAAAGTGCTTTCTTTAATTTGTATACTCTGTCTGGATAGCTTGGGTTTTCAAACCCTGGTGGTTGACAGACATATACTTCTTCTTCAATTGACCCATAGAGAAAAGCACTTTTTACATCCATTTGGTAGACTTTGAAGTTCATGTAAGAAGCATAGGCTAGGAATAGTCTGATTGCTTCTATCCTAGCTACAGGTGCAAAAACTTCTTCATAATCTATGCCCTCTTCTTGAGTGTAGCCTTGAGCTACCAGCCTTGCTTTGTTTCTTATAACAATACCTCTTTCATCTCTCTTGTTTCTGAAGATCCATTTTGTGCCAATTGCTCTGTGACCTTTAGGAAGGTCTACTAGATCCCACACATCTTGTAGCTTGAACTGTAACAATTCTTCTTGCATTGCTTCTATCCAGCTAGATTCTTTCATAGCATCATGTGCCTTTTTCGGCTCAAGCTGGGATAGAAAACATAAGAGCACTGTATGCTGTTGATCTTGCATTTCCTGAAGCCTGCTTTGATGTCTAGTCATCATGGGAGAAGAGACATCACCTATTATCAACTGTGGAGGATGATTCTTTTGAACTCTTGTGTTATGACTAGGTTCTACATTCAGTCCAGCCTCTAGATTAGAGTCATGCAATTCAACTGAAGTGTCTTCAGATGTCACTTCTGATTCTTGAGTCTCCTCATCTCTAGTGTCTTCTTCACTCTGACTTGGTTCAGTAAATGATTCCTTTTCATAGTCTTCATTTACTGTGGGTATGGGAAAAATCACAGATTTAGATATACTTTCTTGAACTTGTGTGATCTCTGATTCTCCACCATCTGTTCCTGTATACTCATTACTGAAACCAAAAGAGTTAGTTAGTGAATCAATGTCAAATAGCCATTGAGGTCCAGACCCAACATGATTTGGTGTGTTCTCATTGCATTTGACATTGTCACTTTCTTCAATTATTCTAGAAGAAGAGTTAAAAACTCTGTAGGCCTTACTCTGAGATGAATATCCAACAAGAAATCCATCATCTGCTTTGCTATCAAACTTACCTAAGTGAGATTTGGTATTTAGAATTGTACAAGGACACCCAAAAGATTTGAAGAAACCAATAAAAGGTTTTCTTTGATTTAAAAGCTCATATGGGGTCTTGTTCTTTTGCTTGACCACTAGAACTCTGTTTTGGACATAACAAGCAGTATTAACTGCTTCAGCCCAGAATGTAATTGGCAATTTTGAATTAGCCAACAGAGATCTAGCAGCCTCTATTAGTGTCCTATTTCTCCTTTCAGCAACACCATTCTGTTGAGGAGTTCTAGGAGCACTATATTGTCTCTCAATACCTTTTCCTTCACAAAAAGTGTTTAAATCATGATTTTTAAATTCAGTTCCATTATCTGATCTAATGACTTTTACTCTTTGATTAGTTTGGTTTTCAATTCTTAGAATAAAGGATTTGATAAGACCACTTGTTTCATCCTTAGTCCTTAGAAAATATACCCAAGTAAATCTGGAGTAATCATCAACAATAACCAAGCAGTAAGATTTCTTGCCTATACTCATAACATTTGTAGGACCAAACAGATCCATATGCAATAACTGGAGACAAGAAGAAACAGAATTTAACTCTTTGGTCTTATGAGAAGTTTTGTGTTGTTTGCCTTTGAGACAAGCAACACAATGATCATCACATGAAAAGACTTTTGAAGGTAAACCTCTTACAAGGTTATTTTTAACAAGATTGTTCATAGTCTTGTAATTCATGTGACACATCCTTCTGTGCCAAAGGGAGGATTCATCTATAGAAGCTTTTGAAACAAGACAATTTAAAGATGAATCACTATCAACATTGTCCAAATCAAGACAGTAAACATTGTCCTTCCTTGGAGTTCTAAGTAGTATCATGCTTTCATCAACTACCTTGAACCCTGGAGCAAGAATCATACACTCAGTATTAGTAAATAATATACTATGTTGTTTGTCACAAACCTGTGATACACTTAACAGGTTGTACTTTAATTGATCAACATAGTAGACATCCTCAAATGTCATCTTACCTTTGGTGACTTTACCTTTTCCACTTATCTTACCACCAGTAAGATTGTCTCCAAATGCAACATGTCCTCCATTTATTTGCTTGAAATCCTGAAGGCATGACATGTTGCCAGTCATGTGCCTAGAGCAACCACTATCAACATGCCATATGCTCTTTCCCTTGAGCTGTTGGTTGCCCTGCACATTAAATAAATCAATTAGTATGATTGGGGACCCAAGCCAAAGTGATCTTGGGTCTTCCTTTCTCATCAAAGTATTTACATTCCTTTTTAATGAGGTTTTTAAACTCAGAGCACTCTTTATTAGAGTACTTTGTCAATATGATTGGCTTAGCAGAATCAACACTGGAAGCAGTACTAACCTTAGAAGTACTAACAGAGTTAGCAGTACTAACAGGTGTAGCAGTACTAACCTTGTTAGCAGCATTAACATTGTTAGCAGTAGTATTACTTCTAGCAGCACTATCATTGTCAGCAGCACTATTTGTGGTAGCAGTACTAACAGTTTTAGTGCTTTTAGGAATCCACATATTGACACTTTCTTTAACAGAATACTTTTTCTTCATGTGGCTTTTAGTTTTAACAGTTTTCTTAGCCACATGGTTCTTTTCAATTTTCTTATAACCAAAGGGTTTTTGCATGGATCTTTGGAAATTCATTCTTTGGTTCATAGGATTGAAATAACAGAATTTTGCAAGATGATTCAATTTGCCACAGATAAAGCAAGGTTTTGGTCTATTGATTTTACTCAGATCAACCCCTTGTTTATGTGCCCATTGATTATTCCAGTTTCTTTGATTTCCCCTCTTTTTGTCCTGTTTTTGGGGTTCATTCTTCTTACAAGTACACTGTTTGCAAGGACCTGGATTCACAACTGTGGTCTGTTTATAATGGACCTTACCAGACTTTTCCTCTGTCTTCTCTATGTTCTTGGATTTGGTCCAAGCCCTTCCACAATCCTCATTGGTGATAATGTTGTTTTCTATAGAAATCTCACCACTCACCTTGTTCTTCTTACTCTTGCCAACCTCTTTCTCAGTCTTATCCTCAACAATTACCTCATCTAAGGGATCTATTTCAGTGGCTCCCTCAGGCAAGTCCTTCCTATCTTTGGTGTCTAACAGGTCTGAAGTAGGAGGAATGTAATTGTTGTTATATGGTGGAGGTGTGGCATTATACCCAATTCCTCTTCTTAATTTATCATGAATCTGATTTTGCAGTAAGGAGTCCATTGCTTTAGAAGCATTGGAAAACTTTTCTACATCAAGCTTAACCTTGGTTAACTCCTCTTTCAGTTTTTCACTCTCCTCTTTAGATTTGGTTAGTTTAAGTTCTAAATCCTTTTTCTCCCACTGCCAGTAATTAGTGTCATATGAGTGTTGTAGTTCATTGGCTTGAAATCCTTTGATTTGATCTTCAAATCTCTCTACTATCCTCACATAGTCTTTTATATCTTTTTCTAGTCTCTTCAGGTCATCACTCATCTTCTGATTGTGATCCCTGTACCTTTTAACAGTGTCTATGCAAGTTTTAGAGCAGAGATTAGAACTTACCTCAGATGGGAGATCAGATACTTTAGCCATAAGAGCTTGATTCTGAATAGCTTCTTCTGCTTGATCACTCCAATCAAACCCCATTCCTTGTTGAGAAACAAGGGCTTGAGCAGAGTTTCTGTTGTTATTGAAGCTTCCAGATTGAGCTTGTTGATGGTTGTTGTTGTGAGACATTCCACTTCTGCATTCTCTAGCAAAATGTCCCTTCAGATGACATTTGTAGCATTCTACCTTTGATTTATCAAACCCTGCTCCATCTTCTCTTCTTTGTGAGAAGTTGTTTCTTCCAGTCCTCTTTATAAACTTCTTAACCCTCATGGAGAGCATGGCCATCTGCCATTTAATATCCATCTCTTCCAGATCATCAGGATGAAGTTGTTCTAAGTCATCATTGATCAAAGAAGAATTTCCATGATTAGAAAGAAGAGCTTCAAATACATAATCAGTGCCTTTATCTAGATTTGATCCATTAGCAGCATTAACTGATTCAGAGTTAGCAGTAGAATCAATTGATGCTGATAGGAGTGCAGCATTATGAACATATCCAGAAGGCTTCTTCTTTGCCTCCACCTCAGCTTCAAATACTCTAAGATCATTGTACAGATCATCAAGTTCTTTGTCTTCCAACTGATCATTCTGTCTGAATGACACAGTGTACATGGTCCATTCATCTCCAAGGGACCTTAAGAACTTTCTGTTCACATCATCTTGATCAATCTGTACTCCCATAGTAGCTAGTTCACCAATTAGTTTATTAAACCTGTCAAAAGTTTGAGTCATGGACTCATTCTTAGTTGAGATGAAGTTTTCATACTGTTGTTTTAAGATTGCCTTTTGATTTCTCTTGGTACTTTTAGTACCTGAGAATCTCTTCTCTAGAGCATTCCAGAGCATCTGTGCATCAGTACAATTGCAGAATTGGTGTTGATACTCATTTGGAATGGCCAAGAGCAGTGTGCTCAAGGCTTTCATCTCTGTCTGTCTTGATTTCCTGTCTGTATCTGTCTTTGGAGGAGTTCTTTTGCCATCTTCACCAATCTTTCCTCCATCAGATGGGCCATTCTCAATGATGTCCCACATAGAGTAATCTGTGAGGAGAATATATTGCTTGATTCTGATTTTCCACATGTCAAATTCATTGGATCTGAGCATTGGAACTTTTGAGACCAAAGTACTGCTTGATTCTGTAAGATTTTCCATGATGAATAACTGTTTCTGAGAGAATTTAGCTCTGATACCACTTGTCAGGATCGAATTCTCAACAAGAATTAATTCTCAGAAACAATATCAAAGAAGTTTGCGGAATAACACTTTGATATTTAATGAAACAGTAATCAAACACAGTATATAATTTTCAAACAGTAAATTTTTATTTGATGCTTTGCAGTTACAAGATTAATCACTCAACCTCAATATTGATGAACAGGCTCACCAATACGAATTCTACTTCTCTAGAATTAGGATCTATGCCTTGAGGTTGATTTCTCTCTTGAAAAACAATTATCAAAAGTTATTTCTATCTATTCTAAACATTCTATACATATACTGATAAAAAGATAATTACAAAGAATAAACAGTATATCTTCCATGTATATCTTCTAAGTATATCTTCAGTATATCCAGCTGTAGTACTTTCCATCCGGATCTCTTTAGCAGCACTAATAATGCTCAGCAGCATTAACTTCATCTAGCAGCATTAACTGCAAGCAGTACTAACCATTAGCAGTACTAACTAGCTAAGCAGTACTAACTTTGTTCAAGCAGTACTAACTTTAACTAGCAGTAGTAACACTTAGCAGTATTAATCTTCAACTTGTTCTGGCAGTAGTAACTACATTTGTACTAGCAGTAGTAACTACACTTAGTAGAATCTTCAGTTCCCAACACTATATGTAAAGATTTGCTAGAAGACAATCATAAGATTATAAAATACAAAATCTTGTGAGTTTGTAAGTCTTGAATCGATAAAGTCGGTATTTAATCATCCACAAATTAGCAAAAATACATATAAACGCTTGATTAAGGCGTCGTTTACCCGAACACTTACTCGTTAAGCGCTTATCGATAAAATCCAACATTACTTACTTAACGGGTAAGATTTTAGTCCACCAAAACGGCATTGTATATACAATTTACCCGGTAAACGCTAACCGTGGTAAGATTCCTGGTACTTTATATTCATCCAGTAAGATGATGTGACTTGGTAAGCATGGCGCCATAAATATCTATATCAATCGTATACTTATATTTTATAATAGTATCAATCAAATTTTTTTATATAATTATAATAAACTATTATGAAAGATTAATTTAAAGTGAATTGACGGGAAACATAACAATTCGACTTTGAAAATATCATTACCTAACCATATGTTGAAAACTGATATTATGTAGTGTAATTAAAATTAGAGAAAATAATATAATCATGATTAAGAAAGTATAAATAGTTAAATATACTATACTAAAATATTTGCATATTTATATTTTTGAAAAATGTTCGAACTCATAATCCAAAAGTTAGTTGATAAGTGATATATTTTTTTTCCAAGTAATTAAATCTCTTATGATAATTCTAAGGGTGTTTTGTTGACATAATGGAATTTGATAGAATTGTAATTCGTCGAAGGAATTCGACTTTGAAGTAAAAATTGATATGAAATTGCAAAAAGAAAATCACGATAATTTAGTGATTATTTGTATCAAATCCCATACTAATCACGACATATTTATTCGTGTATATTTAAGATATTTAATAATATAATTAAATCCAAAAAATATTCAATATTGGGCTCATTTCGAAGGTATTGATAAAGCGATTACAATGGGATAATTTGTAAAAAATAGAAATGTTTTTTAATGCATTTTAGTTCATATACATTATTTATGTTTATATGATAAGAGTCTAAAATGAAAAATAAAAAAGTAAGCGATTAAAAGTGAACTACATACCTAATTATAAGGATAGTAAATGTAAGGTATAAATTAAAAAAATTGAATTAGGAGAGATTTAAGGAGGAGTGAATGTGGATGTGCTAATTGAACTTATAATGTAAACTGCGTCTAGATACATGTTTAGGCGGAAAAATACTGAAGTCGGCTCACTAGAAGACGACACGTGGCATGCTAGTTACTTATTTATTATATGTATAGATGTAAATGAATATAAACGAACCTAAATAAACGAACATTAACGAATATAAATGAACGAACGTTCAGGAACATAAATGAACGAACGAGACCGATGTTCGTTCATTTTACTAAACGAACAAGAAAATGTGTTCATGTTCGTTGTAACACCCTCAAATTTGGTAAGAGCAGCTAATGAAATTTTTCGATATAACATCAACTAAATCAACACATCTTCCTACAATTCAAAACTCATTACGCTACAATTATGAAATTCGATAAGTAACCTCAACAAATACAAACTCCAATGATACACAAAGACTAAACCAAAGTCGGGTGCTACTAAATCCCCAAACGCAAGTTGCTCTTCCCAAAACAATTGCGGAAGACTTTGGCAAGCTAAACCCTCCTCGAGTACACAACTAGCACTATTCGCTTTAAAGTGTCACTAGGACTATTCTCAACCGGAACATGTTGCACATGCCGACAAATAAAAAGGTTAGGCTAACGCCTAGTGAGTTCAAGAGTTTTCAACATGAATAAAGATATCATTGAAAAGAAGTAATGCAATTTATATCATAATCTTTCAATTTGATAAGTCTCAAATATGAAAACGACTCGTTTTCCAATAATATGCATTTTAGGAAAAGAAACACCAATATAAACGTTCTTTTGTAAATTAAATTCAACCCAAAAACTCACTTAAAACGTGAATAGAAATTGAACTCCCAATTTATGAAATGTGGATAAAACTTTATATCCCAAAACACCCAAAAACACGGGTGAGGCATAATACTCAACCCAGAAATCATGGATAAGATCCATATATACAAAACGTCACCGAAAACTTGGATAATAAAATTCAATACCCAAAACAACACCTTTCGGTGACGGGGGAGACCCGAATTCCATCGAATGTGGTGGGCACACAAAGTTAGGCCATTTATCAATGTTCTCGAGCTTCACATAGAGCCATGGATCCCCGTATACGGCTCCCAACCGAGCAACCACCGCAAGATACCCGAATGCCTCTAGTGTCTACCCGACCTCTAGATGAGTGTCACCACAAAATCCACAAGTCCCCGTATCCGGCTCAACATGGGCATCCCCGCAAGACTTAGCTACGTATACGGCTCTGAAGAGCACCACCGCAAGCTTCCATAAAAACATGATTTGGGGACCACTCACTAGACTTCAAACGCAGACACTAAATTCCACAATGAGTAACCAGACTGGATTACAAACGGGCATCGAGTTCAACCACCCACGATCTATACCTCGAGCCCTTCAATAAAGGTTACACAGTTATCGAGTTCAACCACCCATGATCTATACCTCGAGCTCCTGCTAGCCATAAACAATTTCCAGTCCCAAAACGGGGATAAAGTCCCCAACTAAACCAACTGACTGACTTATATGCCTATGGATCCAATGCATTAAAGTCTAAACGTTACATGACTCAAACAAATGAACTAACACATTCAAAACATGTAACTCTCTAATAAGATGCAACTAAGTACACCATATGTCCAAGGGTCCTTAGCGAGTTACCAAAACTGAACAAATGTTCCAAAGACTCAACCGAGTACAAATCAAGCCCCAAAAGGCTTAATAGACGTTTGGCTAAAATACGAGAGCCAATAAGGTTGCATAAATCAAATTACATCTTTCCCCAAAGTCTTTGCTTCTCAAATCACCATTGGCCTTCGGCCCAAAACCCAAGAAGGATTATTATTTTCTAAAATGTTCCCAAGGTCGGGAATGACCCAAACCAAAGGACTCACACACTCTTACTTTTCAAAACGTCCCATTACATGAATGATGCATAAAACCCGAGAAACACTAAAAGGCATTTTTGACCAAATATCAATTTATGCAATAAATCATCGAAACACATTCATTTATGACACATTTAACAAAATGCCCAAAAATCCCAAATGTGGGTGTTTTACAAAGTTTAATAAGCTAAACACTCCAAATAATCAAAAGTTACCAAATAACTCCACAATTGACAATTTCATGTAAAACACATAAATACTTTAAAATGAACATTTTGGCATGTACAACATTTTCACAAATCAACTTGAACTCACCTTGCTAGGTTAAGTTAAACCTAGGTTTCCAAATCCAACCATTAGGGCGCGTTTGGTTTGCAGGAATGGATTGGATTTCAAGGAGGGATTTGGATTTGGAGGGATTTGGATTTGGGGGGATTTCAAATCCATGCCAATTGCAAAGGATTTTGAAATCCATCAGGTAAGGGATTTTAAAATGGTCAAGGGATTTCAAATACGGTCAACGAAATCCTTTCCAGCAAACCAAACACAGGATTGGAATGGATTTGAAATCCAAATCCCTCCAAATCCATTCCAATCCCGCAAACCAAACCCGACCTTAGCCTCCAATAGTGTAGATTTTCTCCATTTTCAAGTCATCACCAACAATAAGTTAGGGTTTCCAAATAACCCATTTCTTCAAGTCTAGAATAAACCATCAATAGTAAAACCTTTAGATCTACAAGGATTCTTATACTAAAACTTGGAATATTCAAAGAAACTTACCACTTTAGGATATTTAGACTCTCCACCCAAAACCAACCAAAGGAACCCATTAACTCTTCAAATCCAAGCTTCCAAGTACCAAACCTCCATGTACCTTCAGGATAGATCTACCATGGATGCTCTAAATCTGATCTTCAAGCTCCCAAAAGCGCACCAAAGAGAGAAATGAAGAGTGGGAGTGAAATAAGAGAAATGGGAAGGGAAGGTGGGAATGAGAAAACCCTAAAAATGGGATTTAAATCGTCCAGACCGTCCCCACGGCCTTGGCCATGACCTCACGTCGCGGGCCAAGCCGCGCGTGTCCTTCGAATGCAAACCACAGTGACTTACGCGACTTTGGTCGCAGATTGAGGCCGCGGGCCAAACCGCGCGTGTCGCCTGTCGTGTTTCCTCGCGTCTTGTGTTAAACCGTTCCTCGGCCGTTTCTCTCAGCCGACCGTTCACCGTTTCTGTTAGTGTATTATTGTATCCAAGATTTAATAGGAAAAGTCAAGTCTAGCAAAGTCAACAAGGTCAATGTTTCTAAGTCAAAGTCTAGTCTAAGTCAATAGGAGTTTACTTTGTTGTTAAGCTTGTGATTTTAGTTCTCATATAAATAGTGTTTCCTTTGTAATAGTTTGAATGTGATTCATCATAGCAATATACATATGAGTACGTTTCTCTCTCTACTCTCTCTCTAGAATTAACATTGTCAAATCTTGTTTAGATTGAGATTGCTTGATTGTGATTGGGAATACAATTTCAATTGGTATCAGAGCAAACCAAACAGATTCAAAAAGGATCAGATCACATATTGAATTCAATTTTCGAATTCTTGAATTTCACGAACTCATTTTTTTTAAAACTCACTGTTGGATCAAAATTTCGTTGATTTGTTGTTCTTTGATTGTAAAAATGATCCAATAGAATTCATTTTGTAAAATAGATTCATTCTTGTTCATAAAGATTGTCGAATTAATCACTAGAATAGTTTTAATTTTTGGATTTCATTGTGATTTTCTTTAAAAAATGTCGAACACTGTTCTTGAATCAAATGATTGCATTTTGATGTTTTTAATGAAAATCTTGTGATAGAATAATGTTCTAGTTGGTTAATCGATCATACTTGTGCAATTTCTTGTTCAAATTTGCAGGTTTGAATTGATTTGAATCGATTTTGTGAAAAACCATGAAGAACGCGCAAGATTTAAAAAACGCGCAAGTTCTTCCTTAGAACGCGCAAGCTTCATCATCAAGAACACGCAAGATTCAAGTCTGAAGAACGCGCAAGCTAAGCCTGGGAGTTCACCATCAAACGCGCAAGTCAAAGGATTTGATTTTTGGTCGGAAACGCGCTAATAGAGGCAAGCGAGTTTCATAAACGCGCAAGTCAAAGCTTGCGAGTTTGGGTAAAACGCGCAAGTAAAGGCTGCGAGTTTGAGCGAAACACGCTAGAAGAGGCTTGCGAATTTTCGAAACGCGCACACAGTGGCCTGCGAGTTTTTCAAACGAGCACATAACGTCTAGCGCATTTCTCAGTGAATAGTGACTAGCGAGTTTTAGTACTTTGCGAGTTCACTTGGTCTGCGCGTATAGTGATCTGCGAGTTTCAAAAGATAGATTTTTTTTCGAAATTAATTTTTTTTTATCCAAGTTTGACTTTCAGTCAACTTTTCTGAATTAGTTTGGAAACGATCATTTTATTCAAGCATTTCTTTCTAGAGAAAAATATGTTAGAAAAATTTTCTCTAGGGGCGCTGCCCCCATACCCCCGCAAGGGCGTTGCCCCTTGACCCCATCCGCTAACCGGGTAGCGGAATCCCTGTGCAAAGTCTGCGGAGGGGGCCATATTTTGATAGTGGTCATATTTTTCTGATTTTTGACGATCATTTTTTTAAGCTAACATTCTGACAAGATGCCTGTTACAGACGAGAGAGGAAACACTGTTTTATCTGCAAGAGATATGGCTGTTTTGTACATGCCTGAGATACCGAAAATAGAAGCAGAAAGAGACAATCTGAAAAATCAGAATTCAAAGCTTCTTAAACAGATTCAGGAGTTGAAATTAAATTTGTCAAGTTCTGATAAAACTTCTGACTGTAAAAAGTGTACTAATATGGCTAAATCTGATTGTGCAGGTATCATCAGTGCAAGAGAGAAGAAGATTAAAGAGAAAGAGGAAATGATTAAAAAAAAGGAAATACTATTCAAGCTTGTGAAAAAGAAATCAAGCTGAAAGACAGAAAGATTGCGTATCTTCAAAGCCAGCTTAAGACGACTGAACAGAAATCATTAGAATTGCAAGATGCATCAGTTAAGCTTCAACAAAAGTATATGGCTTCTGAAGAAAATGTATATACATTGAAAGTGAAAAATGATGAGTTGATAAAAAGCATCAAAGAAGATAAAGTCAAAGCAAATATTCAAAGCCAACTGAAGACGACTAAACAGAAATCATCAGATTTGCAAGATGAATCAGTCAAGCTTCAAAACAAGTTTAAGGCTTTCGAAGAGAAAATATCTGCCTTGGAGATACAGAATGCTGAACTTAAGAAAAGTCTCCAAGCAGATAAAGTTAAATCTGATTATGAGAAATCTTATGCTCAAAAGCTGTCTGATTTTTCTAAGAAAACTAACCAAGAGAAGAAGGATCTTGAGCTTAGATGCATAAAACTTTCCAAGCAAGTGTCTGATTTTGAAAAGATTCTAATTACTGAAAGAAACACATTTGCTAAGGAAAGAAAAGTTCTTGAAGATAAAAACACTGAATTTCCCAAACAGATCTTAGTTTTACAAGACTTATTAGAAAAAGAAAGACAAATTTTTAAAGAAAAGAAAAAGTCTTTTGAATCTGAAAAGAAAATTTCTGAAAAGAGAAATGTTGGGATCTTCAATGAAATTTCTGATAAATCCAAGAACTTACAAAAAGATTTTGAGCAAGAACGTTCATATTTTGAAACTGAAATATCTAAGCTCATGTCCAAAATCTCTGTTCTATCATCAGATATTCTTAAAGAACATATGGCTAGATCTGATTTGAAACAGAAATTTGACACACTTACTTCTGAAAGAAACATTTTATCTGAAAAGATAAAGAACTTAGAAGCTGCAAATGTTGATTTGTCAGAAAAAGTTTGTGCTGATGTGATCAATCAATCACCAGTTGACAATTCAACCGAATCAGTTTGTTCTTTTAAAACTGCTTCTAGTTCTATCCATGACAAAAATGTTTTCAAAAACAAAATTGTCAAATCACAAACTGTCAAATCAAATCAGACCAGACCATCAAATATATTTTATGACAAATCTGTTGATGGTTCAGCGAGCTATTATGTAAAATCTCTTGGAAAGCAATCAAAGAAAAGTCAGATGGTCTGGAGAGTTAAAGATTCTCCTGATGAGAAGAAGAAGGACAAAGCATCTGCATCCACATCTAAAGCCAAAAGGAACAATGTGCATAAAGGTAACTCTTTTGGTAATCTTGATATGCTTTATTCTACTAACTATTTGATCAGGATTGCTCAAAGGAAAATCTGTTGTTCTTACTGTGGAGAGAATGATTTCGTCCAACAAGAATTTGCTCATAACTGCTACGGTTCTTATAGAATAACTTCTCAGAATTCTGGTTTTAAAAGATATACATCTAATGAGAAGTGGATTCCTAAATCTAACATACCAGGACCCAAATACCAGTGGGTACCAAAACCTGTTAAATCTGTTTTGCAGGTACCACCGGTCTAGGGGGAGCAGGAACAATGGTTTTTGAACACAGCAGTTCAAAACCCGTACTTCAAAGTAAAAGTTATTGACTTCTAAGTACTACAACTTAGAACTCGGACTTCAATGTCAAAGACAATGGCTTCTAAACACTTCAGTTTAGAACCCAAACTTTAATGTCGTTGTGGCTTCTGATCACATGACAGATCAGAACCCGTTCTTAAATATTAAGATAAGGATATTTTGCAAATATCCAGGGGGAGTTTATCTGATAAAAATCATTCTATAATGATTTGAGGGGGAGCTTAAATGTAAGTATCTTCTAATCCTAGATCTCTGATTGTTTGAAAGAAGAACAACTTTCGAACATGAAAAACACTTTCTTAAATGTTCAAACCACTTCTTGTTCTCAAAAAATTTTATGAATTTAGAAGTGTGACTTTAAATGTTTTTCATAACAGAGCTTTAATGTTTAAACTGACCGTGTGTTTCTAAAGATCAATACTCGTGTATTATCTTTCCTATATACTGTAAAGTATTCACACACATCAATTCAGTACTTCATTTGAATTTGTTATTACCATGTCTCATAATGAACAATTTTTTCGATGGTAATACCCCCGTTTGTAAATCGCTGTTGTTGAGCAACAATCATCATTTCAACTTAAGCGTTCATTGCTAAATTGTTTATATTTGTTCATATAAACAAAATATCTAATTCTTTGATACCCTAACCACTTTATTTGATCTGATTGATACATTGTAAGATTCTCAAAACAATTCTCTTGATTTCATTTCATTCATTCAATATTCTTGTTTTGAGAGATCTTTATTGTTTAAATGCTCAAATTTCATTCATATTTTTAAATAAGCATACATTTTGACAATGTTATCATTTTTGTGCTTAACTATTCAAGTTAAACTGTTGAGCAACCATTCTTTATAGGGCTTACATGGGATTCATGTGTGAGCTTAAACAAAACTTCCATGGATTCACGTTAACCAATGTTTCCTACCCAGGAAGTTATCCTCGAGTGATTGAGGGGTGAGGGGTCAAAATCAAAGAGTGGGGGAGATAACTCATCCGGTTGAGTTTTTCTCATTGTGCTGAGGTAAAATGTAAATGAGAGTTTGGTTAGAAGTGAGCATAAATGTTAAAAAGAAAGAGGGTGTGAGAACAGAGTTAAAAGAATATCATAACTCTGCACCAACCACTTTCTGAGCCGGACAGCCACATCTACTGATTGGTTCACATTCTTTGGTAACCATCATTGAAAAAGGCAGTAAGTCGATGCCAACTCTTGCAATTACCCCACCAGCCACTCGTTTCTTTCTTAACAAAGAAATGTTTCATTTTCTTTGGGGACGCAGCATATTTGCTATCTAGTCTTCACTCGGAAGATTTAGATATTGAAAAAGAAGGAACGTTGCCCCACCTTCGCACCTCTTTCATGCACATTGAGTTCGTGTAATATATGTTGTTGTCTCAATAGTTTACACAATTTGAGCCTTATGAAACATAATCATTGTGCTAAATTCTTTCATACACAAGCACGAGCACACAGAAAATTTGTTTTTCGGTCAGAACATTCATAGATAAACCTTGTGTTTTTCAATGATTGAATGGAAGTCCTGGGGAGTCATCATCAAACCAGCTCCTTAAATGGTACATTCGTTGTACACAGTAACTCCGTGTTACTGACAGGAACTTCTAACTGTTTCATTTGTTGAATCAGGGTTACAACGTTCATTATATCTGAATTTGAAAAGATTCAGCTATATACAATTCATAATTCAGCTGTTCAGATCAAAAGGGCGAAGAATGTCAAATGTATCTCAAAGAGGGAGAATATTGGTAAAAAGGGGAGATTCAAAGAAGATGTTGAAATTGAGAGAGTTTTGATGATTATGATGTTCACAATCATCAAAAAGGGGGAGACATCTACAAAGATCAATTTCAAAATCATCAAAGGAGATATCAAAAGGTGAAGATAATTCTGAAAGATTAAATCAGATGAATGTTTTGTCAAAGAATTCAGAAGATGATTTCTGAAGAAAGATGATTCGAGAAAGTTTGTTCTTTCAAATATGATCAAGAGATCAGAAGAGATGAAGATACATTTTTTGAAAAATTCCTCAAATTCAAAGATGAAGATTTCAAAGTTCAAAGATAAAAGTTTCAAAGAAGTTTCAGAAGTTTCAAAGATGTGTTCAAGATTTGTTGACTATTCAAAGACGCTAATCGTGAATGACTTTTCAAGATTCTTCAACTACTTCAGAAAGAGCTTCAAAGTTCAAGACTGTCAGAGACAAAAGATTGAAGAATCAAGCGCTGAAGACTTATGTCAAATTTTTATTAAATCTTGAATACAAAGGGGGAGATTGTTAGTGTATTATTGTATCCAAGATTTAATAGGAAAAGTCAAGTCTAGCAAAGTCAACAAGGTCAATGTTTCTAAGTCAAAGTCTAGTCTAAGTCAATAGGAGTTTACTTTGTTGTTAAGCTTGTGATTTTAGTTCTCATAAATAGTGTTTCCTTTGTAATAGTTTGAAGGTGATTCATCATAGCAATATACATATGACTACGTTTCTCTCTCTACTCTCTCTCTAGAATTAACATTGTCAAATCTTGTTTAGATTGAGATTGTTTGATTGTGATTGGGAATACAATTTCAATTTCCTTGGCCGATCATTAACCGATTCTTTAGGAAATTACGGGTGTTAAATTCGTTCATTTATTAAATAAACGAACTTCTAGCCAAACGATTCACGAACGCTTCGATGAACGTTTGGTTCGTTTACAACGCTACATGCAATTGCCTCTAACAATTTTTTGAAAATAAAAGTAAAAAAACCAATTCTTTTACTTGTATCCATTTGTTGCCGATCCCACACCACAAAGTTATAGCAATCCTTTTAGTTCATCTATTTTCATGAACAAATTTTATCTTATAATAAATAATTTAATGTTTTTCTTTTATTTTTAATGATTTCATTGTAAAACTTTTTTTGATTATTTAGTGAAATTTAGGAATTTTTTTTCAATCATAGTTGATTATTTCTATGTGCTCTTTTCAACTTTTTAAATTTTTAATGTTGGTGCTCTTTCGATAGTAGTAAAGTAAAACCCTTCTTGTTTTTTGTGAAAGGGTGTCATAGGCTATGCCTAGACTAATCCCTTGGCAATTTATGACTGTAAGACATCAGCACTGATTAAACCTCAGTGGCCATAATTGTTGTGTACGCCTGGATTCGAACCCTAGGTAGATGGGATATTCCACCACATCCCCCAGGTGTACCAATAGTAATTGTCTGATTTTACATAAAATAGGATGCCTCAAACTAGGAAATTAAATCGGGTTATTCCAAACGTCAAAAAAATGAACAATTTGTTCAAAGTCAAATAGGAGCTATCGATTGATTTATTATCAAGTAAACATCGGAATGTTCAGGTAATGAAGAATCAATTCAAGTAGGGAAAAATTTGTTTGACGATACTACTCTTAATAATATTGAAAGTAATGAAGGCGTGCATAGAGAAATAGTAGGTGTGGGTGTAGATGAATCTGATAAAGTTGTGGAAGAACCAAGGGAAGAAGACCTGATGTGATTGTGTCCGAAAACATAGTCAACTGGAATGGTAATAATGGTAAATATGATGTTCCCTTGAATATCTACAATCTTAGAAATTGGGATAACCTTGATACTAAATGGAGGGATTTATTAATGAAAAATGTCCCTGTAAGAGATTTGTTAACCGGGAAAGGTCGTAAAGATGAACATATGTTTTGGTTTTGAATTTTACAAGTATTTACCTGTAACAACCCAATTCTAACCCCACTGGGCTAAAAACATACATAGCAACTAAGTAAATTTCATAAGAAAATAGTCACAGTTTTATACAACCGAATGTTGTACAAATAGATACAATCCCAAAAGTAATTATACAAAAGTGAGGTTGTCCGGTAAGTTAGCCTCCAAAAATCCACTCCTAGTCTCTCAACCCGGATAATCCCCCAATCTATCTCTAGAACCTGCCATAAAAAGTGTGGTTGAACAATAACTCAGTGAATAGATCAATAAAATCAATAATAAACGATATAGGATAAGTACAAATTATCCCTATAACCATGAAACGATAAAATAAATCAATCAAATATCACAAAAATATATCAAGGGGGTTCTCGTAATCACCCATTCCGTGTTATTCAAGTTCACATAAACCACCTGAATACACTAAACCCGTTGTTCCCAAAGGATGTACGATCCTATGGGTATAAGTAAGAACTAGAAGTGTGGGCACGACACCCACTAGCCCTCGACTACTATTAAAGCAGTCCTAGTTATGTTCCAGTCCTAGGATATCCATCCGCCCCATGGACGGATCAGGGTCTGTGCACTCCCCACGCATACACGAGGACGTCATAGTGATTATAGCCACCATGGAAGCATCACAAGGTTGGTGCCCCCGTCGAAGTGTCTGGGTAAAGGATCACAACTAATGTGATCTAACCAGATCACAAAGATATAACAACAATCAATGAACAACTCAATATGACTTGACTCTATCTAGTCGTGTCATCCTCAATTCGATAATCTCACGGTCATTGGACCGAGTCAACAAGTCATTTGCATCACATTCTATTCGCGCCTCAACATTCGGAATAAAACTCAAGAACCGGGGAAACGATTCCTATTAAGGGAAACATACTTCGGAACACTCCTAAGTCGTACTCAACAAATGGGACACCAAATGGAATTCAATAAAGTAATGACAGGATAAAAATCTAAGAATCATCATTGAAGTCTTTTCATACCTCAAGTTTACTATTTGAAAAATCAAATTTGATTGTAATGACCCTCAACAATAGGTCACTCTCGTTTCAGGTTAATAAGAGATTCGTACCTTTATATAGCTGAGATAATCAAAACATGATGCCCGAATGCCAATGTTTCCAATCCTTGCTAGTCGGATTTTCTAATACAAGTAATGGTCACTTAGAATTATACCATGATTACCTATGTTTGTTTAATCTCTTTATCCTATTTGTACCTTTCTTTTAATTTAATTAAGTGTTATTTAGATCCAAATAAACTTATAATTCAAGCTAGTGTTGGTCAGAGGATGGTATGTGTTAATCAAACAAACAAAACATTGTAGAGGGAAATTTCATCCCCTGCACATTTCAGCTTATGCCCATCTCTGTGTTTGACATTTTACTCATACTTAGGGGATGAATTTGGTGTTATTGTATAAATGAGAGTTGTAAATATACCTCTTAGGATTCCAATAGCACAAGATTCATGTTATTTGAAGCTACGACCAATTATATACGAATTTTATACTAATAGTGTGCAATTCCCAAGTACACTGAGACCATCTACTGTAATTCAATATTTTGGCACACTTAAGGTCAAAATTAGCTTTCGGACTCTTCATAACATTTGTACTAAACATACTAAGATTTCCAAAGGTATATCACACACCTAAATTGAATCTATGGTTAATTTTATACACATTTCTAAAGTAACTTGCACACAAGGGTGTTCAAAAAGCCGTTGAACCGCTCAAACCAATGGAACCAAGTCAAACCGGACCGTTTTTGGCAGTTTGAGCAGTTTCGCGGTTCTGTATGGTTTGAAAAGTTTCCAAACCAGGCAACCCGGTCCGGTCTGGAAGTTTTTTTGGACGGTTTGGACCAAACTGACCGCCAAATACACACACACATATATATATATATATTAATTTTTTTATATCTATCATTTACTTAAGTTAAGCCCAAATTTATCTCAAGCCCAAACATAAAGTCTATGTTGACATTGAAAGCCCTAAATGACTCACAATTCACAAACATTGGCCTACTTGGTAAGTCATTAATTCCAGTATTCCACGGCCGACTTTCACACTATTCGTTATTCGTTTCGTTAACGCACGACGCACACTTCAGTCTTGAAGACTTCAAACATCGATTGACTAGGTAATTTCTATTTTGTACCGAACTATCGATTTCCAATTTTCCAAAGTTGGTAATTTTTATTTTGTAATTGATTGTTCTAGTGGTCATGGCTTGTTAATCTAATCGATTCCAGCTTGATAATATAATGAATATTGACTTCCAGACTTGATTGCTCCAATGATTCCAGCTTGGTAACCGATAAGTCACTACTCACAGTCAAATGTTAATTATTTATCCATATTTGTATCAAACTTGTTCGAAGACTACAAGCCATATTTTAGCAATATCTTTTGTTTAATTGTTTACCATGGAAGAAAAAAACATATCTTTTGTTTAATTGTAAATATACAAAATGGGTGAATCATGTAACACCCCTAAAATTTGAAAATAACAGACAAATAAAAACTTCCAAAATCCTATAATTACAAAACTTGAAACTTCAATTATCTAAAGTTTACAAAGGAAGAAATACTAAATTACGTATCAGAATTCTAACGGAACTATCTAATCCCTTGAATGATCTAAAATCAATTGGGTGTTACTAAAAACTCCAAAGTTTGTTATCTTCTCAAAACTAGATGACGCCTCTAGAGCCATCCTACCGGAACTTCTACCAAGCTCCAAAGCCACTCAGATCTATCTAAGGCCTGATATACATGTCGATAAGAAAAGTGTTAGGCTTAACGCCTAGTGAGTTAAAGCAATTTTCATCATATAAATCATAAAACGTTTAAAGCAAACATTACACTCTTTATACGGTCGTTCCTAAAATATAAGTTATGAAAAGGTTTTATTTACAAACCACGTTACTACCAATACCAAACACCCATTTTCAAATAAATATTCACCATCCAATTTCCCCAAAACGCACACACGAGGTACTTCACCAAAATACTATTTGTATAAACAAAGTGGTACGTTTCGACACCGAAAGTATGGGTAAGGGAATATCTAAAAATAACACCTTTCTATGACGGGGAAGACCCGATTCCATCGAATGTGGCAGGAACACAAAGTTAACCACTTATCAATGTTTACGAGATTCACTTTGGGTCATGGATTCCCATATACGACTCTTCTGGGCAACCACCGCAAGATACCCAAATGACCCTAGTTTCTGCTCGACCTCTAGATGAGTGTCACCACAAAAGTCACAAGTCCCCGTATCCTGCTCACTATGGGCACCACCGCAAAACTTAGCTCTGTATACGGCTCTCCAAGAGCACTACCACAAGCTTACATAAAAACATGACTTGGGGACCACTCACTAGACTCAAACATGGACGTCAAAACTCTATGATGAACAACCGACTCCTATTCCTATGAATCCATTGCATTACAGTCTAAACATTACATGACTCCAAATGAATAAACTAATACATTCAAAACATGTAATAACCAACAATTGTGCAATAATTGCATTCCCATAAAATGCTTCATATTGAGCCATTTAACCGGACAACGTCCCAAAACTCATTAGAGTATAAATCAAGCCATAAGGCATCATAAAACATTTGGCAATAAATTAAAGCTAATATGGATACATAAGCCGATGTACAACTTTCTCAAAAATTGGTATTTTCTCAAAGTATAAATGGCCAAGGGCCCGAACCATAAGATCCACACTTTTCCAAATATTCAAGAGTCAAAATATGTCCATTTCCAACAACTCACACTTTTAAAGTCAAGGAACTTAAAGTTTCAAATATCAAAACTCATAAGTTAGGTAAAACCCCAAATAAACCACATTTCAATAACCGTCCATAAAACACCCCAACTCACACTATGTTTCCTTTTAAAACCATTTGTACCCCAAATTTTCCCATATTAGGAACCAAAGTAACATAATACCCAAATTCTCCAAATGTTCAAGGAACATGTATGGTGGATCAAAACACCCTTTTTGGTGACTCAAGCACCTCATAAAATATCGTAAACCATTTTCAATGATTTTATAATTCAAATATGTGTAAGTGTACAAATATTCACAAAACTTAGCAAAATGAAGTAAACTTATGGATATACTTTCAAAACCCCAAAATATGTGCATTTTGACATGTATATATAGTTTTTCAAAGCAACTAGAACTCACCTTGCTAGATTTAGACTAAATCTAGGTTTTACCCACAAAGCTTGAGTTTCTTGGATGAGATCTTGAATCCTTCCACTAGCTCCAAGTTTTCCACAACAATTCTTAGCTACAAACATTTCTAAGTTATACCAGGTTCCAACAAATGGAAAGAAAATGAGAACCATAAAACCCTAATTTCTTAGGTGAAGGAAAAGAGAAGGTTACCTTAACCACAACTTGTATTCACCAACAATATAGTTCTAGGGTCACTAATGAGAACCTCAAACTTCAAACCTTCAAAAGAATGGAAGGGGGTTTGATGAAACCCTAGAAAACTTGATGATGAAAATGAGATGAAGAGATCTTAGTTCTAGCTTCCAAAACCTTGCTAGATGATGAAAAATCACTTGGAATTCCAAGTCTTGGTGACTCAAATGCTCAAAATCAACAATGGAGGCAAAGGGGTTCGGTTCTTGGGAGAGAAAAATGAAATGGGTGAAGTAACAAGTGAAAAGGGGTTGAAAATAGGGATTTAAAGAAGTCTGGGGGCTGACCGCGATTGTGCCCGACGAATGTCACTATCGCTGGCACTCTTGCTCTCCAAGACCCATCCTCGGTACACTAGCCGTGATAGTGCCCCTCGACAGTGACCCTGGCATAATCGTCGGGCACAGTAGCCCCGTATGTACCGAGAGGCTTCCCCCTCCCACAACATTGCCCCATGATAGTGACACATCAGTCCCCGGGCACTGTCGCCTAGACTAAGCAGGATCCGAAAACTTTCTTTCTTTTGTGCTCGAACGCTCTTGATACACATAGGGTCCAAGGTAAAACATCCCTTAACTAAAGAAGTCATTAGGCTTGATTTCAAGAATGAATATACCTAACCAATTACACAATTTCTTACCGAAAATTCTGGGTGTAACAAATCACTAGTTATTTAGTTTGGTATATCACTTATAAATGGGTGAATATGTGTATATCACTTGTAGAGTTTGTTTACTTTTTTGTAGGCCAATGAAGCTTTAAAATTTCAAATTATTTATGTTTTTTAAGTTTAAGCTTTAAAGCCCATAAAAGGCTCAAACCGCCTAAATCGGTCGGATCAAACCGCCTAAACCGCGATCCGATTTGACCGGTCTGGGCACTTGATGTCAAATCGCTTGGTTTGAAAATTTAATAAACCACCACTTGGGGTTTGGTTTGTGGTCTGAGGGGTTAAACCGCCCAAACTGGACCACGAACACCCTTACATGCAGATTTTTGTTTCTTCCAACAACACCATATTTAACTTATTTTAACATACCAACAGTACCACTTGATTCGATAACCATTATAAACCATCTATTGACAAAATTAGAGTATTTTTGTTTTAGTTTTACAGCCTTGAACATCATATAACCCCAAACTCACTTGAATCTTAGGTTACCAAACATCTAATTCAAAGATTTACTAAGTTCTTACTTTAAGGATGATTACAACCTTTTCAAGATGTTGATTCCTTCAATCCCTTACAAACTCCAGGCCCTAACAACAAAAACACACTCAAACTTGGTATGAATTTTCATAAGATAACCTAGATTTTAAGAATATAAACTTACCTAATTGTTTACCTTCAGCATTTAGCCTCAAATCTTCAAGATTTCTTCATTTCAACAAGATTTTAGCCCTATGGTGGATTTCGATTATAGGGTTTTAATCGATGAAGAAGAAAGGAGAAGTTTGATAAAATCAACTTCTATTATTTTCAGAATTTGTTTTTATATTTTTCAATTTTTCACTTTTAGTCCCTCAAGTTTCATAAATTGCGTCCTTACAATAATTAGTCATCTCTTTTACATTTTGGTTTAAGTTACAGTTTCACTTGTCCATGTTTAACCCCTTAAATGGCCATGTTTGACAAATTTAGTTTGGTTCAAGTCCATATGCTATATGTATGGCTGTAAACGAACCGAACAAACACAAACGGTAAACAAACGAAATTTTTTGTGTTCATGTTCATTCGTTAAGAAAATATGTTTGTTCGTGTTCGTTTATATTCGTTCATTAATAGGTAAACGAATGTAAACGAACGAATATAAATGAACATAAATGAACGAACACGAATGAACAAAAACCAACCACCGTTACTCATCATTTCGTTCGTAAAAAATAAAATAACAAAATGAAAAACCGGATAAACTTCGTCTCGTTCGTTCATTTATGTTCGTTCCTTTATGTTTGTTTATATATCTATATATATATAAATAAACATAAAAGAACGTTAACAAACATTATATATATATATATATATATATATATATATATATATATATAAACAAACATAAAAAGAACGTTAACGAACATAAATGAATGAACGTTCACGAACGTAATTGAACGAACGAGACCATTGTTCATTTCGTTCATTTAACTATACGAACAAAAAAATATGTTCATGTTCGTTCATTTATTAAATAAACTAACTTCTCGCCAAACGGTTTGCTGAACTTTCGGTTCGTTTACAACCCTAGCTATATGTACAAGCATACAAAGCAAAGACTAATTCCAAACACTAATTTTTTTCCATGTAAAGTTCCTCACAAAAGTACGGTTATTATATTACCAAATGGAGGAAAACATCATAGAGATTGGCTAGTGTATTCTAAGGATCTTGACAAAGTATTTTGTTTTTGTTACAAGTTGTTTAAGAAGAAACCATATCCAAGTAATTTAGCACATGAAGGGATAAGTGATTGGGGACATCTTGCTCATTGTTTGAAGATGCATGAAAGTACTCCAGAGCATATCCATCATGTCTATTTGGTTTGACTTGCGTACAATGCTGGAAACTAACCAAATTATTGATAAAAAATTTCAGTACCAAATCAATAGAGAAGGGTATTAAACTGTTTGTCTTCTTTTGAAAAAATGTATAAAGTATTGCCAATATATTATTGAACAATAAAGAACCACTTATGTCCACTAGTAACGTATTAAACTATTTGTGTTATATATTGTACGTTGTACTTATTATGTGATTATTTTAATTTTGGAGTAAATTGCATGATTGGTCGTTGTGGTTTATGTGTTTTAACAAATCAAGTCCTTATTTTGAAATATTTATGGATTACATCCTTGTGGTTTGCAATTATAACGCATTGGGTCCCTGTCACTAAATCCGCTAGTTTTTTTCCCTGTAAATGGGTTAATTAAGAGAACATTTTGGTCATTTTAATCATAGTAACCAAATATGTAATAAAAACCATAGGGACCAAACTTGTAATTTACTCTCTATATATTATATATTAATATATATATATATACTTAATATATATATATATATATATATAGAGAGAGAGAGAGAGAGGAAAGTTCAAACGAGAATGCTAACTATTTAAGAAAACAAGAAAACAATAAATCATGTGCAAAATCACATTTGATTCTGCATTAACGGCAAAAAAAAAAATGGACGTTGGCGACTTTGGTCGCGACTTAAGTCGCCTGCAAAGTCGTCTGCAATTATATATGATTTATTTAGTGAATTATATATGATTTTGTATGTACTCAGTCGTTTTCGTGTTTTCTTAAATAGATATTGTTATAGTATGAACTCACATCTCTCTCTCTCTCTATATATATATATATATATGGGTGGGTTCCAGTGAGAAGTTGAGGTTAACGTGAGAAGTAGTTATCAACCGTTAGATGGGAAATGGAAGCACATGAGGATGAGATGCTCATCCACCGGATCAATTCCCTTCTAAGCCGCAATTCATGGGAGGACATTTGATTAAGAGTGATCAATGGTTCAAATCCACTTCTCATGCTTCTCACGTTAACCACGATTTCGCACACGATCTGTCACCTATGTGTGTGTATGTGTGTGTGTGTGTATACATATATAGTGAGGTTGAGGGGAAAACCCAAAAAAATTGGAAAGCTAAGGAACACTCTAATAACCATTCATCTGTAAGATATGCACATGTGCATACAAGTATTTGAAGATGTTTCCTAGTTTCTATGTGCTTTTACATGTTTTGCACATGTGAATACCAGACAAATTACTTGTATGCACATGTGAATGCATAGAGATGAATGATTATAAGGGTGTTTATCAGTTTTTTATTTATTTATATTTTCCCCTGAACCTGACCCTGTATTATATATATGAAACAACTAAAAAACTGCAAATATATTACAAACATATGAGCCAGTTTTCATGTGTCACGTGAAATATGTGTTTGTGTCCTTATATATATGCAGAGGTGTTTCACATATGAAACATTCAGAATTGTTTTGTGTCAAAAAACAAGAAAATACATTTCATATATGATACACATAAACAAACAAAAATGAAAAATAATATCGATTATAGTTTAAAATCAAACTAACTGAATGGTATCAATTGTCTTTTATGGTTTTACAACATGTTAGCAGTTTTCATACAATTCACCAATTTTTATCGGGTTTTCAAAATTTTGATAGTGAGTGTATTCTCATTACTTTAGTGTATTCTCATTACTTTATGTTCTTATAATTAACTTCTTTTTTTCGAAGTTTAGAATAAACTATTTTAAAATTTAAATTTTTTACAACTAGTTAAAATTATAAATTTGAACCTAATAAAACAAATATAATAATCAACCGATAAATTAATTATATTACAAAACAACCTGAAATAATAAGACAATATATGAAGCTGTAATTCCCAGATTACTCAAGTAACAATGAATATAAAGATCAAACTGTATTGAATGATTGTAATGAGTTACAAGTAATAGATTGATGAACAAACACTCTCTCTCTAATTACAATTAGGCACACACTGATCTCTCAAATTCTTAACCCTAATCTCACTCTAAGCAAACATTATATATTTAGGCCTCTAACAACCTAGGCCCAAGCCCATTACATCAAAATTAAGCCAATAAACAATAGTTAAGGCTTTTACAATAATAAATAAAATCTCTATAATTCTATATATAACTTTCTATTTAATAGGACATTTATGGTCCTAACAATCTCCCCCAAAAGTTGTATAAAAAATTTAACTTCATGAAATCTTTAGGTCTTGATCTTCTCTCCCTCTTGAATCTTTGAGAAACTTTAGTGTTGCTTGTCTTCATGTCAATCCAAGCACCCCCTTGAATAAAGCTCTGATTTTCAACTTCCAACTAAGCTCGTAAGAGGAAACAATTTGTAGAAAACACCACTTGATGAGGGATAGAAGAACCAATCAACACAAAATATTGTAGTCTTTTCAGCACAAATGCAATCTTGAAATCCAATGGCTTTTCAACCTCAGATTTAAAATTTTGTTACTCCCCATCAGTTTTTGCTAAGTCCCCCTCAACAAGATAATCTATGTCTTTGAAATTTGTATCTTTATCATGTCTCCCCCTCATTGTAACACCCGGAATTTCAGGTAAGCTTTGAGGTTTACTTAACCTTTCATATTATATGCTAATAGAGGTTGAATATATCTGTTTATTGCCATTTATCTAAGGTCTTTTGTTTATGTTTAATCGGGAGCCTATTTGTGCGTAAATTTTGGACCAAACAGCAGGCCAGGGGTGGCCGGCGACAATGACACGGGTCAAAGTCGCCCTGGTAAAGTCGGGGTGGGGGAAGTACCTACGGTACAACCCCGACGATAGTCCCCCCGCGATTGTGACCTGGGCACTCTATCCTGTCACAATCGCCGTCCTTGTACCGCAAGGGGAGAGGGAGTCACGATAGTGCCCCAGCGACAATGCCATGGGCAAAGTCGTCGGGCATAGTCGCCCGTGCAGACCCACCTTCTAATTTAAAACCCAATCAGATGCCTTATTTCCCCACTTTTATCTAAAATCGAGAGAGAACATTTGGGAGCGATTTTCAGACACCAAGCACCCTCCTCATTTATGTTCTAGGGTTTGGGGTTGGTGAGTATAGTTATTGATCATCAAGACATCACTCAAAGCATTTATTGAAGCTCTCTCATCAAGATCTCCTCTTCTCAACCAAAGCTTCAACCATCTACATCTAGGGTTTCAATTTTCTAGGTTTTTACCAAAACCTAGATAGTGTGTTTCTAAACCTTTGTTAAAACTAGATACACATCACATTTTCACTATATATTATTATTATTATTCATCCTTATGTGAATTATTCATTTATAATACTTGAGTCCTTGCGGATTTCTTTGGGTGTAGATCTAAGTCCTCATTGTTTATATGGATGAACTTCCTTAAAATGGTATTGGGGGCTCTTGACATGGAGTAAATGGGAAATACACTGGTATGGATTAATCTTGGACAATGGTCTATATGGGTGGTTTGACCTAATATTTGGGAAATTGGATTGTTTGACAATTGCATGATAATAAGTTGCATATTACTACATGATGAAGTAATACTATGATATTGGGATGATATATTACCTATGTCACAATGAGGTGGAGTTATAAATACATTGTTAACCATATTTCTACACTAGCCTTGTTATGGACCATGTGTAATTTGTGGATGGTATGGTCTAATATTGTACCTATGGTTGGTATTTTGATTATTCATGTGCATATGGTGCCTTGAGACCTACTAGTAATAATGTTGGATGAACCAAGTTGGTAGACACTAGGAGGATATAGTCTTGGGTGCCACCGTATTGGTATGTACCTAGACCTACGCCATTCAGGGTAATGCCATGGTTGTAGTCATCGGATGTGTCGGGCCTTTTGGATGTCACTCATGGTAGTTGGCATCAAGGTATATCGACTTTTTGGGTGGAACTTGATTGGTGCTATGGGTCTCCCCTATTGACTCTACATTTGATGAACTTCCTGTTAACTTCTGATAAGAATTGTGCCTTGATTTGAATGTTATTACTTGTACAATCTCACTAGGCTTTTTGGCCTTACACTTCTTTGGTGTCGATGTGTATCTCAGGTTCTAGCGGTGCCGGTGATAAGAAGGTCTATCCGGTTTGAGTGAGCTTGGGGAAGACTTTTGGGACACCATTACTTTATAGAGGACATCCTTTTGGGGAAATCTGAATGACACCCGAATTGTAATCTTATTTCGAATGGAATTAGATTATTAGGTTGTCATTTTCCCATTTTTAGAATTGTAACTTATACTTAAAAAGGTGATTATTCCTTCCCCATTTTTGGGAGGCTCGATTGTTTTGTCAAATTTTATATATCATATTTCCCTTTTCCGGAAATTTTGTTATCTCTATTTTTAGGGTGTTACAAGTTGGTATCAGAGCTTTAGTTTAAGTGAACTAGGTATTGACTTAGCATATCTAGACTTAATCTTTAGCATGACCTTAGGTTGTCCATCTTGGGGTAAAAGTCATAGGTGGGGATAGCGTTAGGATCTACGAAAATACATTGATTAAGAATTTTGATGACAGTGACGATGGATCCTTATGTATAACACAATCATAATATCACGTAGCTAATGCTATTATGAATGTGCTTTACGTGAGCATGCTTGAATTGCTATTGTCATGATAATTGATAAATGTATTAGTACGTACCATGAGTTCAACTCACTTAGTCTTTTCTCAACCTCTTTTCTCGTGTGTGTGTGGCAGATAACCATGGTAAACACACGGAACAGACAGGAAAACCTGCGGGAGGGTCAAATTGAAGACGAATCTACCGCCGACCAACCTACCTTGGTTGTGGCTACTGAAGGGGAACCCACAACCAATGTCTTGGGCGGGGGACTCGAACACATGCCGTAGACCAATCTTGCCTCTGCTAACCCGATCATAGAGGAGGTGACCATGGAAACAAGAATCCGAGACAATATGATGCAAGCCATGAATTCTGCCATGGCGCAACAACAAGAATTCTTCATGAAGCTTTTGAAAGACTGCGACGCCAGTCACCGATGGCCCTAGACGGTGGCGGAGAATGCCGTAATGGGGTCGGGTGGTGGACCGACTGTAATGAGAACAGAAGAGCAGGCTATCGTTTGGGAGAAGCAAAAGGAGAAGGGATGCACCTATAAAGCTTTTCTGGGATGTAGGCTACCCGAATTTGCAGGTACTAAGGACCCTGTCAGCTTCATATATTGGATCCGAGAAATAGAGATGGCATTCGAAGCAAGTGAATGCGACGACTCTCAAAGGGTCAAGTTTGCCTCCCATCTACTTAAGGGTGAGGCTCTGACTTGGTGGAATCTCACCCGGTCATCTCTCACTCCCGAAGTGTTGGCCCAACTCTCGTGGCCAACATTTAAAAAGAAGATCCTGAACAAGTATTGTAGTGAGAGGGCGTTGGACAAAATCGAGCAAAAATTCCGCAACCTCAAGAAGGGTAGTATGTCGATTTTTGAGTACTCAAAACAATTTCTGGAAAAGTTGAGTTTAGTGGAGCATCTGGCTCCCGATGAGAAGCCAAAGATAAAGGCTTACTTGTTGGGATTATCGACAGAGATGAAGACGGCGATAAGGAATGCCAAAGTGTCAACGATAGAAGAGGTTATTGAAGAGGCATTCCTTGTAGAGGATGGCATTGCTCAAGGAAGGGAAGAAAGGGGTCAAGCTGGCGAGAATAGGAAGTGGGAAGTGCCGTCGGGGCTTGTTCGTCAGAATAAACCATTTGTGGGCAGAAGATTTGGGTACAACCGTCGAGAAGCAAGATGGTTCCACAAGTGCAAGGCCAAGCACTTTGGCCCATGCAATCCAAGGCTGCACTCGGGTCCCGTCGAGTGTGCTAAGTGCGGGAAGAAAGGGCATGACATTCGATATTGCCCCATCCGGGGGCCGGTGTGTTTTGAATGTCGAGAACCGGGTCACATGAAGAAAGATTGCCCGAAGCTTGTGGGTGGAAACCGTGGAAGTTCTTTTGGGTCAACGTCAAGGGTCGAGCAACCGTTGAGAGCGCCAAGTCGAGCATTCCGGATGACCACCGAAGAGGCGAAGAAGATCGCCGATATTGTTTTGAGTACGTTAAACTCCTTGTCCGCTCGTGTGTTGTTTGATTCGGGTGCTACCTGTTCTTTTGTGTCGAATGTTTTCTGTGACCAATTCATCATTCCTAGAAGTGTCCTTCCCGATGCCTTAGTAGTAGAGGTGGCTAATGGGGATCAAGTGATCATTCGGGAATGTTTCTGCGGTTGTACTTTAGAGATTTATGGGAATTCCTTTGGGGTAGATTTGTTACCTATGACTATAGGTGGATTTGATGTAGTCATAGGCATGGATTGGTTGTCGAGTAATAAGGCGACATCCTTTGTTCCAAAAAAATGATTCAAGTGCCTTTGTCGGGAAATGGCGTGGTCACCATATTTGGGGAGAAAGGGAAGAGATGCAATCCTATCATCTCCTCTCTTAAAGCCCACAAGTTTCTAGTGAAGGGTTATCCTTCGTATATGGCTTATGTGGTGGACGCGAAGAAAGAGAAGAAATATGTGGAGGAGGTGAAGATCGTGCGAGATTACCCGGACGTCTTTCCGGAGGATTTACCTGGGCTACCGCTGGAACGTCAAGTAGAATTTCAAATCGACCTCACTCCGGGAGCGACTTTGATTGCTCGTGCTCCCTACCGTTTGGCTCCGACGGAAATGCAAGAGATGATGATGCAACTTCAAGAGTTGTTGGAGAAGGGTTTCATCCGACCGAGCTCGTCACCTTAGGGAGCCTCAGTTTTATTTGTGAAGAAGAAGAACGGATCTATGCGGATGTGCATCGACTACCGAGAATTAAATAAAGTCATGGTAAAGAACAAGTATCCTTTACCTCACATCGATGATCTATTTGATCAACTCTAAGGCACGAGATGTTTTTCGAAAATCGACCTTCTATCTAGTTACCATCAAGTTAGAGTGAAGAAGGAGGATATTCCGAAGACGGCGTTCCGAACGAGGTGCGGTCACTACTAGTTCTTGGTGATACCCTTTGGCTTGACCAACGCTCCGGCCGTATTCATGGACTTGATGAACCGCGTGTGTCGCCCTTTCTTGGACAAATCCGTGATTGTCTTCATTGATGATATCTTGATCTACTCAAAGAACGAGGTCGAGCATGAGAAACATTTGCGGAAAGTGCTAGAAGTTCTCCGAAAAGAAAAGTTGTATGCAAAGTTCTCGAAGTGTGAATTTTGGCTCCAAGAAGTGCAATTCTTGGGCCATGGTGTCTAAAGACGGAGTTAAGGTAGACCCGACAAAGATCGATGCGATGATGAGTTGGGAACCGCCAACGAGTCCGATGGAGATTTGAAGTTTCTTGGGATTGGCGGGTTAGTACAGACGTTCCATTCAAGACTTCTCTAAGATAGCTTCTCCACTCACCTCCCTCACAAGAAAGAATGTCAAGTTTCTTTGGGCCGACACGCAAGATCAAGCTTTTCAAACGCTCAAGAAGAATTTGTGTGAAGCTCCCATCTTATCCCTACCCGAGGGATCGGATCATTTTTTGGTGTATAGCGATGCTTTCAAGATGGGTCTCGGGTGTGTGCTAATGCAACGGGGAAAGGTGATATCTTATGCATCACGACAACTAAAGGACCATGAGAAGAACTACCCGACTCATGACTTGGAATTGGCTGTGGTGGTCTTTGCATTGAATTTGTGGCGACATTATTTGTACGGGACGAAGTGCACTCTATTTACCGATCACAAGAGTCTTAAGTACATCATCGATCAAAAGGAACTCAACATGCGACAAAGGAGGTAGCTTGAGCTATTAAAGGACTATGATTGTGAGTTGCTTTACCATCCCGGTAAGGCCAACGTGGTGGCGGACGCGTTAAGTCAGAGGAGCTATGAAAGTGGTGTCAAATCATCCCTCACTAGGATCGACGTGGTATCAAGTTTGCTTGAGAGCATCAAGACGTGTCAAACAGAAGCACTGAAAGAAGAAAACCTCAAATATGAAGTTATGGTGAAGCAAAGTGGGTTATTGACGGAAGATGGTCATGGGCTTAAACTCTTTCAAGGCTGAATCTGGGTGCCACAACTTGGTGGAAATCGAGAACTACTCCTAGAAGAGGCACATAAGTCAAAATATTCTATGCATCCCAGTAGCACCAAGATGTATAGAGATTTAAAGTTAAACTATTGGTGGTTGGTGATGAAACTTAATGTGGCTAACTATGTAGAGAGGTGTGTCACGTGCCTTCAAGTCAAAGCGGAGCATCAAAGGTCGTACGGGAGTTTGAAACCATCATCCATTCCCGAGTGGAAGTGGGACAACATCACCATGGATTTCGTGACAAATCTACCGAAGACTTTGCGAGGCCATGACACTATTTGGGTGATTGTTCATCGTCTAACCAAGAGCGCACACTTCCTTGCCATGCGGGAGACTTTGCCAATGGAGAAATTGGCCAAGCTATATATTGATGAGGTTGTGTCGAGACATGGAGTTCCGCAGTCCACTGTGTCGGATAGGGACGGTCGGTTCACATCAAATTTTTGGGCTAGTCTACAGAAAGAGTTGGGCACGAGATTAAATCTGAGCACGACTTACCATCCTCAAACGGATGGTCAAAGCGAGAGGATAATTCAGACACTCGAGGACATGTTGAGGTCGTGCGTTATTGACTTTGGTGGAAGTTGGGACTCACACCTACCCTTGGTAGAGTTTGCTTATAATAACAGTTACCATTCGAGTATCGGAATGGCACCATTTAAGGCGTTGTATGGACGAAAGTGTAGAACTCCAGTTTGTTTGCTTGAAGCGGGCGAGAAGCAATTCGCCGGACCAGAAATAGTTCAAGAGACGGCGGATAAGGTGAAAGAAATTCAGGAAGGATTGAAGGCGGTAAAAGACCGACAGAAGAGTTACGCGGACAAAAAGAGAAGACCGGTCAAATTTCAAGTAGGCGATTGCGTCATGTTGAAAGTATCTCCATGGAAAGGGATTATTCGGTTTGGGAAGTGTGGGAAGCTTAGCTCCCATTTCCTCGGACCCTTCGTCATCTTAGAGAAGATTGGGTTACAAGCTTACCGGTTGGTTCTACCACCAGAAATGGATGAGATCCATGCTACTTTTCACGTTTGTTACCTTCGGAAGTGCCTAGACGAAGAAGAGAGTGTGATTCCCTTGACGGAAATCCAGGTCGACAACAGAAACTGTTGCATTGAAGAACCAGAGGCAATTTTGGAATCAAAAACAAAGAAACTACGACATAAGGATGTAGTCATGGTCAAAGTCCAATGGAGGCACCATTGTGGTGCTAATGTCACGTGGGAGTCCGAAGAAGACATGAAAAAGCAATATCCCCAATTATTTAACCTAGGATGAGATTTCGGGATGAAATCTAAATTAGGTGGGGAGGATTGTAACACCCGGAATTTCAGGTAAGCTTTGAGGTTTCCTTAACCTGTCATATTATGTGCTAATTGAGGTAGAATATATCTGTTTATTGCCATTTATCTAAGGTCTTTTGTTTGTGTTTAATCGGGATCCTATTTGTGCAAAATGTATGGACCAAATAGCAGGCCAGGGGTGGTCGGCGACAATGCCGGCGACAATGACACGGGTCAAAGTCACCCTCGCAAAGTCGCGGTGGGGGAAGTACCTATGGTACAACCCCGACGATAGTGCCCTCGCGATTATGACATGGGCACTCTAGCCTGTCACAATCGCCGCCCTTGTACCGCAAGGGGAGTGGGAGTCGCGATAGTGCCCCGGCGACAATGCCATGGGCAAAGTCGTCGGGCATAGTCGCCCGTGCGGACCCACCTTCTAATTTAAAACCCAATCAGATGCCTTATTTCACCACTTTTATCTAAAATTGAGAGAGAACATTTGGGAGCGATTTTCAAACACCAAGAACCTTCCTCATTTATGTTATAGGGTTTGGGGTTGGTGAGTATAGTTATTGATAATAAAGACATCACTCAAAGCATTTATTGAAGCTCTCTCATCAAGATCTCCTCTTCTCAACCAAAGCTTCAACCATCTACATCTAGGGTTTCTATTTTCTAGGTTTTTACCAAAACCTAGATAGTGAGTTTCTAAACCTTTGTTAAAACTAGATACACATCACATTTTCACTATATATTATTGTTATTCATCCTTATGTGAATTATTCATTTATAATACTTGAGTCCTTGCAGATTTCTTTGGGTGTAGATCTAAGTCCTCATTGTTTATATGGATGAACTTCCTTAAAATGGTATTGGGGGCTCTTGATATGGAGTAAATGGGAAATACACTTGTATGGATTAATCTTGGACAATGGTCTATATGGGTGGTTTGACCTAATATTTGGGAAATTGGATTGTTTGACGATGTCATGATAATAAGTTGCATATTACTACTTGATGAAGTAATACTATGATATTGGGATGATATATCACCTATGTCACCATGAGGTGGAGTTATAAATACATTGTTAACAATATTTCTACACTAGCCTTGTTATGGACCATGTGTAATTTGTGGATGGTATGGTATAATATTGTCCCCATGGTTGGTATTGTGATTATTCATGTGCATATGGTGCCTTGAGACCTTCTAGTAATAATGTTGGACGAACCAAGTCGGTAGACATTAGGAGTATATAGTCTTGGGTACCACCGTATTGGTATGTGCCTAGACCTCTGCCATTCGGGGTAATGCCATGGTTGTAGTCCTCGGATGTGCCGGGCCTTTTGGATGTCATTCATGGTAGTTGGCATCAAGGTATATCGACTCTTTGGGTGGAACTTGAGTGGCGTTATGGGTCTTCCCCATTGACTCCACATTTGATGAACTTCCTGTTAACTGCTGATAAGAATTGTGCCTTGATTTGAATGTTATTACTTGTACAATCTCACTAGGCTTTTTGGCCTAACACTTCTTTGGTGTCGATGTGTATCTCAGGTTCTAGCGGTGCTGGTGATAAGAAGGTCTAGCCGGTTTGAGTGAGTTTGGGGAAGACTTTTGGGACACTATTACTTTATAGAAGACATCCTTTTGGGGAAATCTGAATGACACCTAAATTGTAATCTTATTTCGAATGGAATTAGATTATTAGGTTGTCATTTTCCCATTTTTAGAATTGTAACTTATACTTAAACATGTGATTATTCCTTCCCCATTTTTGGGAGGCTCGATTGCTTTGGCAAATTTTATATACCATAATTCCCTTTTCCGGAAATTTTGTTATCCCTATTTCTAGGGTGTTACACTCATGATGATTAGAGAATCATGAGCATCATGTATCTTCAAAGACTAACCGGATGATTAGCAAAATACAAGATAAACATGTAAGTAACCAAGATAGGTAATCAACTAACACAGAAACACATTAGTAATTGTTATCACAACAATTAGAAATAATTGTGTGGCCTATTTTCAGAGTTGGCATCGATGTATCTCTGATAGGACTTCGAGTTATCACTGAAATAAAATATTAAAAATTACTTCTCAAACTTTTCTGGCAATATCACAAAGATATGCAATTGGAATCACAAAGATTCGTGCATGTGTGAAAGAATTAAATTCATGTATATGGCTCAAAGATTGATTCAACCTAGGATGCAGGTTAGAAATCAATAGACACTGTGAATAGAATATGAAGTTCGGAGACCGGAGCTGATGTCTTCTTTTTTTCAATATCTAAGACCTCCGAGTGAGGAATAGATAAATTATGTGCTAAATCTCCGTTAATATATGAAACAAGTATCTTTTGTGAGATGTTTGAGTGGCTAGGTGGGGTGACACTAGTTATCGACACTGGGTCCATGTTTGTTTCGATATTCATCCCCAAAGAACGTGAATGAATATATTGTGTGGTAACCCGGATAACTGACTCGGTTTGGTAAGGACCAATAATTCTTTTAAGTCCTGTCACATCCTCACCATATTCTTTTCATTCCGAACTCATCTATCAATCTAGACCTCTCACCGATATCTATGAATAGGATGCGTTACTTGGGTAGGTCCTTCCAGTTTTGGATTGACCATAGAAACTTTATAAGCCCTAACACTCCTTTCATTCACCAAGTAGAACAATGAAGTAAACATTTACATACTAGTTCTGAACGAAAATGTTTAGAAGTCAAACATTTAGGAACGAGTCCTGAACTGAGTTGTTTAGAAGTCAATATGAAAGTTACAAAACAAACACGGTACTCCCCCTAAAAAATGGCATAACCTTTGATTGTAGTTATGTGACGTGAATAATCTGAATTAAATCACACATGACATTCCTGCAAAACAGATTAGACAGATTTTGATATCCATGCTATGATGGATCGTTGACGGTTAGTGCCTTAGCTTTGAAGTTATGAAACTGAGGGTTGGGGATACTATAAGTACCATACCATCTATTCACATACATTGGATCCACAAAATCACTCTTTCCACAATGAGTGCAACTGATATTTGCTCGGTTTAGACTGATCAACTTAGTTGTAAAATAGACATAAGTAGGTGAATCAGTCTTGGAAATAAATGACTTTTTATCAACTATAGGAGAATCATGAGACTTGTTTCCATCACTATCTTCCGTAGTTGATTTCTTTCTACAAACCATTTTGACTTTTCGAAACACTTGATTATCTGTATTATCAACAAGAGAATTATAGAAAAGATTGGAAGGACGAATATGATCTTTTGGGAATTCATTTGATTTGACAAACTTCTTCGAAGAAATAGTTGTAGAAGTTGAACTTGAAGAATTAGGAGACTGAACAACAGTATCGGGACTAGCATGTTCAGATAAATTAGCTTGGAAGTTGATTTCTTCAAGTTTCTTGACTTTTGCGGATAAAACATTTTTTTTTTCGAGAATTAAATCAAATCTCTTTTGTAAATCAGATTTTATCTTCTACTCTTTCAAAATCTCTGTTGCTAATCCAGATAATTTGTTTAAAAGTTATGAATTTCAGTTTAGAAAATCTTCCTTTCACTTTCAAAATCTTTTTCAATATTGTTGCGTTTGTCAGATATCTCTTTGAAAACCACAACATTCTTCTTTTCAAGCACTTTCTTTTCAGTTTCAAAACCTTTTCGCTCTTTTTCAAAAGTATATCTCTCAATTATCAAAACCTTTTCAAAATCAGAAATCTGTTTTGAAAGTTTTGCATTTTGAAGCTCAAAAACCTTTCTTTCGTGCTCAAAGATATTTCTTTCTTCAAAAATCTTCTTTGAAAGATCAATAATTTTCCGTTCAAACCCCTTTTTTTCATTAGCAAAACCACTTCTTTCATTCTCAAAATCTTTTCTGTCCTTTTCAATCCCTTTCTCAAAATCAGAAATCTTTTGTTTGAGTTCAAGATTGTTATTTTCTAAAGCACTGATTTCATTTTTCATTTTTCAATGAATCATCAGAATCTTTGCTTTTCTTTTCAAGAATTTTCAGATCTTCCTCAGGTTCTGAATCATCACTAGATTTTATGAATTTACCATTCATATACATAAGTGTTCTTCCCATTATTGTTACTTGAACAAAATGATCGTAAGACAATTTAGATTTGATCAAAAAATCAAACATAGTAGCATAGAAAACACAGATGTTCCCCTTCGGCGACTTAGCACGGGGGTCCCGCTACCAGGTTAGCGAGTGGGGTCAAGGGGCAACGCCCTTGCTGGATCTGGGGGCAGCTCCCCTATAAATTTTTATTCAAGTACAAAAGATAATACCCCGGATCTGACTTGTCCGAGTGATGTGTCTGTCCGGGTAAATGAAGAAATCCTGATAAGGAACCCGGTCAAAATTGGGGGTGATGAAGTACCCGGGAATAAGTGTTTCCCGGATAGAGAGTCAAACCTGGATCAGTAGGTATCCGAGTGATGCACAAATCCGGGAGTCGAGATCGGAAAGGCAACCCAGGAAGGAGGTTCCCGGATGTGAAAGAACTGGGTATAGAACCGGGAAGGCGATTCCCAGATTGGAACCGGATGTGAGATCCGGGAGGCGGACCCGGGTGACGGTTACTAGTAGACAGACCCGGGTTACAGGACGAAGCACGGGAGTACAGACCAGGGAGTATGTCTCCGGGTAAGTGATTTGGGCCTGGAGAGCCGAATCCGAGAAATGTGTGAGTCCAGACGAGTTACCCGGATTGAGTGATCCGGGAAATTAAGAACAACCGGATTTAGCTTAAATCCAGGTGCAATTGACTTACCGGGAAAGACTGGTTTTGCGATTAACTCGGATCTGGAACAAACTGAGATAAACCCTAGGCACCCAAAACAATAAACTAACACCAAAAACTATGAGATTTAATCAAAAAATTCAAGAAATTTCAAGAACAAAGACCAAAAAATTCAGAATTAAGATTTAGCCTTCAATACTTCGAGTTAATGAACGATACTTCACCAAAAACTTTAACTAACCCAGCATATTAGAACGAATCAATTAAACTCAACAATTTTGCAAAAAATCGAAAACCCCGAACACAAGCAGAATGTTGTCGACCGTATGAAAAAAATTGAGAAATTTGATACCTTTTTGAAACAAATATTCGTCTTCCTGCTCTGATACCAATTGTAATTCCCAGATTGCTCAAGTAACAATGAATATAAAGATCAAATTGTACTGAATGATTGTAGAGAGTTACAAGTAATAGATTGATGAACAAACTCTCTCTAATCACAATTAGGCGCACACTGATCTCTCCAATTCTTAAACCTAATCTCACTCTAAGCAAACATTATATACTTAGGCCTCTAACAACAAAGGCCTAAGCCCAATAAACAATAATGAATGCTTTTACAATAATAAATAAAACCTCTATAATTCTTTATATAACTTTCTTTTTAATAAGACATTTATGATCCTAATAGAAGCATTATTGAGTGTAGGGGTGCTCACAGGTTGGGTTGGTCGGGTTGAAGGCATTTGAACAACCCAACCCAATGTTTGTGGTTTGAAAAATCTCAACCCAACCTAACCCAATCAAAAGTGCAACCTAACCCAATCCAAACTGTGCGAGTTAGGTTGGTCGGGTTGAAACTTTAATATATCATTTTACAATCTAAATAAGTGATTCGGTTTAAAAAACTAAAATCAAAATGAAAATATAAAAATAAAAATAAGGCTAATAAGAGAATAGAAGAAGAAGAATATCTTTTGCCCCTTGATTCTATCGATGTTGAAGATTTGAAGGTTAGATTAGTACGATTTTAATCGGCGTGGTCTCGTAGATAGATCTAAACTAGAACTATTATAGGAATAATTGAGAATTGATAGAATGAAAAGTCGCTAAAAGTCTAAAACCGTTAAAAAAAAAGTAAAAACGTACAAGTTTTGGTCGGGTTACTTTGGGCTCAACCCGTTTCCAACCCAAGAGAGATATGATTTAGGCAAAATTTGTATCGATTATGTATCGGTTCCTCGGTTTGAGTTTTTTCGGATTGAATTGACCGGATTGGTCGGAAATTTGAGCACACTAGTTGAGTGTTTGAATTCACAACTTGTATCCGCCAGTGTTGGTACAATCCTAGTTACAGAAAAAAACAGAAAACCTGCGCAGCGCAGGTGTAATTTTCTTCTGCACAATAGGGAGACGACAATGGCCTTGAGATTCCCGCTCATTGTTATTCTATACCTTTTTCATTCTTCTCCTTCTTCTGTTACTTTTACTTTTTTTTTCAAAACCAATCACCAATTCATGATAATGTTGGTTGCTTCCAACACTTTGAAACAAGGGACTGCATTAAGCGTTCAATGATCGTTTGATTCGTTTCCGAATTCTGTGATCTGAAAATTTCAAGTTTCATGTTATCAGGACAAGCAATCAAAGAAATCACCCAACCTTTTTCATCTTGTATTCTGAAGGCTGTCTGGTAAGAACAATCAACCTCCTTTCTCTCTCACTCGTACAGATCTCCTCTAGAAAGTAGAAAATTGACCGATGATTTTAAGTAGTAAAGCTTCAATTTCCCCAATTTGTTATGATATTCTGTGTTAATTCCTTGCTTGATTGATTATTGGAGCAGATTATTTGCAAACTAATGAAATGTGTTGTTTATTGATAAAAAAAAACCCTGGATCTGTTAATCGAAATTCGAGTTTAAACATAGAATAATTCATATATAAGTTGATGATTAGTAAAATTGACCCAAATAGTCATTTTAAATTGGTTTCCTAGTCATTTCTCTACCACTTTTACCAAAATGTCACTACATCCATAATTTTCATGCCATGGTCCGAAAAAAAAAGAGAAAAAAAACTTTTTTTAAAGGAAAATTGATGAGGTTCGTTTTTTGGTGTCTTTTTAGTTGTTCCGCAATTGTAGAACTAGTTCTTTCGGATGTAGTGATATTTTAATAAAAATAAGAAATAAATGGATAGATGACCAATTTATTAGTGTAAAAATGGCTATTTGAGTAAATCAGTCTAATGATTATGCATGTTTCTTGTTGGGAAGCCACTTGCCTTATTATAATATATAAGCTGTTCCATTTTCTTTGTTCAAATTTTTATTGTTCACAGTGTCAAACCCACAGAAGTCTACATCTCTTCCTTTAATCACGGACAAAAAATGGTGGACGATGTGAAATGACTATGATACCCTAGGGAGACAAAAGCATTTTACCAAAATTGTGTGGTGGGCAAATGGGGTTTGGGAGAAGGGTTGGTAATGTGATCTGGACCTTACCCTAGTGAAAGTAAATGGAGGGTACCCATACCCAAACAAACATGATTTATTTCAACTGCTACACAGATAATTCCATTGTTTATTATTATTATAAAGAAAAGGACACCATTGATTTCTGCTAAGATTATTCATGTTTGCAAGTGTTTGGTGAAGTTAGTGGATTACTAGTAATAATACTTAAATCGTATCAACTTTGTTGGATAACAACTATTAACAATTTCTTTTTGAATATATCAATAGAAATTGCATTTTTCTTCTTTACGAATTTTTTGAACCTACATGTATGTTGATTACCATGTTTCTTGTTTGCGAATATTGTCATCGCCGTATAAACATCGATCATGTTTGGTAACTATAAACTTGCTTATTATATTAAAAGAACTCTGTTTGTTAAGCCTAGTTTTTTTTTTTTTTTGAAAGTTTAATCAAATACATTTTCAATAAGTTCTAGGGATTTTTTACTTTTCTTTTTCTTCCAATTTTGCCGTTTGTATGTTAGAGTTAGAGTAATTTTTCAACATGTTCTTTTAGATCATTTTACGTGGTCATTTAACTTATCGACTATTTTTTTAATCAAATATGACTAGTTTATGAGATAGGTTTATGTATTATTTGTACAAAAGGTACCTTTTATTTTATTTATTTATTTGGTCTTTGGTATCATTTATAATCATAGTATACCCTGTTGCCTGTTGCCTGTTGCAGAGTACTACTATAATTCCTCCCCCATATCAACCATTTACATCTTCACCATTGGATTCTCTCTCTCTCTCATTACTTGTGACTTCTCAGAAATTTGCAGGCTTTGTGGGTCAGAGAGCATTTAAATTGGCCAAAACTTGGGCATAAAATCCCAATTTTTCTTTGTCTTCCATAGAAAGGGGTAGTGATAGTTAGTTAAGATATGCAGATGCAGACTCCAAAAACAAGGTAACCCATTCTTTCTCCTCTTTTATCTCTTACTTATTATGAGTGTTTCACAATTCAAGTGTTTGGTAATCTTGTAATGGTACCCTTTTTTGTTCTTCAATCTTTTTTGTGAGTTTTAAGCATTTATTGTATGAATCCCATTATAGTTTTTTTCCATTATGAAAGATGATGCTTTATTTAATGCCCAAGTTTTTCCATTTGGTTCAAGATTTCTTGTTTTTATTCAGTGGGAAAAACTGTGATTATGGTAGTATGTGCTCAACTACCTCAATCTTTGTCTGTTTAATTTTGTTAAAATTGTAAAAGAGTCACATTGACTTTAAATTCTAATGGTAGTATAGAAATCATGACCCTCAAAATGAAGTTATTAAAGGGAACAATAAAGAAATATAACCATGATAGTTGTGTGGTTATATCTTGAGCTTTCTTGGAATGGGCAAGAAACATTCTTTCAAGATTTTTTGAACACTGGATAGAATTTTGAATTCTGGGAATTTTCAATCAAAATGTTTTTAAATGGTATGGCTTCTGTTCTTGCATACACACATTCACACACTACAAATTAGCTGGCCTTTATGATTACTTTACTACCCCCTAGTCCCAGGACAAAAAAAAGTCAAACTTCACCATTTTTTTGGTCATGAAATAGTCGAATTTCGAGTCTAGCTTAGAAGAATTTGATGTTCCTAAATTTACCCTTCTGTAACTTATGATTATGTAAGAAGTTAATTTGTTCATACATTTTGGTGGATGTTAAGATTGTCCAAAAGATGGTCTTTGTGCAAGTTGACTATTTCTTTTATATGATTGTTGTTTTCTTTATGGTTCAACTAATCACTAAAATTTTTGTCCATTATTGATCAATTCACAGATTTGTTGAATCTTGTTTCATCATAATTTCAAGGAGTCTCTTTTGTTTCCTTTCTTGATGTTTGATTTCTTCCTAATAATATCTGACTCTGCTCTTGGCTGACACACTCAGCACAAAGAGCTCCTCTGAAGGTCCTTCGAAGATCTCTCCTCGATCTGCTTCTTCGGACACTACTCAAAGAAGCTCAGGTCGAACAGCACGCCAACTCAAGACAACTGGACTCGAACCCAACTCTTCTTCTCCAAACAAACCAATCATTAAAACACCAAAAACTACAAGTCCTATAACTAGTGCTCGCAGGTCGCCAAAAAGCCCCATTTCTGAGGTAAATTGAACTACAAATCCCTGTAAAATTGCAGCCATGTATTTGGATGTTGACAAATTCGGAGCATGAATTTACCTTAAGTTGGGTGTTTAACAGCCGCTCTACTATTTGTGTTAGAGGTCAAGTCTGTATACATCTTACCTCCACCAGACCCCACCTCCAGGTGGGATATACTGGGTTCATTTGGTTTTACCTTTAGCTGCTAACCCTCGTATTTCTTCTTTCAAGCTGCAGAAGAAGCGGCCAGGCAGAGTTGTGGAACTTGAAACTCAAATTTCTCAACTTCAAGATGCTTTGAAAACCGTCAAGGATCAACTAGTTTCATCGGAATCATGGAAAGATCAAGCCCAACAAGAAGCCGAAGAATCAAGAAAGCAGCTTTTAGCCGTGTCTTCAAAGCTGGAAGAGTCTCAAAAGCTCTTGGCAATGTCTTCTCCTGACAAACCACATGTAAGCATTATCCTGACTGTATCTTTTGTAAAATGACTGCAAACTGTTCCCATTTTGGGATGCCTCATATTAATGTTCAGTTAATCCCATGGGGCTCTGAAGATAACAGTCAGGATAATCCGGACCTATAGAGAGGAGCCTCAAGGTCTATCCTTTATTTGCCAGTAGGTCTTTCAATACAAAAACAAAGGAAACTTTTTTACTTTGGATGTATTATGCGGAAATTGCTTGCATGATTTGTCTAGAAGCATTTCATTATCGTTTTATCATTTGGGTAAAAATTTTGGAAACCGTCAAAAGTTACCATCAAACTTGTAACAACCCAAACTCGAAGAAATAAAGCATAAACGAATTTAATATAAAACAATGCCAAACGGCCCCAAAGACCACAATTCAAATAACTAGGTTAGCGGAAACAACCTATTACACAACTGAGAATTTACAAGAACGACCAAGTCTGGAAAGCTAAGATTAACAATCTTCAAAAAATAAGCTCCCGGCTCACAACTTCTCTTTCCCCTTACCGGATCCTCCTACATCACGCTCTTCTGAAAAGGTTTTTAGTTTTGAAAGAGCGAGGGTTAGACCGAAATGTCTAGTGAGTTCCCTCTAATAACAGTTCACGCCAAAACCACATGGAAGATTTATAGGAATATAAACTCATTTAGTTTATAAAATAAAACATCATATTCAGAACTTGCTTCTGGCACACACTACCGTCACACGAAGATGACAGCGTGTCTGACTCATATTGCCTTATTTGGGACACCCCCCATGGCATATACGGGACACCCCCGGTATGAGCATAGGCGGGACATACCCCGACTTGGCCATCTCGCCAACAACAAACAATGTATGCATACATTTCAACCAAATCAATAATAATAAAATATTTCTCGCATTTAACAAATCTCGCATGCAATAAATAGCATAAATCTCAGTAACGGTTTAATCAACTTCTCATGCGTATAATAACACAAATATCGATAAAGATTTTGGGTTAGAAAACTCACCTGGTTGGTCACCTAAGATAAGAAGGAGATGTAAGTCAAGTCCTGGACTTAACAGGAACTACCCGGTCCATCTCCCGGGTTCACACTCGGAAACGCCCAACTTCCTGTTCCCTTCCTCACTCCTCGCTTCCGGCCCAAAGGCCGCCCGACTCCTGGGTCTAACACCCAGCCGTCTCCCGGCTTCCCCCTACCTGCCGACTGCCGACTTTCACTCCCACTCCCGGGACCTCTCCCCCCCGAGTCTCCCCCGGTCCACCCCGCCTCCCGGGGTCGCTCTCTCCCGGGTCTCCCCCGGTCCACCCCGCCTCTTGGGGCCTCTCCCTCCCGGGTCTCCCCCGGTCCACCCCGCCTCCCGGGGTCGCTCCCCCTCCCGGGTCCCCCCCCCCCAGTTTCACACGCCCGGGACCCCGACTCCCGGGGATCCCTTTCTCGGCTGCACAACCCAGCAGGGTTTCGGTCGAACGATAGAACCCCATAGTGACTCTCGGGATTTAAATCAACACCGAACGAAATCCTTCCAAAGAAGGTATTTCTTCAACCTCCGAAATTAAAGGTTAGTCCCAAATAAAAGACAATAAAATCCCATTGATTTCACCTCCCAAATCCAAGGATTCCACCAATTGGGAGGAGTCTAGATATGGGTTTTTCCTCACCAAAATCCCATCAAAACTAGATTAAGAGTTTGTGTAATAATCCATAAACACTAGATTATGAGGTTAGATAATTACCTTGAAGAGTAATGACAAGAATCTTCTCTAAACACCCTTTCTTCGTCAATTCTTCAAAATGCCTTATCCCACACTTCTCACTCTGATTTCTTAGCGGCCACCAACAAATGGAATTAGGGTTTAACCCCTTATTTTTCTAATTTACAAATTGGCCCTCAAACTTTAAACCTTTAGCAACCTCTTACCTAAACTCCTATTTATTACAAGGATTGTGATTATTACAAAACTCACCGGATCACTGTTACTTTTTTGTAGAACATGCTTATGGTTCGATGGCACTCGCTTTAGAAAAGGGAAAAAGCATCAGTTTGGTGATCGTTATAGATTTACCATATACTTACTATACTAGCCTTGGCTCTTCTTTCCTTTTTCCTCATGCTTTTGTCCAAGTCAGGGGTCTTCACAGAAACAACTGTTTCATTTTTTGGGGTGAGGATATGTCTGCATACATTCCACCCCAGACCCTACTTACACGTAGGTTATACTGGGTTCGTTTGGTTTGGTTTGGTTTTACTTGATAATGATGATTTGTGCAACTTCCCAACAGGGCATAGAACTAGAAGAGATCCAAGATCTATGTGAGGCTGGTGACACAGCATGGAAATCCAAACTCGAGGCAGCCAAGAAACTGCACGCAGCCGATCTAGATGCACTAGCTGCTGCAATCAACGAGATTGGTCAACTACAAGTCAAACTTTCCGGAAAAGCCGAATCTGAAGCTGCACAAACCAAGCAAGCAGAATCAGCATATGCAGAAGTAGATAACTTGAAAGAAACCATGGCTAAAACTCTTTCCCTTGTGGAGACCATGAAGAACCAGCTTCAAGATTGCAGAAGTTCAGAGTCTCAAGCCCAGGCCTTGGCTAGAGAGACTTCACTAGAACTAGAAATGGCTAAAAAGACTATTCAGTCCCTCGAGTTAGCGGGAAAGGACAATGATGCCACCGGTTTGGAACCAGAATCTGAAAACCGAGATGAAGAGATTAACGCGTTGAAATCTGAAGTGGGAAAGTTGAAATCTGATGTGGAAATGGCTGAGACAAGATTCAACGAAGAACAATCGCGAAGGAAAATGGAGATCACGAGTGCTTATGAGTTGGTGGAGGAGATCAAGTTTAACTCGAGGGTAAAAGAGTTCGAATTGGAGGGTGAATTGAAGAAATCAAAAGCAGATATTGAGGAATTAAAGGCGAATCTAATGGATAAAGAAACCGAATTACAGGGTATTTGTGAGGAAAATGATGATCTGAACTCAAAGCTAAAGAATTCTTTTTCGGGTAGGAGAGAAAACGTACTGGAGAACGAGATCAAGAGTTTGAAAGAAGATTTCGACTCTTTGAAGTCGAAACTGATGGTTACGGAGACCGAATTACATCAAAAGTCAGACGAAAACGAGAAGCTGAAACTGGAAATCATGAAAACGGAATGTAAAGACTCGTTGGCTTCTGAAAGCGAATTGATCGTTAAGGTTGATCATCTTGTGGAGGAGATAGAAAAAAGCAACAAAAAGGTTGTAAGAGTGGCGGCGGAATTAGAGGCGGCACAAGCGGCTCATTGCGAAACGGAGGCGGAGTTGAGGAGGCTGAAGGTGCAATCGGATCAGTGGCGGAAGGCGGCCGAGGCGGCTGCCGCCATGCTTTCGAGCGCGAATCAAACGAACCGGAAGGTGGTGGTGAGAACAGGATCAATGGAGGCTGAAAGGAACATTGGTTCTCCTTATGGTGATCAAGAGATCATTGATGGTGATGATGATGATGATGATGTGTTTTTGAAGAAGAAAAACGGTAATGTGCTTAAGAGGATTGGGGTGTTGTGGAAGAAGCCACAGAGCAAACGACCATGAGGGGTAATTTTGTAATTTCATTGGAAATGTTGTTGTTTGGAATTGCATATATTATGATTTATGTAGAAAAAAACTTATATTTAAGGTTTTATTACCCATGACTGTAGGGTGTACTTGTTTTTGTGTTGTAATTTAACGTTACATATTGCAATAACTATTTTTTTAAAAACTTTAATCTGATTATTAGATTTAAAAAATCATTACTAATCATCTAACTTGGGAATTATTATATAATGTTATTTTAAAACTTGACAATCAGTTTTAACTTTGAAAATCCTCATAAAAAACTCTATTGATTCACGTGAGTATTTTACACCGTTTAATGTTATTTAAAATGATCTTTCATGTTCTAGCCCAGTGGTAAGGTAACATTCGGGGGGGTCAGTGGATGGTATCCCTGACTACCCAGGTTTGAACCCCGTGGTGAACATCCTGTGACATCCATGATCATGGGCCTGCCACATAGTGGTATCCTTAATTGGGCTGGGTCATGATCGACGGGGATTAGTCGGGTGGCACCCTTAAGTGGGAGCCCGGATACCTCGGGAACGTTTGCATGTGTTAACTTGCCGTTCAAAAAAAATGTTATTTAAAATGATTAATTTTCAAATGCTTTAATTCTAATATGGGCGTGTTTGCTACTAGGACAGAACAAAATAGGGATTATTATTTCATGGTTGTTTGAAGTTTTATGTAAAATAGACAAGAATAAGATGAAACAAAGTGGAACATGTTTGTTTCACCCCTACCCCATGGAACAAGGTGGAAAAAACTTATTTTACCAGTATAACCTCAAAATAAAACCTAATTCTCTTCTAAAACATCAAATGCGTCTCACTCTTTATATTTTACTCATTTTACTTATTGTAATTTTATGTTTGACGAAAAATTTCTAATGATATATTTTCTTATAAAAAAGTACTTATTTTATTAGAACTTAATAAATTACATAAATTAATTAAATATATATAACCACTCATTAGGAGTAAGTTAGTCATTTTATCTGTTCTGTCCTGTCCTGTCCAGTTCGATCCTAACAAACGCTGAACAACTGTTCTGTCATGTTCTATTCTGTCATGTCATGTTCTGTCTATCCTGTCTAGATAACGTTTGGTACGATTGGATAGGACTGGGCACGACAAAACTAGATAAGAATGGACTGGACAGGACAGGACAAGATGGTTGGATTGGACAAGACAAGACTGGACATGACAAGTTGTCTGTCTAGTGTTTGATACGATTAGGATATGAGTAAACAAGTTGACCTTAAAAGTTGTTTGATAATTTTATATATCATATAATAGTTATAAATGACAATGGTAGTGGGTGGTGGCGATGGCCGGTAGCCGACGATGGTTATATAGGTGGTGGAGGGAGGTTGTTGTAGTGGAGGAGGAGATTGAGGTGGCCGACGATGGTTGGTGGTGGCTACCGGTAGCCGCCGATGATGGTGGCGACCATTAAAACAAATATCAAATTAAGGTTATATATCAAATGGGGGTAGATAATAGTTTTTTAGTTTATGTCTCACCATTGTCTCATGCTGTTCCAGCTATTTTTGTAGAACAAGAAAAAAACATTTTTTGTCCTACCTTGTCGAAGTCTTTGTCCTTGTTTCTGTCCTGCAAAATATAGGACACTGAGTTTTTATGATATCTCATATCGTGTCAAACATGTAATAGTGAGTTTTATCCCGTTCTGTCTTATTTTATCCTATATACCAAACACAACCTTAAAGTCATTTGATTAAATTAAGTGATACGTTTAAAAACCATTCATTTATATATGGATTTTACAAAAAATTTGGGCAAAATTATCAAAATATTCAATTTTTACAAATAGTTAAAAATTAGAAATGAATTGAAGGTAAATTATTATTTATTACAATTTGTGTAACAAGAAAAAAAAAATTAATGTTGTGTTTAATTGCTTATATAAGAAGGTATGAAGCTTTGTTTACATAGACATATGTAGTGCTACCAACAACCGTTAGTTTGTAACAAAATGATAAAAACATAGTTTGTGAGGATTTATATGGAACATATGCAATAAACTAGTTATCTTGTCGAAGTATGAAATGAACAAAAAAAAAGGTTAGGTTGTGTTTGACAACCATAATGTCACATCTTGCATGAAGGGTCCTTTAGAAGCTAAAATATTTTGAACCCTTCAAGAATATAGTGGAATCTTGAAGAAGGACCACGATGACTCTGAGCAAGTTCCGGAAGAATGCACATTTCTAGGTTGTGTACGTAGCTAAACCTTATAAATATCTAGATAAAATTCTCTAAATTCATAATTAGGTACTGTATAAGCGTTTAACGGGTGTCACTTACCAAAAGTGGGTGAGCATGGAAAGGAACAAGAATCTTATCCGGTAAGAAGCATAACAAGAATGGAGAATGTTACCTGATAAGTGAGGGATAAAACTCTTACGTAAGACTACTACAAAAATAAGTATTTTAAACGGTTGTTTTGGAGATTTTTAAACGGTTTTACAACCATTTGAAAAGGCACCGTTTGAAAAAGTCAGGGGCTTTTTTAAACGGTTTTTGAACCGCAAAAAAAGTCACATTTTTAAACGGTTTTTGAACCGTTTAAAAAAGTCAAAAAACCGTTTAAAATTGTATACCTTTTTAAACGGTTTTAAAAAAAACCCGTGTAAAATATGTATTGTTTTACATGATAATGTCGAAAAAACCGTGTAAGAAGGTATACAATTTTAAACGGTTTTTTTTAACTGTTTAAAAAGGTATACAATTTTAAACGGTTTTTTGGCTATTCTTAAAACCGTATAAAAATGTGTTACTTATATATATATATATATACACACACACACACACACACACACACACACACACATATATATATTAACAACCATTACATACCAAATGCCAAAACATTTTTCATAAATTCACATAAAACTGCAAATCCTATTAAAAGCCAATAACCATTACAACTACCATATCCATAAAATTTCTTTAATCAATATACAGATAAATGGAACTCTAATTCCTACTCAAAACTAATAGCCATTACAATAATATCCACAAACTTTGTGTTTTTTCAAAAGACATCATCAAACATTAATCCTTAATTCTACCTCTCAGTTGTTTGTTAACACCCAACATGTCTTTTTTTCTAGAATTAACTTAACATTCTTCTGTGCACTTCAATTCATCGATCTCTTATCCTGAAAACAAATAAAGGGCTCTATATATAAGAACGTCACGTTTTCTGAACATATAATACAAGTTTATATTGCAAATACATAATAACAAGAATAACTATGTTATTCAAACATATAAATACATCGACCACTTGTAGTGAGGGTGGTGACTTTTGCTGGTAAGCGCTTACCATTTAAGCGTTTGGTAGACAACCCCTTAGATACCCATAAATAGGAGGTGAAATTTCAACTTTAAACCACCGAAGAGAAGTTAATGTGATAGAAGTGTAGAGTTCTCTCTATTTTCTTTATAGCATTCTTGTTTGGCTGACTTAGCTAGGGGTGTAAATAATGCGAGTCGAGGTCGAGTATCAGTAAACTCGAACTCGACTCGAAAGCTCGCGAGTAGTGAAAATCCAAGCTCGAACTCGACTCGATAACCAATTCCCAAGCTCGAACTCGAACTCGCTTCAAGCTCGAATCAAAGCTCGAAACAAGCTCGAACTCGAGCTCGAACTCGAATCAAAGCTCGAAACAAGCTCAAACTCGAATCAAGCTCGAACTCGAACTAATGTTTGTATTCGCTTGAGCGCAGATGAATGAGTCTACCAGGTTATCATCCTAAATATTTGTTAAGGAAATAGGTATGTTCGTGTTTGTTTATGTTAGTTAAAACCAAAAACAAACATATACAAACTTAAATAAAAAGAAGGTGCACCTATTTTGATAGTGTGCTCCTATAAAACTCTTTCACTAGCTCAAGCAAAAAGACTCAAGTAAAGAGGCTCAAACCACTAGTAGAGGAATGCAAAGAAAATGGTGGAGGTCTATAACCATATATATAATAAAGAGTCAAAAAGGAGTTAAGGGACCAATGTGGGATGAGAGAAAGTCTCTGTTCTCACTTCTCATCCTCCTTTTTTAGAGTTTTTTTTTTAATTCAGTTTTCAATTTTGATTTATTATTTTAACATTAATGTATTGTATTAAAATAATAATTATTAAATTTTTTACATTATACTTTATAAATTATAATATAAATGAATTATATATGTAATATATATTCGAGTATCTCATGAGCTTATCGAGTCGAGTATCAGGTCGCTCGACTCGACTCGTTAGTATGTCGAGTCGAACTCGAGTTCGAGTCGAGCCTATTCGAGTCGAGTTTTGACCTAGTCGATCTCGAGTAGCTCGCGAGTTGTCTCGTCTCATTTACACCCCTAGACTTGGCTCGAAAATGAAGGCCACACTGCGTGCTTCGACAAACAAGCGATATAAAATCAAAGGTTGGAAGTGACGAAATACAATATGGATTGAAATGCTACAATTGAAAAAGAGGAGATATAGGATGGGATGTGACTCTTCAAGAAGTTACCAACACTTGAAGAAAAAATCAAGGGCAATGAAAGGAGTCGATGATTGGCCTGAATTGTGGAGTTGCTGATGTTGAGAAATGAACCTGTGATTTTAAGGAACAAATTGATGATATTGATCATCACCTTAAGACATACACCAACAATATATACAAGTCATATGGAAGTTTGAGAAGATGTCAAGAGCATGCTTGATATCTTAAGAAGTGAACTTTGTAGAGAAGTTGATGATCTTCGAGGGATCATCCAAAAGAGTTGAACAACCTTGCATGCACAAGTAGAGAGAATGGAAGAACAAGCCATTACCCACAACCGATCCAACTATTAATGTATGTCTAAAAGCCAATCGTACGATAATTGTAATTTTGGATATTTTGTCATGATATTTATTAGTAAAGTCATTGTCTATTTATTATGTCTTATTATTATAATACTTAATTTGTGTTATATGATGACAATAACCTTAAAATAAGATTCTTAACACGTTTTTAATCAAGGCACTACTTTAGGCTAATGTTAAAGTAGTGCACTTGAGACTAACATTGGTGGAAATTCAGATGGTTGATATGAAATTCATATATGAGTAAAAGTTCAAGAACTTGTTTACTGAACATTCCCACTATGAGAAAAATACATGAGACACTATAACAAATTGGGTTTATAGGACGCCAAAATTTTCTAAGCGTTCTCATAAACCGCTTTATAAGACTTAATTTATAAGACCAAAATAAGAAACCGTTCTATCTAAAGACGTTGTAATAAGTTTATACGATATTTTTGGTTATCGTAAATAGTTTTTAAGACATTTTTATAAATAATAAAAGTATCACATTAGTTATTTTATAGGACACTATTTAAAAAAGTGTCCTGCAAAAAAAGTGTCCTATAAAAAGATGGTTTATAGGACACTTTCTCAAAATTGTCTTATAAAATAGTTAATGCAATGCTTTGTATTAAAACATCCTAAAAATCTTGTTAAGACACCCAAAAGCGCCTATAAACTTATTACAAAGCCTTTAGATATGACGCTTTATTTTTTAGTCCTATAAATTAAGTAAGCAGTCTATTAGTCTATTAGGACGATAAGAAATTGTTGTCTTCCTATAGACCCAACTTTGTTGTAGTGAGAAGTCATATGAGTGTTATAAGTGTTCTCTCATGTGGTTATTGTATATTAACGTCCTTTGACTTGTTGATCTTGAAGCCTACTATAGTTAAGTTGTACACTTTGATGCTAGCTCTATCCACGTCGGAATTGGGTGGTAGAATATACAATGGATGTATGATACTATAAGTTGAGACTTGCATTGTCAAAGATAGGATTTGTCTATGACATGTTAGATGTCTCCGAGCCTCTTGATAGAATGGAATTGAGAGAATGCATGTCTTTTCAAATAGTCGATGTTTGGTTAAAAATTTCAATAGTACATTGTCGTACGACCAGATACAATTGACGCCCATCCTTAAGGCGACCTTGATTAAATGAACAGATATTCGTCCGATGAAGTTAATCGTACGACAGGATTTCAGTTACTAAAACTACAACATATTTTATATCATGTTTAATGCAGGATTCAAAGACATTCTTTTTAACGGAAATCATCATCAATAGCAACAAACATAACAGACGCTATCATCAATGGCAAAACGGCTACTTTATTGAAGATACGCATTCAAGACTTGATAACTGACAATTGGAGTATAAATATGAAGATGGAACCTCACATTTGGACATCTGATTCTCAGACCTTATAAGCTCACTCATTCTCTCTCGAAGTTCATAAAGCCTACAACTGTTGGTTGCACGACGCACGACCGAAGTCTAATTACACACGACGCACGACCGACTTTATTTAATTGTATTGTTTTACATTGAATTACATTTGTAAAACTTGTTATCAAGGACGACGTCCCTGATTGACGTCCATAGTGCACGACGACTCATACTCGTCCGCGGTTTTTACCCATTTTAGGGGTTTTCCGCGTCATCAATTTCCTTGTCTTGTTTATTTCATTTTTATTATTGTCGTACGATTATTAAAGCTACTTTCTTTGGTTGGATCAAGCTCCACATTTACCTTAAATTTTCCTTGGGAGATTTTTGGCATAAACAGTTTGACGCCCACCGTGGGGCCCCATCCAAAGAAAATCTTTGATAATCTTACGACGTGCTAACATTTTCTTTCGAGTATTCTCTTTTTTCAGATATTCAGGATAATGTCATTCCAAGGAACTCAAGATCATGTTGTGGCCCAAATGAACATGGAGCTGACTGCCGCTCGTGCCCGTATTGACGCCCTAACAGCTCAGGCTCGACAGGCGGCAGAAACCATCGAGCATCTCAGAAGCCAAAGTGGAAACAATATGACCGGGACTACGAATGTTTATACTGGTGCTTGGAACGTACCTCCTCCATTGCCTAATTATCCTCGTCCACCACCAGTTAATCCTACGACTTTCGTAATCCCAACCATGCCTATGCCTTCTATGCCGTTCAATGGATATGCCTCTGATTCTTCGCAGCAGACTAACTTCAACGGATCAGGTTATGTTCCATTGGGTGTTCCCGGGGGTGTACCAATGGATCCTGTTGCACAACGATTGAAGTTTCTAGAGGAGCAGAATGAGCGTGTCTTGTCTATGCTGGCCAAATTGCCGGGGGCAGCAGTCCCAGTTGACGTCGAACCACGAACAGGATTTCAAGCGTCGCCGTTCGTCGATGAAATCACTTTGGTGGACATCCCAAAGAAATATAGCATCCCGACCTTCTCCCCAAAATATTCAAGTGTCACTGATCCGACAGAACACGTCGCCCAATAAACAGCTTATGTGGACTATTTCAATACCACATCAATTTCAAGAAGTCTGCATGTGCAAGAGTTTTGGAGCAACTTTGACTAGAGCAGCGTTACAATGGTTGATTAATCTCAAACCCAAAACTATCGGGTCCTTTGCAGAATTAGTGAATCAATTTTCTCAACAATTCGCTAGTAGTCGAAAAATGGAAAAACAAACGAGCGACCTTTACTATGTCGTGCAGAAAAATGGAGAGTCCATCCGGGACTATTTTAACCGGTTCAACGCAGAAATGATTAGTATCCGAAATTGCGACGTGAAAACAGCAATTGAAGCATACAAACGGGGTCTGGATGATAGTTCAGGGTTATATCTCGACCTTACGAAGTATCCTCCGGAAACCTTTGAAGACGTACGAGCAAGGACACTTACTCATATGAGGGTCGAGGATGACCTCGTTTTCAGAAATAAACATTCAAACGACAGGAAAGGTCTAGGTGTTAAAAAACCAGACTTCAAACCGAAACCAACCGTTCGATCAGAGCCTGCCCGACAGATTTCAAACGTCAGATTCGAAAAGAAAGGGCCGACGACTTCTAAATCAGTCCAGTATCCTAAGGTGTCATCTTATGGTTTCCATGGGTCTGCCAAAGACGTCGTCGCATCCCTGAAACAGCTCCAACAAAATGTTCGATGGCCAAAGAAAAGCGATAAGGACAGTGATAAGAAAGACAAAACAAAATGGTGCGATTTCCATAATGACTTCGGTCATGTAACGGATGATTGCATCGCCCTAAAGAAAGAACTGTCCCGGCTTAATTCGAAAGGTTATTTACAAGAATTGACGGAAAAGAAGGACGTGCGTCCCACATCCCCAGAACATGCCAAGGTGATTAATTGTATCACCGGAGGCTCTGATGTCTGTGGGACCACATATTCAGCTGCTAAAAGACATGCTAGTCGTGGTCCCGATGACCGACCAATTCCAAAAGAGGCAAGACCCAAGGAGGACGCAGAATTAGAAGCTATGCCCTTGACGTTCGACCAAGCAGACCTCGACGACGTACATCAGAAACATCATGACGGACTAATTATCCAATTGATCATTGGAAATTGTCTGACCAAGAGGATACTCGTCGACGGAGGTAGTTCAGCTAACATTATCTTTTTTGATGTAGTGAAAGCAATGGGAATCGACAAATCCGAGATCACACGACGTTCGACTACACTCGTTGGATTTAACGGAGGAGCGACAAGTACCATGGGGGAAATCACACTACCAGTATATGCTAAAGGAATCAACAGACAGACAAAGTTCAACGTCGTCGACTGTTCATCAGCTTATAACGTCATCCTTAGGCGACCATGGATCCACGATATGAAAGCTGTACCTTCGACGTACCATCAAATCTTGAAATTCCCCACGCAATGGGGGGTACAGGAGATCAAAGGCGAAAGAAAAGTTGCTAGGGAATGTTACAAAGTCTCTTTGAAGCCCCCGAAGCAGACAATATAGCAATTACAGAACCAGGACGTTCCTGGGACTGACGACGACTATCGCTTGGAAGCTGTCGTCCTAAACCAGGATAAGCCTGATCAGATGGTTTACATAGGTTCGACGCTCGACCCTTCTTTAAAAAAGAAACTAATATCTTTTTTGCAGGATCACAATGATTTTTTCGCATGGACGCACGAAGATATGGTGGACATCGATCCAAGTATTATTTCTCATAAACTTAACGTTGATCCCTCGTTCAAGCTTATTCAACAGAAAAGACAAAAATTCGCTCCTGAAAGAAATAAAATTATCAACGACGAAGTTGATAACTTACCCAAAACAGGAAAAATACGAGAAGTCAAGTATCCAGATTGGCTCGCAAACGTTGTTGTTGTCCAAAAGAAAAATGGAAAATGGAGAGTCTGCATTGATTTCACAGACCTTAACAAGGCTTGTCCAAAAGATCCATTTCCATTGCCACACATCGATTCTATGGTCGACGCTACAGCTGGACATGAATTACTCACTTTCATGGACGCGTATTCCGGATATAACCAGATATTGATGCATTCTGACGACCAGGAAAAAACAACCTTCATGATAGATAAAGGTATTTATTGTTATAAAGTAATTCCTTTTGGTCTTAAGAATGCAGGTTCGACGTATCAACGACTGGTGAATATGATGTTCAAAGAACATTTGGGCGACACTATGGAGGTATACATCGACGATATGCTCGTCAAATCAAAGCATACGAATGATCATATAGGACATTTGAAGAAATCGTTCGACATTTTGCGTGAATACAAAATGAAGTTGAATCCAACAAAATGTTCTTTTGGAGTTCGAGCTGGTAAATTTCTCGGGTATATAGTCACACGACGAGGAATCGAAGCTAACCTAGACCAAATTAAAGCAATTATCGAGCTCAAATCACCCAAATTTTTTAAAGAAGTCCAACGTCTAACAGGACGTATAGCAGCATTGAATAGGTTCATCTCTCGGTCGTCCGACAGATGTCACCTATTCTACAACGTCCTGCGAAAGAACAAAGGATTCGAATGGACTGATAAGCATGAAGAGGCACTGCAACAACTCAAGAAATACATGACATCACCTCCCTTCCTCTCTAAACCTGAGAAAGGTGAAGCTCTTCAACTCTACCTGGCCGTCAGCATTAATTCGGTAAGTGCAGTACTTATACGAGAAACCGACGGACGACAATTGCCAATCTACTATGTAAGTAAAACTCTACTAGACGCTGAAACCAGGTATTCATCTATAGAAAAACTTTTGCTTTCGTTAGTCATGGCCGCTAAGAAGTTACGGCATTATTTTGAATCGCATCCTATAACTGTGGTAACTAACTTTCCATTAAAGTCTGTGTTAAGAAAACTTGAATTAACAAAACGACTAGCTAAATGGAGCATTTACCTCAGCAATTATGATATGGATTTCAAGCCTAAGACGGCGATCAAATCACAGGTCTTGGCAGATTTTGTTACAGATTTCAGTCCAGAACTAGAAGAAACGACGACGTCCAACGAGTTAATTGTGGCAACTTTGCACGACACTACTTGGACGCTCGACGTTGATGGTTCGTCAAACATACGAGGAACAGGCTTGGGTGTCATCCTACAGTCCCCACAAGGGGGCAAAATAGTGTATTCCATACGGTGCGACTTCAAGGCAACAAATAATGAGGCAGAATATGAAGCACTGATTGCAGGAATGAAAATTGCTTATGAATTGGGGGCAACATGTCTACATGTCCGGAGCGACTCGTCCCTAGTTGTTAATCAAGTTAATGGAGAATTTGAAGCAAAAGATTCAAGGATGATTGTTTATCATAAAATAGTAAAGGAAGAGGCAAAGAAGTTCAGTCGCTTCATAGTCGAACAGGTACCAAGAGATCAGAACACTCAAGCTGATGCATTAGCCAACTTGGGATCAGCACTTAGTCGAACGACATTCAACAATATCCTAATAGTCCATCTTGCAACACCAACAATCAAAGACGACGGTAATACTCTGGTCGCACCAATTGAGGAAGAAAGCTCCTGGTCGGATGATATTAAAAATTATTTGGAAAACGATCAACTGCCTGATGACAAAATGGAAGCCAGAAAGGTTAGATTTAAAGCATCAAGGTATGTTATGATCAGAGGACAATTATATCGAAGATCATCGACTGGTTTAAATTTGCGATGTATCACCAACAAGACGCAAGTCCAGAAAATCCTACAAGATATGCACGACGGTGAATGTGGAAATCACTCAGGAAGTCGCAGTCTAGCCAACCGGATATCATGACAAGGTTACTATTGGCCGACATTAAGGCAAGATGCGATCAGGTATGTACAGTCGTGCGACGCATGTCAAAAACACGCAGGTATGTCTCATAAACCCTCTGAACCCTTACACTCGACTTTGATCCCATGGCCCTTTATGAAATGGGGAATGGACATTGTTGGAAAACTACCACTTGCCCCTGGGCAAAAAGTATTTTATTTAGTTTTAACAGATTATTTCTCTAAGTGGGTCGAAGCAGCGGCTTTCTCCCAAGTTCGGGACAAAGAAGTCGTTTCTTTTATCCAAACTAACATCATTTGTAGGTTTGGAATTCCATCTGAAATAACGTGCGACAACGGGACACAATTCATCAGTGATCGAACGCGAAGATTTTGTGAAGAAAGGAACATCAAGTTGGTGACATCGACGCCTCGATATCCACAGTCGAATGGTTTAGCCGAGTCGAGTAATAAAACTATCATCAATTCAATCAAGAAAAGACTCAAAGCTGCCAAGGGGAAGTGGGTGGAAGAATTGCCTTCCGTTCTATGGGACAATCGTACGACACCTCGTACGTCCACAGGACAAACTCCTTTTTCCTTAGTCTATGGATGTGAAGTTGTGTTACCTATTGAGGTACGACTACCGACTTCAAGACATACGTCCGTTGAGCATAACTTGGTCGATCTAAGTTATGACCTCGATGCTTTAGAAGAGCTTAGAGAATCTGCACACATTCGCATGGCGGCAAAGAAACAAGTGGTCGAGCGACATTTCAACAAAAATGTCCAGACCAAAATTTTTCAAGAAGGTGATTATGTCCTACGCCGAGTATTTCAAAATACTCAAGAGGTCAATGCAGGTAAGCTTTCCACTAAGTGGGAAGGTCCTTATCAAATCTCGAGCATCGTGGGTAAGGGAGCTTATAAAATCCAAACCCTCGACGGTCGAGATATCCCACGAAGCTGGAATGCAGTTCATTTAAAGAGGTATTTCTTTTAAATTTCATATTTATTTCCTTCGATTATTTCTTAAGAAAGATTATTGACTTAAGCATCGGAGGGTCGTTGGTCAAACCAACGACCACCCCACTAATATTATTTTTCGCAGGGACGCACGACTTATTCAAAATCTTTGTGTCGAGTAAAACTTATGTGATCACACGTATATGTTCGATTTTAATGGATGACAAAGATTAAAATCTGTATTTGATGTTCAATACTTAGAATCAAGAATCATTGTTATAAATAACCCAAGGTCGATTGAAAGTTTCAGTTGATTTTAATGATTGTGGTTGAATGTCTAATATAATTATCCATCTATTCGACATACGATTAATTATAAATAAGCGTCGATAAGCAAAAGAACCTTTTTCCATTTCCAAAAAGATAAAATACAAGTATAAGAGGCGACCACAGATGGCCGACCCTTAATGGTAATACTAAAGGAAAATAAGCTAAGTAGGAGGAACGTCAGGTTGTCCCTGGACGACAACGGTCTCCTCTACTGCCACTTCTTCTGTGACGTCACCCTCTTCCAAATCGTCATCTTCATCCAAGTCCCTCTCAGTCCCGACAGTGTCGAGATAAGTCTTGAGTTCTTCGGAGGCCGACGCCATAGGATCTTTCCCCTTCAAGTGACGTCTCATTAAAGCAGCTCGGGCCGTGAGGCGGGAGAAAGGCTCGATTTGCTTATTCTTCATCTCCAAGTCTTGGACGTCGCCCTCCAGATCTTCGACCCTCTTCTTCAGAATCGCGATTTCGTCAGCAGAAGCAGCAGCAGTGGTGACAACCTTGATCTTTTCGACCTCCAACTTAGTCGACAATGCCTCCAGCTCAAGAAGTTGGTCCCTGAACTTGACCTTCTCACGATTCGAAATCTCTAGTAGACTTCGAGCATCGGTGAGTTCAGTCTTAAGGCCTTCGACCTTCGTCTTTTCAGCCTCGACCAACTCCAAGGCGACCTTTTCTCTTTCAAGAGCCTCGTCAGCCCTTTTCTTGACGTCAGGAAAGGACGACCTAACACTTTCTGTCTGAGCATAGAAGCTCAGACAAGCTTGGAAAGCCTGCACGACAAAAGGAAAAGACTTAGTAGTAAAAATACGAGCAATGAAAAAGATTCAAAAGAAAAAACTTACCATGAAAGAGAGGCCAACAGCATGTGCCCCTGTGTCCTCAACCCGAGATTCTTTGTACCGATCATAGAAAGTCGGGACGAGAAATTTGGCTAAGTGTGGAAAAATGATGTCTCTTTCGATAACGTCATTAGCCATGAAGTCAGCCGGGAGAGTGGCTTTGAATATCATCTCTCCCACTTTTTCTTTATTCTTCTCTTCACTCCTAGAGGAAGAAGAAGGTGCGGCCAAGGGCTTGTCAACGCTCGACACCCCCATTGTTGGGGCATCCTTCGTCGCCTTGGTCGAGCCTCCAAGCTCGACCCTAACAACGGTTTCCTTCGTTGGTGTCGCCCCTGAAAGGGACGACAGAGTGGCATCGCCCGTCTTCTTGGGCGAAGACCAAGGCTTGCCTCGGACACGTCTTGGATCTATCCTCATGGAAGGGGCAGATCTTTTCCTCGCTTTCTCTCTCCCTTGACGAGCGAGCTCCAGTTGCTCGGCTCGCTTAACGGCAGCCGACTTCACAGCCGCGTCCTCTGAAAAAAGAAAAACAAATTAAAAAATGAAATGACGTACGATATACAAGTTAAAGGTATTGTCGAACGACTTACCGGTCATTTCCTCTTCTCGTTCTTCTTCTCTTTCTTCTTCCCTTTCTCCTTCTCTGTGAGAGCCCTCGACAGGCGTCACCTCAGCTACAAAAACGGCCTCGTCTTCCTCGTCGTTCGACCGAGTGGAAAATGAACGATCAGTAATACTTCTCCCCAAGATCCTCTGAATCTTGTTGAGAGAATCTCTCCTTGGCTTCACTTTAGTGAAGTCAATCACTGTTAAACAAAGAAACACATCAAAAGATAGATCAGAAAAAACGCACGACAAAAACGCACGACAAAAATATTAAACCTACCCGATTCGTTCCAGCCGGACGACAACCATTGGCTGTCTTCGTCATTTACAGACGCCACTTGGAGGAAAACGTACTGACGTTTCCAACCATGATCATTTACCGCGGTGTTATGTATCAGTATATTGTCTCCCTTCGAACGAGGAAACAGACTATACCGGTGATAATTATCCGGTCGAACGCTATAGGCAGTCAAGAGGTCGTTCACATTGAACGGTACCTCCCAATCGGCCGTAAGACGATCGATCACCTGGACAATCCACCAGAATTGAGGCATTAACTGTCCAGGCGTCAGGTCAAAAACATCTAAAAATGCCATGACCAAAGGGGTAAAAGGCCAAACAAAACCTATCTTAAAGGGATATTCATATAGAACACAATATCCCTTCGGAACTTCATCCGACCTTAAATCTTCAGGCGACATCAGATTTATTTCATCTGGAATCTTAACCAAACTCTGAAAGTAATCTAAATGTTCTTCCTCCCTAAACATGCTCACAGGTTCACTCGACATTTGGAAATCAGGGATGTTAAGGGTCGCACACCAATAGCTAAGAATATCCCAAGCTTTCCTAGGCTTCTTGGCTATAGACTTCTTTGTTGATCCAAACTCTCTCAGTGATTTGATAACGACCCTCTTTTATACTTAGTGAAAATTACGTTATTATATGTATTAGTGTTTCATCATCAGCGATCAGACTGAGTCTGTTCAGTTATCGCTGATGACCTTTCTGTAAACATTTAATATGTACGTGTTTCACTTTCAGCGATCAAACTGAGTCTGTTCAGTTATCACTGATAGTTTCCTATGTAACACAGTTAACGTAATCCCTGAAGACAAGTCTCGCGTCAACATAGTTCATAGCTGAATCAAAGACGAAGCCACTGAACAATAGATAAGTCTACTAGTGACCTGATGCGGATATCAGCGAAGACCAGACAAATCTACTTACGCGAAGAAGCCTGAGGAAAAGCTTCAGCGATAGCTGAACTTCTTTATCTCTGGAAGAAGAGATACTCAGCGATCAACGATCACAAAGCTTATGCCTCAAGTTTTCTTTTGTCTTACCTTGCACAACCAGTACGATGTGTCAGAACGGACAAGTCTCTGCCACAAATCGTACACCAACTCTGTCAACTACACTGTTCATAAAGTGGCCAAAAGCATGTCTCCAAAAGTGAGACTACCAAAGCCAATCTATGAATGCCACGTGTAAAGTACCCTGCCATGCATTTAATGCATAGGGTATAAATAGGAAGCTCACTCCTTCATCTGAAGGTGTGCTCAATCCTTGAACTCCAAAATAGAAACCCTTGTTTTCTATCTCTCTAAAAATCCCCCATTATCTGAATTTCTTGTGCAACCATCTTAGTGTTTCTTAAGTTTGTTTAGATTGAGTCTGTCTTAATCTTATTCCGCAACAAACTTGTAAATTGTATTTTGATTTATCAATAAACAATTTATTAAACTTTAATTTCTGTGTTTGTATTCAACCCCCCCCCCCCTTCTACAAACTTGTTAAGCACCTTCGGGACCAACAAGTGGTATCAGAGCGGTTTGTTTAATCTAATAAACAAGATCTTGCTGTATACTCTTCCTTGCTATTCTAAAATGGCACTAAACACAAACACAAACTACTATGATAATGGTTCACTTTCTAAACCTCCTCGATTTAGCAGAGATAACTTTTCTCTATGGAAAAATCGAATGATGCTATTTCTTGAAGGTGCGGATCCTACTATACCTGAATATATAGAAAACGGACCCTATGAACCTGTTAGAATTATAGCTGCGGTTCCTGCTACTGCCACCACTGAAGCTGTCCCTGAACGATATGTCGTTAAGGAAATAAGACAGTGGAGTGATGAAGATAAAAAGAAGGTAGGCATAGATGCAAGAGCAAAGACCATTATATCAATGGCTCTGCCTGATGAAGTTTTCCATTCCATCATGCATCTAAAAACTTCTAAAGAAATGTGGGAAACCATATGTGTTCAATATGAGGGCACCACTGAAATCCAAGAGACCCGAAAGATTAACTTGGTAAGACAGTATGAAAGTTTTATCGCTGGTAAGAATGAATCTATTTCTGACATTCATCAGCGGTTTAACTGCCTGATCATTGACCTAAGAACTGTTGGAAGGACCTATTCTAATTCTGAGGTCCTAACAAAATTCTTGGAAAGTCTTCCTGAAAGCTGGGATAGTTATTCAATATGTCTTAAGCTGACAAAGGACTTACATACTCTCTCTCTAAGCACTCTGTATGGAATATTGCTCAACTATGAGCAATCTAATCTCCTGAAGAAGAATCTTGTAAAAGATTCTAAAGACTCCAAAAGCACTGCTGTTGCTTTAGTCTCATCAGAGATAATTCCATCCCAGCGATCTACTCTCACCATCACTGAGTTAGATTCTGAATCTGAGGATTTATCAGACCCTGATCTTTCAGAGTTTAATGAGTCCTTAGCACTCTTGACAAACTCTTTTAAGAGATTTGCAAGAAAGAGTAACTTCCGAAGAAGTAAACCTCTCTCTCTTACTGAAAAGCCAAAATCAACTCCGGTTGATAAGGCTACAGCCACTTGCTATAACTGCGAAAAAATTGGACATTTTGCTAGTGAGTGTAGGTCTAAAAAGGTCTTCAAACCTTCTACCTCAAGAAGATCCAGTGATGACAAATACCATAAGCTGAAAAACAAATATCAAAAGCTGAAAAGCTATCAGCAAAAAGGTAAAGGTCTCATCGCTGAAGAACATGACTGGGTTGAATCAGAAGAATCATCTTCTGATGAAGAAGAAATCGCTAATCTTTGCCTCATGGCTGAGATTAAAGAAGAAGTAGAAGAACCATCTGAACCTTCTATGAGCTACATATCATCTCAGGTATCCATCTCTACAAATCCCTCTCTGCCTGAAGCTGAGAGAAGTCGCGCTGTTGATGTGCTGACGATTGACCTTTATAATGCTCTAAACGACAAAACTCAAGCTGAAAATAAAAATGTTTATTTAACACAAGAGCTAGAGAAATGTCATGAAAAGATTAGTGAACTAAATCTTTTAGAAGAAAAGCTAAAAGATCAAGTCATTATAAATGAAATCATCAGCATTGAACGCGAACAAGCCATCGCTGCTCTAAAAGCAGAAAAGGCTCATGTTGAAAAATGGTGCAAATCATCAACAAAGATCTCTGAGATAATAAATGCTCAAACTCCTGAAAGTGATAAAACTGGTCTTGGTTTTTGGACACCACAGGATGATCCTAAAGAAGAAAGTTCCTCGCTTAAGTTTGGAACTTTTGTCACATCTTTCTTTGACACTTCTTATAATCAATTCTATCCCTGTTCTTCTTCTAATCCCATCCCTGAGGAGATATCTGCAAAATCTAAGCCTGCAGATAAAGGAAAGTCTATTCTCTCTCAGAAGGCTTCCAAGAAAACCAAACTGAAAGTTCCCTCCAAACCTTCAGTGGATAAACCTTTTAGCTCAGTGACAGAAATCTTTGATATCTGTCCTCCAAAGCTGAAGGTTGATCTAAAGCCCGTGAAATCTGAAGAAATAAAAATTCCTCCCAGATCTCGTGCTAAAGGCATTCTTGGAGCTGGACCTGCTCATCTTAAGTTTTCAAAACCTTTTGGTTATAAATCCACCATCAGATATAGAAAATGTTATCACTGTGGATTCACTGACCATATTGCGAGCAAGTGTCCAAATACCACCGAAGCTGATAAAACAGCCAAAGTGAAGAAAAATGCCTCTAAGGCAAATAAAGTCACCAAAGTGAAAAATACCACTAAGGTTAAGAAATTAACCAAAGTGAAGATTACCACTGAAGCTGAATCTTCCTTATCCACTAACTCTGAAGGACCCATTGAAAAGTGGGTACCAAACAAAGCTTAATCTTCCCTATGTATGCAGGGATCAAAGGGCATCTGGTATCTCGATAGCGGATGTTCTCGTCATATGACTGGACAAAGAGACCTGCTCACTGAATACAAGGAAGAGAAAGGTCCCTCTGTGACCTTTGGTGGAAATGGAAAAGGATTTACCCGTGGGTTTGGTGTCCTCAGCAATGGGACAACTACCTTTCGAAGAGTCGCTTATGTAGATGGACTGAAGCACAATCTTCTAAGCATCAGTCAGCTATGTGACAAAGACTACGAAGTTCGCTTTTCTAAGAAAGCATGTTCAGTGGTAGATGAAAAAGGAAAACTTGCTCTCAGTGGTTATAGAAGAGAAAATGTCTATGTAATAGATATGGACTCTACTATCACTGATAACTTATGTTTTCTCTCTAAGGCCTCTTCTGATGTCAACTGGCTATGGCATAAAAGGCTCTCTCATCTAAACTTCAAAACCCTGAATTCTCTCTCATCTAAGGAACTGGTTTCTGGTCTTCCTCAGCACTCATATGCTAAAGAATCTCTCTGCTCAGCATGTGAAAAAGGAAAACAAACAAGAGCTAGTTTCAAGTCGAAACAAGTTTCCTCAGTAACAAGTCCTCTTCAGCTCTTGCATATGGATCTATTTGGCCCTGTCAATATCCAATCAATAGCTGGAAAGAAATATACGCTTGTCATTGTAGATGAATATTCTCGCTACACCTGGGTTATTTTTCTTCGCTGCAAGAATGATACTCCAGAAGAACTAATATCTTTTGTCAAAAAGATGGAAGTGCTGAATAATCTTACTGTTCGATCAATAAGGAGTGATCATGGAACTGAATTCAAAAATAGTTCCCTGAACAATTTCTTTGAGAACAAGGGAATCTCTCACAACTTCTCTTCAGTAAGAACACCTCAGCAAAATGGAGTCGCTGAAAGAAGAAACAGAACGATCATAGAAGCTGCTAGATCAATGCTCAGCGATTCTCACCTCCCTACTCAATTTTGGGCAGAAGCTGTAAACACTGCATGTTTTACTCAAAACAGATCGCTGATAATAAAGCGATTTGGGAAGACAGCTTATGAACTCTTTCTTGGAAGGAAGCCTTCTATCAGTTTTCTTCATATCTTTGGTTGTCAGTGCTTTATCTTAAACAACAAAGATCAGCTTGGAAAGTTCGACCCAAAAGCCGATGATGGAATATTTTTAGGATATTCCTCCATCTCAAAAGCCTACAGAGTTTTCAACAAAAGAAGACAAACCGTAGAAGAAACCATTCATGTCACGTTTGATGAAACGCGCTCAGCGAACTCTAAACCAATCGCTGACAATGAAGAACTAAATACTTGGATGATCTCTCACTATAGAGAAACTGAACCTTTCTTCTCAAACCAACAGCACACTGAAACTCCAGCTGCTGATGAAGAACCAAGTATCATACCTCCCACCGCTGAATCCAACTCATGGATTTCAGCTGAACCTCTAAACACACTTCTACCATCAAATCCATCTACGTCTGAAAACCCTTCTGAAAGTATTGGTGTATCTAATGTTCAACAATTACTAGCTGATGAACCTCAAGCATCTTCATCAGTGACTGCTCCTATTGTTGATCCTATCGCTGAAATAAGCAATCTTGCTCCTGCTCAGCGATGGACCAGAGATCACCCCATAGATCAAATTCTTGGTAATCCAGATGCAGGTATTCAGACACGACGAAGCTCAGGTAATATCTGTCTCTTTGTAAACTTTCTCTCCTTAATAGAACCAAAGAAGACTGATGATGCCCTCAGAGATCCAAACTGGGTCAGCGCTATGCAAGAAGAGCTGACTGAATTCTCTCGAAACAAAGTTTGGAATCTCGTTCCTAGACCATCTGATAAAACTGTAATAGGCACCAAATGGGTGTTTAGAAACAAGTTAGATGAACATGGAATTGTAACCCGCAACAAGGCTCGACTTGTTGCTCAGGGATACAGACAAGAGGAAGGCATAGACTATGATGAAACCTTTGCCCTTGTGGCCAGGCTCGAAGCAATTCGACTATTCTTAGCTTATGCAATCTATAAAGACTTCATCGTTTATCAAATGGACGTAAAATCAGCTTTTCTGAATGGAAAACTGAATGAAGAAGTTTATGTAGAACAACCACCAGGGTTATATGACCCTAAGCATCCAAATTATGTTTATAAATTGGATAAGGCTCTCTATGGTTTAAAACAAGCCCCTCGTGCTTGGTATGACACTCTCTCATCTTTTCTTATCTCTGAAAATTTTGAACGTGGCAAGATTGATAATACGTTATTTTTCAGGAAGATAAAAGGTCATATAATTCTTGTACAAATATATGTCGATGACATAATATTTGGTTCTACTAACCCATCTCTATGTACTCGCTTCGCTGAAAGAATGAAGAAAGAATATAAAATGAGTATGATGGGTGAGCTGACATATTTTCTTGGTCTTCAGATTAAACAATCTGACAAAGGTACTTTTATCTACCAAGGTAAGTATGTTAAAGACATGCTGAAGAAGTTTGATTTAACACAAACTTCAGCGATGAAAACTCCTATGGCACCACCACTGACACTTAACAAGGATCCATCTGGAAAACCTGTTAATGTCACTGCCTATAGAGGAATGATAGGCTCATTGCTGTATCTTACAGCAAGCCGACCTGACATCATGTACTCCACTTGTTTATGTGCACGCTATCAATCTGAACCCAAGGAATCCCATCTGATCGCTGTAAAGCGAATTTTCAGATATCTGAAAGGAACTCCTAACCTAGGTCTTTGGTATCCCAAAGACTCAGGGTTCGATCTAACTGGTTATTCTGATAGTGATTTTGCAGGCTGTAAACTTGACAGAAAAAGTACCACTGGTGGATGTCAACTCTTGGGAGGAAAGCTGGTAAGCTGGACAAGCAAGAAGCAAAATTCTGTGTCCACTTCCACAGCTGAAGCTGAATACGTAGCCGCTGGAAGCTGTTGTTCACAAATCCTATGGATGAGAAATCAACTAATAGATTATGACCTTCAGCTGTCAAAGATTCCTATCTATTGCGACAGCACTAGTGCTATCGCTATAGCAAATAATCCAGTGCTACATTCAAAGACAAAACACATAGAGATCAGATATCACTTTATCAGAGATCATGTGATGAATGGTGATATTGAACTTCACTTTATCCCTACTGACTTTCAGCTTGCTGATATATTCACCAAACCTCTTGATGAGACAAGGTTCAACTTTCTCATCAGTGAGCTTGGAATGCTGAACCTCGAAGAATAATTCTTCAGCGTTCATGTATTGTGTCAGTAATCAAAAGTTCCCCTCTCATCATTCTCTCTGATAAACATTCTGACTCTCAGGTATGTTCTCTCTCCCTCAAAGATGTTTTTCTTCAAAATATAAACTTTAATCACTGAACTTTCTTCAAATGATTAAAAGCTTTTTGAAAAATACATTAATCACTGATATTTCCAGTCAGTGATCTTTTAAAAGGAAAATCTATCCCTATCTTCAATCAGGGATACTTTTAAAAAGGAAAATCTATCACTGACTTTTCTTCAGTGATCATTTGAACGGACAAATGAACACTCTCTCTCCTCTATGACGTCATTTGAACCGACAATCCACGACATGCCTTTTCTGACACGTTCGTCCGTTGCCCTCCTATCCAATCAACTTCGTGGAACGTGTCAATATCATGATGATTTCTTTTCCCGCTTCATTCTCTCTCTTATCTCTCTTCTCTCTCTTCGTATAAAAGGAATTCTTCTCTCCTTTATACGGTTTACGCTTTCAAAACTTTCAAAGCAAGAAACATTCTCTCAAGAACACTCAAGCAAGTAAATCCTGAATATTGAATCTGCAACTCTTTTTCTTCAAGATACACAGGTTTATTTCATGTTTATATGCTTTGTTCATATGTTTTTTATTCTTTTAAAATCCTAATCGCTTTCTATGGATTTTATAAAACGTTTTCTTTGTAAAAACTAAAGATCATTCCTTCTGATTTTATGTTTTTAAATAAAAACCTTTTGGTTTTAAAGTGTTCTTCATTCTTTCTACCCAGAACACTATTTTTTTCTCTTAAAAATAACTTGATAATTTTCCAGTTTCCCTTCTTCTATGGAAACTGGCAATCATATTATTTTTAATCTAAATCATTTCTTCTATTATGCCTCTTTCCATAACAGAAATGACACAGTCTTCAATCGTTGCTTCCAAGCATGTACGATTCGCCATCACTGAAGTTGAGATTACTAAATGTAATCATTTGTCCAGACTCGACTTCAAAGCTGACAAATACCCACATCTGGTGGAAGCTGCTGAATTCCTCAAGCAGTCATGCATAGCTTACGCGATCACTGTGGATCCTAAGCCCTCCAAGACTCTACTTCAGCAGTTCTGGTTCACTGCTGATGCAACTGAACTTACCAACAGGAAAGGCGAACGAGTCCCTGCTATCTCGTTCAGCACGGAATTAGGGCCAGGGAGCATGACCGCTCTTAGCCTCAGGAAATCTTTAAGATTCCCTGACAAACCAAAGAGTGGATTCGACGCACTCCCCACTGATGATGAGCTGATATTCTTCCTGGACGCAATGGGCTATTGTTGGGAAAACAAACCAAGATCGTCTATTCCTAACAAGAAGCTCACCAAGATTCTTAAAGCTCAGATGCCATCACAACTGAACTTTATCTTCTCGCACATAATTCAGTGCATGAGTGGGAAGAGTGGTTCGCTGGATCAAGCCAGCAAAACACAACTGCAAATGGCATACTCCGTTATCGCTGGTCAAAACTTTGACTACGCCACAACCATCTTTGAAGATCTGAGGTCGAGATTAGAGAAGCCTGAACGAGATCCCAAGATCTCATATGTACGTTTCATATGTACGTATATCAAGTTCCTCTATCCCAACACCTATCCCACCAAAGATGATGGCACCTTTGCCAGGGTTGGTCAACGATCACTAGAGGTCAAGCCACTCGCCGACGAGGTAAGTATCTCTCTCCTTCGCTCTCGTCTCTCTCTCCATTCTTCTTCATCTTCAGCGACCACGCAGACGGTTCCTTCGTCTGCTATCCCTGTCGCTACCACTACTTCTAAAAGACCATCAGCTAGTCCGATTGGTCCTTCCAAAAAGGCCAAAAAGACTAAGGAAAGTACACCTTCTAGTACTATACCTGAGGGAGCTTCTCTACAAGCTACCTTAGATGCTTTTGTGGGTCTTTCCTCCACAACTTCAGCAGTCACTCATACTGCCGTGTCAGCGATCTCACTAGCTGTCACATCATCAGTAACCCCACCTACTATCTCATTCCCTGAGATTAACCCCATCCTTACTTCTATCCCCAAAACTCTTCCCTTCTCTCCTCATTTGGTCTCTGAACCTGCCACCTCTTCTTTCCCTATAGGACCTGAGCATCAAACTTTTGAGGAATCTATGCAGTTCTACAAAATGTTTGATACGTCAGGTACACCTATACTCCTAAACACTTCTCTCCCCCCCTCTCCAAATAAGCCCATATCTGAACTAACATTATTTTCAGGTCCTAGCTTGGCGACTGTTGACACGCATGTCAACAGTCTAGGAGAAAAGGTGGATGCTCTCACCAACACCATCAATGAAACCACCAACGCCGTCAATCAGGCTGGTGAGGAGCTGAAGAAGTTGACCGCCACTTGCTCATCTAAAGCTGAGAACTCTCAACTTTCAGCTCTTGAAGAACAAGTCGTCCAACTCAGAGAGTCCTCTCGACTCTTTCAAGGACGATTTGAGTCTCTTACAGCTGAAGTTCAGGATCTCTCTTCCAAGGTTGACCTCTGCACGTCCCTTCTTCAGCAAGTTCTACAGAAAGTGAATGAACCAGCTCCAGCGCTGCCTCCCTCCTTCACTGAAGATGATCGTACCAACCTCAACATCGCTGTGGAATTCATTCATGATGCCACATGCGACATACCTGCGGTTGAAGACCGAGTTAAGCGTCTGGAGGCTGACGTTCAAGTGCTAAAAGCTTCAACAGCTACTCCAGCAGCTGAACAATCCCCTACCGCTGATAATGACAAAGTGGGGGAGAAAACTGAAGAAACCTCTATTGCTGCTGGGGAAGCTAAGGAACCTCCCTCTCAATCTGAGGGGGAGAAGGCAAAAGAATCCTCATCGATTCACTCCATTCTCTTTGATGAGGATGAGGAAGAAGATGATGAAGAGGAAGATGATCTAGATCTTGTTGATCAAGAAAAGGATCAGCCCTCCGATGACGACGACGACGATGAAGACCAATCTATGTGGTTCTCTAAGCCGAACGTCGTATCAGGGACAACTTCGCAAGAGGTTGTCAAAACAGGGGTGAGAGGTGATACATCTTCAAGTGTTCCTTCGCAAAGCAAAGACAAGCAACCAATCGCTGAAGAATGCTTGAGGACTGGATCACAATCTGAGGGGGAGCATCCTTCTCAGGTATGTCTTTCAATTGTACCACTTTTCTACTCTTTCCAAACCCCTATGTCTTTCTAGCCTTTATCTCTCTCGTTCTAAAAATACACTTATCCCTTCTTTCCTTCTTTTTCTAACCAGACAGTTCTCACCCCTGCTTAAGGGTTCTGAACTACAAATAATACCAGCGGCTATCGCTGAAGAAATAATCCCAATCTCTATCGCTGAGATTGATGAAGAAGAAGAAGATTCCCTGGTCCATCCAGGAAGGCCCTCTCGACCATCTCATTGGTCAGAGGAAGTGGTGAAGAAAAGAGTTGAAATGATCGCTCAACTAGAAAGTCAACGGCTGAAAATCCCTCTTCAAATATCCACAGAGCTCGACTTCCTTACTGAAGCTGAAAGAGAAGAATCTGCTAAAGCTGAGAAGCTGATCGCTGAATGCAAACGAGATGCCCAACTCGCTTTAAAGATTCAATCCTCTCAAGTTAGGGACAAAAAGCTAAAAAGCAAACCTGTGGAAGTTCAAGCAGCACTACTGAAAGAAATTGAAGAGGAACGCTTCAAAGAACAAGAGATCAACGATAAGTCTATCGAATGGTGCAAACAAAAGATGGATTATCGTTCTGATCTTCTTCCAATATCAGCCGTGACTATCTCTGGTCGCAAGAAGAAAGATCAACTCTCAGTGACCATGGAGATTACCAGAGAGGATGGAACCCAAAAAGCAATGTACGTATCAAAACTTGAAAGCTTCGGATTTACGGAATGGTTAGAGTTCTGGGATGCGCTGAAGAAATCCAAATCTACATACAGAGGCTACGTTGAAGGACTCCTTGAAGCCCTCATAAATAGAGTCGTTTCTGTACTAAAGCTGCCATCTCCTCTTCCTCCCAAATCTTTGAAACTCAAGAGAAAAATTGGGTCCTCCTCCTCTGAAGATGTCGTCATCATCAGGAATGAAACTTCTATCAAATTTTCAAGAGATGCACTGTTTGGTCCTCCTCCTGATCTTTCAGTTCTGGACTTATCTCTGCCTCCTGGTGGTCCCTTCCAAGCTGGTCAAGTAATCGACAAGCCTTATGGAATATTCTTCAGAGATGATGATGAGGAACTCAGATTTCAAAGAATCTCTGAGATTCCTATCTGTCCTCTGAATCATCTCAAGGATCTCTTATGCTTATGGTGTGACTTCTTCCCTGCTGCTGAAAAAATTAAAGAAATTATCAGTCAAGAATCTTTGGAACGAAGACAGAAAGGAGAAGAAATACCTGAGTATATGATCAATCCTCCCAAATCTTCTTATAGCTGATAGATTAGTTTTCTTATCTGTAATCTGTTAAGTTATACTTACAGTAGTTAGTTAGTCACTTGTACTTATGATTTTCATATCTTGTAATTCTATCCCTGAATTAAATGAAAATTGCAGTGATGTACTTAACCCTATCAGTACTGTAAAAGATCCCTCAAAATAGTAATTGGGACATGCATTCTATGAGTCCTTTTTATTCCTATATTTTGAATCATAAAGTAATTTTCTTTTGTTACTTTGTCATTATCAAATAGGGGGAGATTGTTGATCTAAACTCTCTCAGTGATTTGATAACGACCCTCTTTTATACTTAGTGAAAATTACGTTATTATATGTATTAGTGTTTCATCATCAGCGATCAGACTGAGTCTGTTCAGTTATCGCTGATGACCTTTCTGTAAACATTTAATATGTATGTGTTTCACTTTCAGCGATCAAACTGAGTCTGTTCAGTTATCACTGATAGTTTCCTATGTAACACAGTTAACGTAATCCCTGAAGACAAGTCTCGCGTCAACATAGTTCATAGCTGAATCGAAGACGAAGCCACTGAACAATAGATAAGTCTACTAGTGACCTGATGCGGATATCAGCGAAGACCAGACAAATCTACTTACGCGAAGAAGCCTGAGGAAAAGCTTCAGCGATAGCTGAACTTCTTTATCTCTGGAAGAAGAGATACTCAGCGATCAACGATCACAAAGCTTATGCCTCAAGTTTTCTTTTGTCTTACCTTGCACAACCAGTACGATGTGTCAGAACGGACAAGTCTCTGCCACAAATCGTACACCAACTCTGTCAACTACACTGTTCATAAAGTGTCCAAAAGCATGTCTCCAAAAGTGAGACTACCAAAGCCAATCTATGAATGCCACGTGTAAAGTACCCTGCCATGCATTTAATGCATAGGGTATAAATAGGAAGCTCACTCCTTCATCTGAAGGTGTGCTCAATCCTTGAACTCCAAAATAGAAACCCTTGTTTTCTATCTCTCTAAAAATCCCCCATTATCTGAATTTCTTGTGCAACCATCTTAGTGTTTCTTAAGTTTGTTTAGATTGAGTCTGTCTTAATCTTATTCCGCAACAAACTTGTAAATTGTATTTTGATTTATCAATAAACAATTTATTAAACTTTAATTTCTGTGTTTGTATTCAACCCCCCCCTTCTACAAACTTGTTAAGCACCTTCGGGACCAACATTCTTATGCATAAATCGACACAGAGGGAAAAACAGGAGAATCGTACCTTAAATAGTGTTCTAAACCTCGAAGTTAGAATGGAAAGGATTCTGGTCGATCGGAAAGTGAATCTCGCCGGAGATATATTGTTTTAAAGAAAGGTAAGCGTAAAAAAGGTAAGGATTGAGGGTAATCCTTATTTATACTGAAAATCGGAAACCAAATCGTCAAAAAACTGAATCGTCAGGAAATCGATGGTCAATGAGATTAACACGTGTCGTTCGTGTCTGGCATCCACTCGAGTACATTCAACGAGGGCATGGCACCTGTCCTTTATTAGCTGTCAAATTGCTAACTTTGCAGGAGGTGACATCATTATCTGGTCGAAAATGAACCGATTCGGTTCTATGCAAATTTCCCGCTTTCTCTTTTGTGACACGTGTCATGATTTTTAAATTTAAAATTCAAAAAGTTGCCGCTTGAATTTTAAATTTGGGGGCAAACTGTTTGGGTAAAAATTTCAATAGTACATTGTCGTACGACCAGATACAATTGACGCCCATCCTTAAGGCGACCTTGATTAAATGAACAGATATTCGTCCGATGAAGTTAATCGTACGACAGGATTTCAATTACTAAAACTACAACATACTTTATATCATGTTTAATGCAGGATTCAAAGACATTCTTTATAACGAAAATCATCATCAATAGCAACAAACATAACGGACGCTATCATCAATGGCAAAACGGCTACTTTATTGAAGATACGCATTCAAGACTTGATAACTGACAATTGGAGTATAAATATGAAGATGGAACCTCACATTTGGACATCTGATTCTCAGACCTTATAAGCTCACTCATTCTCTCTCGAAGTTCATAAAGCCTACAACTGTTGGTTGCACGACGCACGACCGAAGTCTAATTACACACGACGCACGACCGAATTTATTTAATTGTATTGTTTTACATTGAATTAAATTTGTAAAACTTGTTATCAAGGACGACGTCCCTGATTGACGTCCATAGTGCACGACGACTCATACTCTTCCGCGGTTTTTACCCATTTTAGGGGTTTTCCACGTCATCAATTTCCTTGTCTTGTTTATTTCATTTTTATTATTGTCGTACGATTATTAAAGCTACTTTCTTTGGTTGGATCAAGCTCCACATTTACCTTAAATTTTCCTTGGGAGATTTTTGGCATAAACAGTCGATATGTGAGATATTGGAATATGTTATTTTTTTCATTGTAATATTGTCATTTGTACTTTCAATCACTCCTTCTAAAGGACGACGTCCCTATTTGACGTCCATAGTGCACTTGACGATCTCTGCTATCGTCCACGTTTTTTTTACCCTCGATGGGGTTTTCCGCGTCACCAAATTCTCTGTCTCTTATTCACTTTTATTATCTGTCGTACGATTTGTCGATCCATTGCTTAATTTAGTTGTTAAAGGTCCACATCGACTTTAGATCTTCCTTAGGATGATTTTTGGCATTAACAATACCTAACAAGTGCTATACTTCTACGGTGTAGGAAGGTAACACTGTGCCGCACTATGATTCACGAGGTCTAATATAAGTGATATCGTATCGATAGCAGTGGGTCGATGTGTACTATTTGGAAGCAGTCTAACCCGATTGTTGAATCCTTTTACGGTACTGTAGGACCGTTATGTGGTACTATAGGACTGTCCAACTTGTTATACCATCTTTTTACCAAATCACTTGTTTTTGTCTTAACAAACCTTTGCATCACTTGCTTATTCTTTTACGACTGATTTTCTAAGTTGACAGCTCAAAACAAACCAGCATAAAGATTTCTTCGAATTCGCCATCTGAAATCATTTTTTAAATACTAGACTTTTGAAAGACTTTCACAAGCCTTCCCTGTGGATCGATATCATGTACTTTTACCATTATTACTTGTTACAAGACTATAGTAGATTGAGGTGTATACTAGCACTTAGTTCTATTTAAGTGAATTTATAAGGTTGCATAACCACCACAATAGTTGTAAAATAAACCACCCCTATATATGTATACATATATATTGCTTATAGTACATACTATACATATACATATATATGTATGCGTGTACAAACATACATATATAAGTATGTGTATGTCTATATATATATATAGTGTTTGGTTCATTTGAGAAATGGTAGATATATGAGAAATAGAGAAGTAATCCTAGCCATTCATATGGTCAAGATCGGATTTGACTAGTCAAATATTGCGGCTTTGACCGGTCAAAAGTTGCGGCTTTGACTGGTCAAAAGTTACGGCTATCCCAAAAATAGAAGGACAATTTCGTAAATTTTACAAAACACACGGGCTGTGTTCATATATGAACATGTATAATTCACATATGAACTATATGTTCATATATGAACCAGTGCAATTCAGAACTGAACTCTTTTAACTGATTCATATATGAACCTTTGTGATTCATATATGAATCAGTTGAACTAACTAACAGATTCATATATGAATCTTTGTGATTCATATATGAATCTGTATGAATCACAAAGATTCATATATGAACCTTTGTGAATCACAAAGATTCATATATGAATCTGTATGAATCATAAAGATTCATATATGAATCAGTTGAACTAATTAACAGATTCATATATGAATTAATCTTTGTGATTTATACAGATTCATATATGAACTCATCTCGTGTATTTTACGAAATTACCCTCTACCTTCTATAGACCACACAAGGAATTATCCGGTGCTTCGCGGTCAAAGCCGCAAATGTTGACCAGATGAATGGCTAAGATTACTTCTCTATTTCTCATATATTTATCATTTCTCAAATGAACCTCTCCCTATATATATATATATATATATATATATATATATATATATATATATATATATATATATATTCACGTGTACATGCATGGGTGAAGTTGACATTAAAAGTAATCAAGAATTGAGATCCATTCTAATATATACCTTTTGATCAACTAACTAGGATTAGTGTTTAATTCTTATCACACGATATGATTATGCATATATATATATATATATACTATTCGTACGTGTATACGAAACTCATGTTATACATATATATATATATATATATACGTGTGTGTGTATTTATGCCTGTATTCTTATGTTTATACGTATATGTGGATGTATGTGTGTTGGTTGCTAGCTAACCGTATATGCCTAATATAAGATGTATGTATGTGTGTGTATCGCATGTACATACATATAAATGTCTAGATTAAGTTATTAAAACTCGAAAACTCATCTTTAATTCTTAACGTAAATCATTTTGTAATGGTTTTGTTCCCTTCTCGTAACGATCATTAAAATTTTCCGTTAAGTTGGTTAATATCAGAGGCATTTTAGTCATTTTAAATCTAGGTCCTATGATTTAAAAAACCTATATTTATACGGGTGGTGGCATGAATTGACAAAAAAAAGAAGTTTAAGATGACTAAAATGCCCCTGATCTAACTGAACTTAACATAAAAAGTTAACGGCCTTAGGAGGAGGACCAAAACTGTTACAAAATGACACAATTCCATAACACTTTTGGTCCCTCCTCCTAACGGCCGTTAACTTTTTTTGTTAAGTCCAGTTCGATCAGGGTATTTTAGTCAATTTAAATATAATTTGATAAATTAATAATTTATTTAATAATTATAATAGTTTAAAACAAAATATTATTTGATAATTATTAATAATTTAAAATAAAATATTATTTATAATTATTAATAATTTAAATTAAATATTATTTTTATTTAAAACATTCGAATTTCCGTCGGTGATCACCGACGGCATTAATCCGTCGGTAATTACCGATGGAATTTCGTCACAAATCTGTCGATTTTCAAACTGATTTTAATAAATAAATAAAACGGGCTTTAAGCCCTAAGTCGTCCCCAAATCACACCGATCGACCCTGTTTGTTAGGGCTTTAAACATGATCATATGGATTATGATCATGTTTGTTTGATGTCATTAATATAAATATTCACTTGATTGTTAGGGCTAGCAAAATCCCAAATAAAATGTTACAATCCACAAATTATATAACAATCTATATGTTAAATGTCGAGTTCACATGTTGTATGGCAATTGGACCAATATGATAAGAATATTCTATAAGTTATAGCTATAGTTGTATGAGAATTCTATATGTTAAAGATCACATTTTTTGTGCAATTTGGTTTTGAACCATATTTTTCTAGTGTTTATTGCTTACGATTATTTTACAAATGAGCTAGTGGCCACATTGATGGAAAGTAGAATGTTTGAGCTTGTGACTTTATTTAAGACTATTGATGGTTATAAACATGTTCAATTTTTATACTTGTGAGTTTATTTAAGACTATGTTTGGAAGTTAAACTTTCTATACTCGAATGTTATAAACATGTTCAAATTTTCATGATTAATGTTATAAACTTGTTATGTCGTATATGTGACATGGAATTAGCATAATTGGGTCGTATATGTTATGGTTAATTAGTTGGGTTGTCGATTGTTGGGCGAACATTAGGTTGATATATGGAAATATTCATTTTATAGTCGTTATGCCGCCGAAATTTTAAAAAACATATATTTGTGTTTTAAACTCATTTCTTTCATTCCAAAACACCTCTCTTTGATTTAAACTGTAACACCCCTACAAATAGAGGTAAATTTAAACCTGAAATTAACGGGTAAATGACGGCTATATAAATGAAATCACCCAAGGAGGGTAGTGAGAGCGCTTACATTAACGAATGAATACGATACATAACAAGCTACAAATCTAAACCACACTAAGCCTAGATTACAAATGTGTGTTACTATAGACTTCCAAAAGAATTCTCCAAAATAACTGTACGCCGAGCTAATCAAAGTTTTGTTGGGTCTGAAATATGCCAAGCATGGTTACTACTTCTAGTTCAACATGGTTACTACTTCTAGTTCAACATGGTTACTACTTCTAGTTAATGCTGCTAGAAGAAAACAGTTAATACTTCTAGTTAATACTTCTAGTTAATGCTGCTAGAAGAAAACAGTTAATACTTCTAGTTAATGCTGCTAGAAGAAAACAGTTAATACTTCTAGTTAATACTTCTAGTTATTAATGCTGCTAGTTGATGGTTAATGTTGCTCAACAAGATTAGTACTGCTAGTTCAAAGTTAGTACTGCTTGAAGAGATTAATGCTGCTGAGCATGGTTAGTACTGCTAGAGTTAATACTGCTCAGAGTATTAATGCTGCTTATGATTAATACTGCTTATAAGATGGAGATCTGCATGAAAGGATAACAGCTGGATAATTTGAAGATATACATGGAAGCTTAGAGATATACATGGAAGCTTGAAGATAATGATGGAAGATATACTGAAGATATTTTATTTATTGTAATTATCTTTTTATTCAGTATATGTATAGATTTGATAGAATAGTTTAGAATTTTTTTTTTTAACTTTCAGTTTTCATTCTTTTAGAGAGAATCAACCTCAAGGCATAGATCCTAATTCTAGAGAAGTAGAATTCGTATTGGTGAGCCTGTTCATCAATATTGAGGTTGAGTGAGTAATCTTGTAACTTCAAAGCATTCAATAAAAGCTTACAGTTTGTTAGTCATATTTTCTGTATTGATTTACTATTTCATTGAATATCAAAGTGTTATTCCGCAAACTTCTTTGATATTGTTTCTGAGAATTAATTCTTGTTGAGAATTCGATCCTGACAAGTGGTATCAGAGTGAGTATTCTCAGAAACCTACATTCAAAATCACATCATCATGGCTAAAGGTTCAGAGTCTTCAAGCTCAGAAATTCCTACAGAGGTAACATCTAATCTTTGTTCCAAATCCTGTATTGAAACTGTTAAAAGGTACAGGGATCACAACCAGAAAATGAGTGATGACCTGAAGAGATTAGAAAAGGACATAAAAGACTATGTTAGGATTGTTGAGAGGTTTGAAGAGCAGATTAAGAGCTTTCAAGCCAATGAGCTTCAACATTCCTATGACACAAACTACTGGAAGTGGGAGAAGAATGACCTAGAACTTCAGCTGAAAAAGTCTAAAGAGGAGAATGAGAAGATAAAGAGTGAGTTTGAGAAAGCCAAGCTGGATATTGAGAAATTTTCCAATGCTTCTAAAGCAATGGACTCTTTGCTCCAAACTCAAATCCATGACAAACTTAGAAGAGGAATAGGTTATAACACTACACCACCACCATACAACAACAATTACATCCCTCCTATATCAGACTTGCTAGAGACCAAGAATAGGAAGGAATTGTCTGATGAAGCCACTAAGGTAGATCCATTAGACAAAGTGGTGGTTGAAACAGACTCTGAAGGAGAGTACTCTAATAATAAGAGTAAGGAGAACACTGTGAGTGGTGAGATTCCCCTAGAAAATCACATTATCACCAATGAGGGATGTGGAAAGACTTGGATCAAATCCAAGGACATAGAGAAGACAGAGGGAAAGTCTGGTAAGGTCCACTACAAACAAACAACAGTTGTGAATCCTGTCCCTTGCAAACAGTGTACTTGCAATAAATCTGAGCCCCAAAAACATGATAAAAGGAGGGGAAATCAGAGAAATTGGAATAATCAGTGGGCACAAAAACAAGGGGTTGATCTAAGTAAAATCAATAGACCAAAACCTTGTTTTATTTGTGGAAAGCTTAATCATATTGCCAAATACTGTTATTTCAATCCTATAAACCAAAGAGTAAATTTTCAAAGACAAACTCAAAACTCCTTTGGTTATAGGAAGCAAGGAAGGAATCAAATGGCTGAGAACAGAGCACCTAAAAAGTCTCATGTTCAAAATAAGTTTGCTAAACCAAAGAAAAATACTCCAAATAAGCCAAGGAGTAATTTAAAGACAAAGAAAGCAAACAACTTTGTTCAAGTTTGGGTTCCAATTGTAAAGAAACCTGTTAGTACTGCTATCCCAGATAGTACTGCTAACAGAAATAGTGTTGCTGCAACCAATACTAGTGCTAACAAGGATAGTGCTTCTACTAGTATTAATGTTGCAAAGCCTATAATCTTGACAAAGTATTCCAGCCATGAGATTCCTAAACAACTCATTCAGACCAAACTGACAGATTATATAAATGAGAAAGGACAACCCAAGACCACTTTGGCTTGGGTTCCCTCAAAGACTAACTGATTTATCAAGTGTGCAGGGCAATCAAAAGCTCAAGAGGAAGAGCATTTTGGAATGAAGATAATGATTGCTCTTGGCACATAACAAGGAACATGGATTGCCTTCAAATTCTTTAAAAAGATTTGATAGAGAACATGTTACTTTTGATCCAGCAGAAGGTAAGAAAAGTGAAAAAGGTATAGTTTCAAAAGATAAAGTAACTTTTGAAAATCTTATGGTATATGGTACTACTAACCTTGTGTCTGTAAGTGTTTCAGGTTGCTAATACTGAAAGGTAGTTAGTACTTCTAGTTCAGTGAAAACTGTCAGACTGTGTTAATGTTGCTGGTATGTGTTACTACTGCCAGTCTGTGTTAATGCTGCTGATAAGTGTTACTACTGCTAATGTAAGTTTTCTATACCTAAAAATGATCTTCAATGATTTAATGTCAAACCTGGATATCAATCAAAAATCTTTTATCTGTATCCAAGGTTTGTACAAGAAGTACTTAATAAGGAATTGACGGATTAACCTCATTTTAATGAGATATATGTACCTAAACCCCCTAAAGGCAAGGTTTTCTCAAACATGAGAAGATCTGCTAGGGACTCGGAAGGAGTTGATATACCATTGTTCTCTACAATGATGGTGATGTCCCACAATCAAGAAGGTAAGGCATCAGGGTCAAAGCCCTCATTAGACCAACCCACTGATGACCTATCCACACCTTCCACTACCAAGCATAAATCTTCAGATTCCTTTTGTCAAACCAACATTCCCCATTACTATATTATATAAGAAAAGATACTGAAGGTTCCTTCCCTTCTTGTATCCTCAACCTCAAAACCTACAAGCCCTCTGATGGAGCATTTTTCATCAGAGAATATCCAAAGGGAAACCATAGAGGTGTCTCCCAACCTCAAGAAGGTGCTCAATAAGGAGATGCAAGAGCATATGGGTTGTAAGGCTCACACTACTGACTTTGCACAAAGTGCAGGACAGGACAGTGTGAACATATCTAAGACCTTCCCCATGGCAACTTTAGATGAGTAATTATCTAAAGGTCCCAGGTGCCAAGAAACCAAGGGAGTAGAAGGTGCTTCTGTTAGGCAGAAGATCTCTACTAAAAGATCCAAGGATCCTTCAAAGGTGGTAAAACATCTAAAGGAGGTGAGGACAGTTTAACTACAAAGAATTGATGGATACACTTGGTACAATTTGTCTGAAAGTTCACAATCAAATTATGGAGATAAAAGAGATGAAAAGATCATGATTATTTCAAAAAGGGGGAGACTTAAACATCTGAACTTGAGAAGAATTGAGAAGGAGAATCAAGTTGATATGAAATCTTATTTTGAGGGGGAGATAAGTGAAGAAGATGAAACAAAGCAGTAACTACAACAGAAACAGAAAAGAAGATAACAGCAGAAACTGAATCAAGAAGAACTAGTAATTGCAGAAAGTTTTGAAATTATCATAAAGACCCTATACTGAAGAACTTAACTTCTCAGTTTTGAAAAGTTAAGTTAGGGGGAGATTGTTGGGTCTGAAATATGCCAAGCATGGTTACTACTTCTAGTTCAACATGGTTACTACTTCTAGTTCAACATGGTTACTACTTCTAGTTAATGCTGCTAGAAGAAAACAGTTAATACTTCTAGTTAATACTTCTAGTTAATGCTGCTAGAAGAAAACAGTTAATACTTCTAGTTAATGCTGCTAGAAGAAAACAGTTAATACTTCTAGTTAATACTTCTAGTTATTAATGCTGCTAGTTGATGGTTAATGTTGCTCAACAAGATTAGTACTGCTAGTTCAAAGTTAGTACTGCTTGAAGAGATTAATGCTGCTGAGCATGGTTAGTACTGCTAGAGTTAATACTGCTCAGAGTATTAATGCTGCTTATGATTAATACTGCTTATAAGATGGAGATCTGCATGAAAGGATAACAGCTGGATAATTTGAAGATATACATGGAAGCTTAGAGATATACATGGAAGCTTGAAGATAATGATGGAAGATATACTGAAGATATTTTATTTATTGTAATTATCTTTTTATTCAGTATATGTATAGATTTGATAGAATAGTTTAGAATTTTTTTTTTTAACTTTCAGTTTTCATTCTTTTAGAGAGAATCAACCTCAAGGCATAGATCCTAATTCTAGAGAAGTAGAATTCGTATTGGTGAGCCTGTTCATCAATATTGAGGTTGAGTGAGTAATCTTGTAACTTCAAAGCATTCAATAAAAGCTTACAGTTTGTTAGTCATATTTTCTGTATTGATTTACTATTTCATTGAATATCAAAGTGTTATTCCGCAAACTTCTTTGATATTGTTTCTGAGAATTAATTCTTGTTGAGAATTCGATCCTGACAAGTTTTCTATCACAAAAGAACCTCTACCGACATCCGATTCTCCACTCAAGACCTTGGATCCCCACCGCTAAAGGAACATGTTATACATGTCATTTAAGAAAACAAATGTTAGGCTTTATGCATACTGAGAACAAACATTTTATATAATTCAATCAAACGTGAGATCAACAATAAATTACTTTTAAATGATTGAAGTAGTTTTGCTTTGTAATCATACCACATACGAACCATTAGGTCCAAAAACATCTAACGATGACGGAGGAGACCTGATTTCCAAGGATTGTAGCGGAACACAAAAGTAGGCTACTTTCCAAGTTATGAGCTCAATCTCATCGACTCATACTCATATGTGGGGGAGGGCACCCAATGATCCTAATCATACTCATTCACTAGGATTACATTTATGGTCCATGACTAGTATCCGGTCCCATATAACCATACTAAGTTGCCTTCTGTAGACCCAATGTCTCAACTACTTACTAACATGAATTATCCCACAATTAAGTTGTCTCTATACCTATGGATCCAATAGTAATAGTCTACGACTTGTCATAATTACATTTGTGACATAACTATAGTCGCACATATAGTTCTCAAGTTTATCAAACATTGCCATGAGAAGTTTTCTTGCATAAATATTAACACATGAAACTAAATTCATAATAAGGTCCAACAAATGACCATTTCCATTTCCAGCATAAAATGTTCATCAAATGGTTTTCCCAAGATTTAAGCACTTAAAAAATAGCTATATTTTTTACAAGCAACAATATATTTACTTCTTTCTAAAAAACCCACCTTCACTAAGTAAACTTCCTAACATAGTGAAAATCATAGTTGTGACAAAATAGGCTCATCCCAAGCATTCAACCATAAATATGTATATAAAACCTCATTTTATAATACAAATAATAAAGCCCTTCATTATACATAAAAATGGTAAAAACCCTAAAATCTCCAAAATACCCAAGTTAGGTCAAAATGTTTCAAACAAGAAAATGTAACAAGGAGGAGATTAAGAGTTCAAAACGTAAAGTTTTGAAATGTATAAAGTTTTAAAATAGTAGGATGAACTCACAAATTAAGTTTTATTAGAAAACCCTAGGTGAAGCTTGAGGTTGAAGATGAAGATGGAGATTTTTGCTATCTTGCTTCTACTCTTTAATTGATGGAGTAATGACACTTCAAGACCAAAAGATTTGTGAAATTAATGCCCCAAAGTCACTATAAATGAGTTAGGTTGGTTCTTGGGAGAGTTTGGAGAGAAATGGGAAGAAATGAGAAGTGAGTAATGAAGAAAGGTTGAAATCCCATTTTTGACAGCACCTGGTACCCTGGTGCGACATTGCAAGGCAACTATGCCATGGCAATGTCGCTTGGAATTGTTGTCAAGACCATCCAGTGGGTTGTTCCTTTGTTGCTACTTTGCCTGGTGGGACAATGACATTGTCATAGTCGCCAGACATTGTAGCCGGGCTCGTACCAAGTTCTGAAACTCGACTTTTTCAACGCCAAGACTCCCCACACTCTTAGGGTTCGCATGAAATGATTTATTAACATAATTCCTATAATTTATGAGTTTCAACAATGTAGGGTTTACTTTTACTTACCGAAAATGCCGGGCGTTACAATCCTCCCCAACTTAGAAATGATTTTGTCCTCGAAATCTAAGCTACACAAATTGGTGAGGATATCTTCGCTTTATATACTCTTCGTCTTCCCAAGTCACGTTGGCCCCACGGTGATGCTTCCATTTCACTTTTTCCATAGTGATCTCTTTGTGGCGAAGTTTCTTGGATTTTCTCTCTAGAATTGCATCGGGTTCCTCGACGTAACGGTTGCCTCGTCCACTATTATCTCGGAAAGGGGAATGAAGCTCTCCTCTTCCGCCAAACATTTTCGAAGGTAACAGATGTGGAATGTGTTGTGGATCCCCGACATCTCCGGTGATAGCTTTATTTGATACGCTAGAAGTCCCACACGCTTCAGTACTATGAATGGTCCAAGGAACGGGGACTTAACTTCCCGCGCTTTCTGAACCGGATTATTCCCTTCCAAGGGGACACCTTCAATATCACCCTGTCCCCTACTTGGAACTCCATCGATCGCCTATTGTTATCGGCATAACTCTTTTGCCGATCTTGAGCCGCATTCAACTGTTCCTAGTTGCCTTTCACCATGTCGGTCGTTTCTTGCACGATCTCGGGACCGGTGAATTGTTTCTCGCTCTCTTCAACCTAACACACGGGAGTGCCATTCCAATACGAGTGGTAGTTATTATTGTACGTGAACTTTACCAACGGTAGGTGAGAGTCCGAACTACCCCCGAAGTCGATCACACAAGATCTTAACATGTCTTCTAGAGTTTGAATAATTCTTTCACTTTGGCCGTCGATTTGGGGATGATATGTCGTACTCAATTTCACTTTATGTCGGCCCCCTTTTAACTATGATCAAGTTGTTATCAATCAAACACAATCACAAACAAATACGATTAACCAACCTTATAGATTACAAACCACGGATTACAGATCGATGTTTGCGTTTTTCTCTTTTAAGCTCTCTCTCTTTTCTCTCTTGATGAACAGTGTTTGATCTGATTCTAAGATTATGATGTGAGATCAGATATGAGATATTCTAATATCTCATCTATGTAACACTTAACATAATATCTAATAATAATATCTAAAACTAAATATCTAAAACAATAATATCCTAAAATATCTAATAAATAGATATTTAGGAATAATCTAAAATACAATAAAAAAAACTTTGACATTTATTACAAACTAACATTAGACTATGTTGAGAGTGACTTTTCAGCTTTAGCTTCAGATTTTAATTTTCAGATTGGATGATCTTGAATCCAATAAATTTGTGATCTAACAATCTCCCCCTTTGGATCAAGATCATTACTAAAAGGATTTAGCAATTCAGTCTTCTCTTTCAGCTCAGAAGATGTAATCTCTTTCTTTGTCTTCAATTTATAATAATCTCCAATTTTAGCTTCATAATGCTTTAGCAAAGTATCTTGAAAGAAATTTTCTCTAAAATCAGCATGTCTTCAGAATACTTTGTCTTTGAAGAATTTGATCTTGGACATTTCTCTAAACTTTTGTTCTCTCCCATTTCTTCTCTTATTTCTTGATTAGCTCTTCTCCCCCTTTTTGATGAAAAGAGCAATGATTTCATCAAAACTTTTAGTAAGAAATGTCGTCATACGGAGCCTCTGATTCGTCAATCCAAAAGATATTCATCCAGATCTTTGCAAATCCAGACAAAATAATCGTGTAACACCTGAATCAACAAATGAATCAGTGAAAATGCCTGCCAATAACACTAAGTCACCGTGTGTAACGAGTACACAATGGAAAGGAGCTTTTTGATGTTCACTCCTCCAGGGCTTCCATTCAATCATCGAAACACCATAAAGGTAAATTCTATGAACGTTATGACAAAGAAACAAATTCCTTGTGTGTTCGTGCATGTGATAGAAAGAATATAGCACGGATGATTGCTTATAGGCTCAAAATTGTGTAAACCACTGAGACAACAGTAAGTTAAACACAGACTCAATATGCATGATTGAAGTGCGAAGGTGGGGTAGACTTCCTTCTTTTCAATATCCATATTTTCCAAATGAAAATCAGATAGTAAATTTCCTGCTTCCCCTTTTGAAAAATGAAACATTTTCCGTTTAAGAAGAAAATGAGTAGCTAGTGGGGTAATGACAAGAGTTGGCATGGGCTAGTTGCTTATTTCAATAATGATCACAAAAGAGTTGTAAACCATTAGAATTGTGGCTGCCCGGCTCAGAAAAAGTTGGTGCAGAGTTATGATATTCTTTTAACTCTGTTCTCACACCCTCTTTCTTTTAAACATTTAGCTCACTCAAACCAAACTCTCTTTTTTTGTATACCTCATCACTCAATCCACACTCATTTCTTTTCGACTTCTCACACTCAATCACTATGGATTAACCTCTTGGGTAGGAAACACTGGTTAACGTGTATCCGTATAAGTTGTGTTAAGTCCTAGCACAAAGAAATCATGTTTTCCTAGAAAGCATGTGTTGCTCAAAATGGTTGAACTATATCAGTTAAAGCTCAAAGATGAATTAAGAAAACATTGAAAATTACACTTCCAAATTATAAAATCATGTGTTGCTCAAAATGGTTGAACTATATCAGTTAAAGCTCAAAGATGAATTAAGAAAACATTGAAAATTACACTTCCAAATTATAAAATCTGATGAAGAATCGGGAAGTGATTTGAACATTTAACAACATGTTTTCAATGATTGGAAGTTGTCCTTCTTTCAACCATATATGAGATGAAGATAAAAAATTATACCTTGACGTGCAATCTTACATCTCATGAAGTTAAGCTTAAAGTCATAAAGATATGATCTTGTAAGCGTCTCTCAAACTACAAAAGTCTTAAGTCATAGTCAAAGCAAATTTATTCAATGAAATTAAAAAGACAAAAAGCAGTAAAACAATGAAAGTACGAGTTCTGATCAGAAATAATCAGAAGTCATAGGTCTTTTACTCCCCCTGAAATTATGCATCAGAAAAATTATCATTATAAAAGATATGCATTTAAAATTTCAGACAAATATGTACTCCCCCTTGATGGTTGATTTCCTCATTCGAGTATTGGAGTACAATCTCTTATCAGCACAGGAGTAAGGTCTTTTGATCACTGAAGTACGAGTCCTAAACTGTTGTGTTTAGAAATCAATCTTCGTTGAAGTACGGGTCCTAAGCTGATTTACTTAGAAGCCTCGATTCATTGAAGCACGTGTTCTGAACTGATTTATTCAGAAGCCACTGTTCGTTGAAGCACGGGTTCTGAACTGATTTATTCAGAAGCCACTGTTCGTTGAAGCACGGGTTCTGAACTGACGTGTTCAGAAGCCATTTTTTTTCTTAACATTGAGGTGCGGGTCTTGAACTGCATTATTCAAGAGCCATTGTTCTCCTACTCCCCCTTGACAGAAGGTGCCTGTAACACAGATTCATCCTTTTTCTTTGCTATCCATTTGTATTTGGATCTGACTGTGTTAGCACAAGATTTTGGTACCCATTGAAATTTGGGTCCGCTTTTTCTTTGAAAACCATAAGAAGAGTTAGAACGATGAGAATATACATTATATGTGCCAAACCAGTCATCAGAATGTTTATGAGAATTATAATCATTTCTATCATAATTGGAAAACTTTCTAGTAGACAAAGATAACTGGAATAATTGCTGTCTTGAATATTTCTTGCGAGAATCAACAAGTTTTGGTTTAGAAAAAGCAACATCCACAATTATATCATCTTTACTAGTAGTAATCTTATTACAATCAGCACTAGAACATGATTTATCCTTCTCATCTATCTTCTTCTTAGGTTGCCACTCATACTTAACTCCACGCTTTTTCTTGCTTATTTCTGAAACATTTGAAACTATTGAGTTAGAATTGTGAGAATCAAACGAATGCTTCTTCTTTGGGTTACCAGTAGTGATCGGTTTATGTGAATGCTAAGATTTCTTCTTACCTTTAGCATTCTTAGTTTTCACAGAAACTGTTTTATCAACTTTCGTTGATGTTGCACCTTTCTTAAACATATTGGATAGTCCAAAGGAATTCACAACAAAAGACGAATGATTAGGAAGTTTGGCACTAAAATCAAATTGATCAATACAATCATCTAAAACACCATCAGACTTTAGAAAATCAAACCCTCCATCAGTTAAACTAAACATATCATCAGATTTTGAAGCCTTAGTTGAATTAGAAAGAACAGTTGAAAACACAGTTGAAAACACAGTTGAAAACACTTTTTGTTCAACATCAATCAAAAGTCTTTCATCTGCTAAAGATGTCTCAAGTTCCGAAATTTTACTTTCCAAAATGAGAGGAGGGACGTAAAGTTTACCTTCAATAGGTATAGCCTCCATTTCTTTTACAGAATAACTCTAAAAAAATCATTTGAAAGAGTTTTTGATTGAACAGAACTATAACTTTGATTCAACTTCCCATATAGAAATGGACGTTGAAATTTGGATGTGTTCTTTCGTTTTTCTGTTTCCTTGGCTTCATCCTCTTTAGACAGTCCAGTCTAGAAAACTTTAAGTTCAGGGAATAGTTGAGAAAGTCTTAAGAATGTAAAATCATAAAGTACTAGCACTTCAGATATACCCTTTTTAAGGTAGTTAGGATTCTCATAACCCCAACTTTCTTTATTCTCTTTGGGTTTGTTTAGATGAATGGTTTGTTCAGTTTGACCCAATGAGTATAACTTCACTTCCAAAACATTTAATTTTGCAAGTAAAGATTTTTTTTCTTCGGAACGCGAAGAATACATTCTCGTAAGCTCTTTAAAATCAAACTCAGACATTCTCAATTTAGAATTTGTTTCAGCAATCTCTTTAAGAATTATGATCTTTTCTTTTGCGCTGGTGTCAATGTTTTTATGTAAAATCTCAATCAATACTTTCTTCTCAGCAATATCCTTGCTAAGTTTCTGTATTGATTGGTTTTTGTCATTAATAACACCCTTTTCACGTTTAAGTTTAGACTCTAATTCTTGGAGTTTTGTCATCATGGCATGCATTTGATTTAAGAAATCTAATTTAGTTAAATCACATACCTCTTTGTTGTCCTCTTCATCGGAATCAGCTTCAACTTCTATTTCCAGCTTGCCCATAAAGCATAGGTGTGCTGACTCGTCCTTCTCTTCATCCTCATCTTCTTGGTCTGATTGATCTATCCAGAACTCATCTTCTGCCATCAATGCCTTTCCAGCTTCCTGTTGCTTGGCTAGAAGCATTTTGTTCTTGTAGTAGTCGGAGTTCCGAACTTTGGGTCTTCGGCAGTCTTTGGCAAAGTGTCCAAGTCTACCACAGTTGTAACACTTTGGAGGTTCTTGCTGATTGGTCTCTTCAGCTTTATACCTTTTCTCTTCTGGCTTCCTTTTCTCTAACCTCTTTCCTTCAAATCTCTCTTTGTGAACATAGTTACTAGGACCAGATGAATACCTCTGACTGTTCGAGCTAGGCTTTTTGTAGAACTTCTTTTGAAAATCCCTGGTCAACATAAGCATAGTCTGCTTTAGTTTTTCACAGTCGTCAGAGTCAGAGTTCGTTTCACTTTCAACCTCTTCTGATTCAGACACAATCATCATCATCATCATCTTCTTCTTCTTCTTCTTCTTCACAACAAGAGCAATTGAATCAGCAACTGTCTTCTCAGACTGTCTCTTGTCATCCATGATCTCATCCACCTCTTCCTCATTCTGCTTGAGGGTTTCATATACCTCGTGAAGTGGAATATCGTTCAGATCTTTTATTTGCTTCATCTGTCCAAAATCCATTTAACCGTAGACGGGATCAAAACTACTTAGATAAGTAAGGGCCTTAAAAAATTCAAGATTAATTAATTGAAAAATCCCCTCAAACATCCGATTGATTCTTACCCGAGCTTTAGAGTTCAGCCTTGGATTCCGTTAGGGAGTTCCTGGGTACAAGTTCAGTCCGAACGGAAGCACTGAATCTGGCCCTTCTATCAATAACATCTTCGACGTGCTCATAACCTTCGATAAATCTCAGTTGATTTGTAAACCTTTTCCATTTAGGCTGAAGGATGCTTAGAAATTTGACATTCAGCTCTATCTGTGATTTATTGACCTTGTTCTTGCTTAACTCATTCAGCAAGGTCACAAATTTGTCATATGTTTCTTCTAGATATTCTCCAACTCTGCCTTTAAACTCTTCATAGTTGTTGAGGCAGTTGGATATCTTGAGCTGGTTTCCAACTTTTGAACCAAGCATCATTTTCTCCAGTTGATCCCACATCTGTTTGCCTGTAGCTTTGTAGCTGTCAATCTTCACATATATTTCATTAGTAATGCCTTGAAGAATGAAAGACTTTTCTAATCTATCAGCTTTTTCTCTCTTTAGGTCTTCACCATCAAGTTCATCAAACTTAATTTGATATGGTTCTTCCTCAGTCCCAACCATACGAGTCTTCATAACAGGTGGCATAACTCCTCCTTCTAAAGATTTCCTGATTAATTCACCCAAATCATGTCTTTCTATGAAGTCCATGAACCGATCTTTCCACTGCTCATACTCTCCTCTGAAGAGTACTGGTGGCTTTGTGTCAGTTCCGATAGCTAGAGCTTCTCTTGATGTCATCCTTTCAGAAAGACCAAGTCAGGAATTGGCGCAAAAAGCACAGTTTGCGCTAAGCAAGGCTGGAGCAAAAACAAGTTTGCGCGAAGTACTTTGACACCCTTGAGGAGTTTTGCGCGAGAAGAGGATGGCGCAAAATAGAGGTTTGCGCGAGTAGTTGGTCGCGCAAAATGAGGTTTGCGTGAGAAGTTGTTCGCGCGAAGTGGAGGTTTGTGCAAAGAGTTGATGGCGCAAAATGGAGTTTTGCTCGAGAAGTGGGTTGCGCGAACTGAAGGTTTGCGCGAGTAGTTGGTCGCGAGAAGTGGAAGTTTGCGCGATGAACTGTTGGCGCAAAAGAACTATGAACTGGCGCAAATTTTTTTCTCTCGCGAGTTCTTCTCTGCAACTACGAAAAACGACTTTGATCCAAAAATTAACCTATCTGACTTCGATTAGCAGTCCCAAATTTTGACAAATAGACCACTAACACTTCTAGAACAGATTACAAGGTTTTTATTTAAAAAACAAACACTTTTTGAAAAATTGATCGATGGAACAGTGAGTTGAACTCGTGAACTGTTAGACACTAAAATCACAAAATTGGAATCGATTAAAGTGTAATACTGAAATTAAACAATACCAACTCGATCTAGAACACTAATCGAATGCAACCTGATCGATTTAGACACCAATAACACACTAACACTCAAAAATGATTTTAAATTTGAAGAACACAGTGTCGACTTTTAAAACTTGATTTGAATCTGGTTTTAAGCTCTGATACAAATTTTCGGTCCCCTTTTAACTATGATCAAGTTGTTATCAATCAAACACAATCACAAACAAATACGATTAACCAACCTTATAGATTACAAACCACGGATTACAGATCGATGTTTGCGTTTTTCTCTTTTAAGCTCTCTCTCTGTTTTCTCTCCTGATGAATAGTGTTTGATCTGATTCTAAGATTATGATGTGAGATTAGATATGAGATATTCTAATATCTCATCTATCTAACACTTAACATAATATCTAATAATAATAATATCTAAAACTAAATATCTAAAACAATAATATCCTAAAATATCTAAAAAATAGATATTTAGGAATAATCTAAAATACAATAAAACAAACTTTGACATTTATTACAAACAAACATTAGGCTATGTTGAGAGTGAATTTTCAGCTTTAGCTTCAGATTTCAATCTTCAGATTGGATGATCTTGAATCCAATAAATCTGTGATCTAACACTTTAGTACCCAATTCTTTCTGTAGGTCGTCCCAAAAGTTTGATGTGAACCGACTATTGTTTGGGTAAAATTTCACAAGTCACGACCGACGCAAGAAAACCAAATGTTTCCAATCTTAAGACAACTCTTGTATTAAGATAAGGTCCTGAAGACCACACACATCAACGACCTTGGTCGTCACTTATGACGATGGTCGCAAGTTCTCTTACGACCACGATCATGCAGTCTCATGACGAGCTAAGTATCTTACGATTTCTACAACGTAACTAACGATTATGATTCTTTTATTGTCAAACATGCGTTTCTTTTGTGATTCTTTATTACAAGTTAATACACATTTATGGACAAACGGTCATAACGGAAAAGCATCATCAAATTCATTCAATACACAGACCGTTGGACATTGAATTCTCATTAATGACATCCCAAGCTATATATACAAGCTCAAAGAATCATTTGAGACATCTGATAACTGGAACACACAACATACGGAAAACTCTCAATCTACTTTCTCTCAAACAACAACTCTCGACGAAGTGCTACACTTCACGACTGACTAGACAATCTTACGACTTATTTATTTTTAATTGTAATATCGTTAATTGTACTTTCAATCCCTACTTCTAAAGGACGACGTCCCTGTTTGACGTCCATAGTGCACTTGACGATCTCTGCTATCGTCCGTGGTTTTTACCCTCGATAGGGTTTTCTGCGTCACCAAATTCTTGTGTCTTATCTTTTATTATTGTTGTCGTACGATTTGTCGCTAGATTCGTTACTTTAGTTGTTAAAAGCTCCACACCAGCCTTAAGTTATCCTTGGGTAATTTTTGGCATTAACAGTTTGGCGTCCACCGTAGGGCCCCAACTAGAGTAAATCTTTAACAAATAATGCGACCTACTAACAGTTTCTGTGAAGTTTCTTTGATTAACAGGATCATGGCAGGTCAAGGAACTCAAATCCATGTTATTTCTGAAATGCGCATGGAGCTTGAAGCTGTCCGCAATCGCATCAATGCATTACACGAGCAAAATCGTAAAATGGTTGAAGAACTTGCGTCATTGAGGAATCATAACGCTGGAAATCAGTTTGGACCTCAGTTCGGTCCAAGACCTCCTTTTAACATGCCTTTTGCAGGTTTTCCAGCCTCCATTTCCCTGGTACCCGAGGCCAACGCAGGGTACCAGTGTCACAATCTTTTCTATTCTGACAATTCCTACAATGCCACTGCCGACGACAGTGTTTCCTGCAATGTACATCCCTCATATGCATGCACCGATCAACGACGAGGGTGAGTCGTTACATCGCAACGAATTATTCAAAACAGGCGGCATCACATCCCAGGATTTAGGATTCATTCTAGCGCCGCCCCAAGCGACCAATGGAGTTAACCTCAAAGATGTAGTCACTCGACGACTGAAATTGCTAGAGGAACAGAACGAGAAGATATTGACGCTACTTTCCAAACTTCCAGGAGCTGTTGTACCTATGGACATCGAACCACAGATTGAGTTTAAGCATCTCCTTTCATCGACGAGATTGCCATGCTCGATGTCCCAAAGAAATACAACATCTCGACGTTCATGCCGAAGTATTCGGGAATGACTGATCCGATAGAGCATATCGCACAGTACAAATAACTCATGTGGACTGTGTCGATACGACACCAATATCAAGAAGTCTACATGTGCAAGAACTTTAGTGCGACCCTCACAGGTGCTGCTCTCTAATAGCTGATTAACCTCAAGCCCAAATCTATCGGCATTTTTGCGGAATTGGTCAACTAATTCTTCCAGCAGTCGCAAGATGGAAAAGCAAACTAGCGACCTCTACTATGTCATTCAGAAGGAGGGTGAGTCGGTCCGAAGTTATTTCAACCGCTTCAACTCAGAGATGATCAACGTGCATAACTGCGATGTTAGGGCCGCAATCGAGGCTTACAAGCGAGGTCTCGATGATAGTTCAGATTTATACATGGATATGAAAAAGTACTCGCCAGAGAATTTCGAAGATGTTCGGGCTAGGACGTTGGCTTATATTTGAAGAGTATATAGCCTTTCGACGCAAGCATTCTAGCACCAAAAGGCCATTAAGCGTCAAGAAGCCCGACTTCAAGACTAGATCGACTCCAAAGGTTGAATCATCCAAGCAGATCTCTAATGTAAGGTTCGACAAAAAGAAGAGCACCATGACATCAAAGTTTCCTCAATATCCTAAGATCTCATCTTAAGAATTCATGGGAACGTCCAAGGAAGTGGTCGAAGCTTTGAAAATTTGCAAACGAACGTCAAATGGCCGCCAAAAAGCGAGAAAGATGTGGTCAAGAAGGACAAGTCCAAATAGTGCAACTTTCATGGCGACCATGGGCATACGACGGACAATTGCATAGCCTGGCGATGTGAACTAGCTTGGCTTGTACCAAAAGGTCATCTGCAAGACCTGTTGGGTGTTAAAGCATGTCCAGCCTCACCGGAACATGCAAATGTCATAAATTGTGTGACCGGAGGGTCAGACATCTGTGGACTCACCTATTCTGTAGCCAACAGGCACGCCAGTCGAGGTCCTGAAGACTTTCCAGTTTCAAGATCATCACGACCAAAGCACAAGTTGGAGCTGGAGGCCATGCCCATCACATTCGATCAAGGGGATCTCGACGATCCATGGAAGAAACATCACGATGGGTTGATTGTCCAACTCACGATCGAGAATTGCTCGACCAAGAGAATCCTGATCGACGGAGTAAGTTTTGCGAACATCATTTTCCTTGGCACGATCAAAGCTATGGGAATCGATAGAGCGGAGATCGTGCGATGTTCGACAGTTCTCGTGGGATTCAATGGTGACATGGCTAACACCATCGGGGAGATTAATCTTCCGGTGAATGCCAAAGGAATCAGCAAGCAGACAAAGTTCAACGTCATCGACTGCTCGTCAGCTTAAAACGTCATCTTACGGCGACCCTGGATTCATGATATGAAGGTTGTCCCCTCGACGTATTATCAGACGGTCAAGTTTCCAACACCCTATGGCGTCCAGGAGATCAAGAGTAAACAGAAGATCGCTTGCGAATGCTACAAAGTTACGATGAAGCCTAGAAAGCAAAATATCTAGCAATTATAGAGACAGGAAGACCCTGAAACTGTCGATGATTATCGACTAGAAGAAGTCGCCCTAGATCAGGAGAAGCCTGACAGAGTGGTTTTCATCGATACGTCCCTCAATCCTGCTTTAAAGGAATCACGAATTTCTTTCTTGCAAGAACATACCGACTGTTTTGCTTGGACGCACGAAGACATGGTCAACATCGATCATTTCACATCGTCTTAACGTCGACCTTTCGTTTAAACCTATTAAGCAAAAGCGTCGTAAGTTCGATACAGAACGTAACAAAGTGATCAACGATGAAGTTGATAACTTGTTCAAGACAGGAAAAATCAGGGAAGTGAAATATCCCCGACTAGCTGGCTAATGTCATGGTCGTGCAAAAGAAAAGGGGGAAGTGGAGAGTCTGCATCAACTTTACTGATCTCAACAAGGCATGTCCTAAAGACCCATTCCCATTGCCGGATATTGATGCTATGGTCGACACGACGACCGATCATGAACTTCTTACGTTCATGGACGCTTACTCAAGCTACAATCAAATCTTGATGCATCATGATGATAAAGAAAAAACTACGTTTATGACATACAAAGGTATTTATTGTTATAAAGTTATGCCTTTTGGCCTTAAGGATGCAGGTTTGACGTACCAACGATTGGTCAACAGGATATTCAAAGAACATCTAGGCAACACAATGGAAGTCTACATCGACGACATGCTGGTCAAATAGAAACAGGAGATTGACCATATCGATCACCTGAAAAAGTCATTCGACATCCTCATAAAGTATCACGTGAAATTAAACCCTACGAAGTGCTCATTTGGAGTACATGCAAGAATATTTTTAGGGTACATGGTCACTCGTCGTGGGATTGAAGCTAATCCCGACCATATTAAGGCGATCATAGATATCAAGTCGCCCCGCGACTTTAAAGCAGTTCAATGACTTATTGGACGTGTGGCAGCTTTAAGCCGGTTCATCTCACGATCTTCAGACAAGTGCCATTTATTTTACAATGTCTTGAGAAAAAACAAGGGTTTCGAGTGGACGGACGACCATGAAAAAGCGCTCCAACAATTAAAAGAATACATGGCGTCGCCACCCCTACTGTCAAAACCAAAGGAACACGTAGTCCTACAGCTCTATCTAGATGTCAATCAAAACGCTGTAAGTGTCATCTTGATTCGAGAGGACGAGAAACAACAACTCACGATCCATTATGTAAGTAAATCTTTGTTGGACGCTGAGACCATGTATTCCTCTATGGAAAAATTATTATTGTCACTAGTAACCGCTTCAAAGAAGTTAGGACATTATTTTGAATCACATCCTATAACTGTCGTGACTAACTTTGCTCTTAAGTCTATCTTAAGAAAACCTGAGTTGACAAGTCGATTGGGAAAATGGAGTATCTACTTGAGTAGTTACGACATAGAATTCAAACCAAGGAAGCTATCAAGTCGCAAGTTTTGGCTGATTTTGTTTCCAATTTCAGTCTAGAAATGGACGTACCGACGGAATCTGTGGAAACTCTCGATGACATGCCTTGGACCATTTGTATTGATGGATCATCCAATTCTATGGGGCAGGCCTTGAAGTCGTCCTCAAGTCTCCACAGAGGGCAAGATAATATACTCCATACGGTGAGATTTTAAATCCACAAACAACGAAGCCGAATATGAAACTTTGATCGCAGGAATGAACATGGCTTACGACATGGGGCCAAGAGGACTTTTCGTGAAAAGTGATTCTCTCTTGGTCGTAAATCAAATGAATGGAGAATTTGCGGCTAAGGATTCTAAGATGATAACCTACCTCAAAATGGCTCGAGCAAAATCCGAAACTTTTCAACCCTTCTCTATCGAACAAATCCCGAGAGACTAGAACACCCAGGCCGACGCATTAGATAACCTTGGGTCGTCAGTTGGTCAATCCTCACTTGATGTCGTTCTAATAATTCATTTGACAACGTCGTCTATCGAAAGCGAAGACCACATTCACATGGTAGAATAGGAAGACGATTGGTCGAGCGACATAAAAAATTATATCATGAACGACCAACTTCCCGACGACAAAATGGAGGCCCGAAAGATCAGATTTAAGGCATCCAAATACATCTTTATCGGAGGAAAACTTTATCGACGATCGTCAACAGGGTTAAACTTACGATATGTCATCGATAAAAGTCAAGTCCAAAACATTTTATAAGAAATGCATGACGGATAATGCGGTAACCACTCAGGTGGTCACAGCTTGGCGAACAGAATCTCTCGACAAGGCTACTACTGGCTGACCTTACGACAAGATGCCATAAGGTACTCTCAGTATTGCGATGCGTGTCAGCGACACTCAGGTATGTCTCACAGACCCTCTGAACCTTTGCACTCGACTTTGCTCCCATGGCCCTTCATGCGATAGGGAATAGACATTGTTGGCAAATTACCCCCTGCCCCGGGGTAAAAGGTATTTCTCCTCGTCCTTATAGATTATTTTTTTAAGTGAATAGAAGCAGCTGCCTTCTCCCAAGTCAAGGATAAGGAAGTCGTATCTTTTAACCAGACTAACATCATTTGCAAGTTTGGAGTGCCATCTGAAATCGTATGTGATAATGGGTCTCAGTTCATAAGTGACAGGACTCGCCAGTTCTGTGAATATCGTAATATCAAACTTACGTCTTCAACTCCCCGTTATCCTCAATCGAACGGACTTGCTTAGTCGAGCAACAAATCAATTATTAACTAAATAAGGAAAAGACTCAAGGCAACAAAAGGCAAGTGGGTCGAAGAGCTTCCGACAGTTCTTTGGGCCAATCGTACGACGCCTCGTACATCTACAAGACAAACCCCTTTTTCATTGGTCTATGTTTGTGAAGAGGTCTTGCTAGTCGAGACTTAACTACCAACCTCACGACACACGTAGGTCGATCACAACCTAGTCGATCTAAGTTACGACCTCGACGCATTGGAAGAACTAAGAGAGTCCACATTAATTAAAATGGCGCCTCAAAAGCAATCGGTCGAACGACATTTCAATAAAAATGTCAAGGCCAAGATCTTTCAAGAAGGAGATTATGTTCTACGACGAGTATTCCAGAATACTCAAGAACCAAACGCAGGTAAACTGTCCATCAAGTGGGAAGGTCCTTATCGAATAACCGAAGTCATTGGAAAAGGTGCTTATCGGTTACAAACCCTCGACAATTGAGACATCCCTCGAAGTTGTGCTGCGTCCCCAAGAAAAAATTGAAGCATTTATTTGTTAGGAAAGAAATGAGTGGTTGGTGGGGTAATTGCAAGAGTTGGCATGGACTCACTGCCTTTTTCAATGATGGTCACCAAAGAATGTGAACCAATCAGATTTTGTGGCTGCCCGGCTCAGAAAGTGGTTGGTACAGAGTTCTGATATTCTTTTAACTCTGTTCTCACACCCTCTTTCTTTTAAACATTGAATCTCACTTCTAACCAATCTCTCTTTTTCATTTTACCTCAGCTCAATGAGAAAAACTCAACCGGATGAGTTATCTCCCCCACTCTTTGATTTTGACCCCTCACCCCTCATTCACTCAAGGATAACTTCCTGGGTAGGAAACACTAGTTAACATGAATCCATGGAAGTTCTATTTAAGTTCACACATGAATCCCATGTAAGTCCTAAAAGAATAGTTGCTCAACAATTTAACTTGAACAGTTAGGCACAAAATGATAACAGTGTTAGAATGTATGCTCATGAGATTTGAGCAATTGAACTTTGAAGATCTCTCAAAACAAGAATATTGAATGAATGAAATGAAATCAAGAGAATTGTTTTGAGAATCTGACAATGTATCAATCAGATCAAATGAAATGGTTAGGGTATCAAAGAATTGGATATTTTGTTTATATGAACGAATATAAACAATTTTAGCAATGAAAGCACAAGATTGAAATGATGAATGATGTATGATGCTCAAACAACATTTGAAAGCAAACGGGAGTATTACCATCGAAAAATAGGTTCGTTTAGAGACATGGTAATAACTGATTAAAATGAAGTACTGAACCGATGTGTGTGAATACTTTACAGTATATAGGAAAGATAATACACGAGTATTGATCTTTAGAAACACACGGTCAGTTAAACATTAAAGCTCAATATGAAAAACATTTGAAAATCGCACTTCTTAATTCATGAAATCTTTTGAGAATAGAGAAGTGGTTTGAACATTTAAGAACACGTTTTTCATGCTTGAAAGTTGTTCGTCTTTCAAACAATCAGAGACGTAAGATTAGAAGATACTTACATTTAAGCCCCCCCTCAAATCATTATAGAATGATTTAGGTCAGATAAGCTCCCCCTGGATATTTTGCATAAGATCCTTATCTGAACATTGAAGAACGGGTCCTGATCTGTCATGTGATCAGAAGCCACAATTCTTTACATTAAAGTTCGGGTTCTAAACTGAAGTGTTTAGAAGCCAATGTCTTTGACATTGAAGTCCGAGTTCTAAGTTGTAGTACTTAGAAGTCAAAATTTTGTACTTTGAAGTACGAGTCCTGATCTGTACATAATCAGAAGTCAAACATCTTGCTCCCCCCTTAAACCTTGGGTGCCTGCAACACAGTTTTAGCTTTTGGTACCCACTGGTATCTGGGTCCTGATGTGTTAGTTGCAGTTCTTGTGGGGTTACATAATAAGAACCATACCAGTAATTAACAAAATTCTTACTTACAAAGTCATGTGCTCCACAGTAAGAACAACAAATCTTCTTTTGAGAAATCCTGATCAAGTGGTTAGTAGAATAATACATATCAGGATTATCAAAAGATTTACCTTTATGCGCTCTGTTCTTGTTGGCATTGATTGTGGATGCAAATGCTTTGTCATTCTTCTTCTCATCATCTGAAGAACTCTTCACTCTCCAGACCATCTGATTTTTCTTTGATTGTTTCCCAAGAGATTTGACATAAAAGCTCGCTGGTCTATCAACAGATTTGTCATAAAACAGATTTGATGGTCTGATCTGACTTGATTTGACAATGATTGGTTTGACACTTTTGTTTTTGAAAACATTTTTATTATGAATTGAACTTGAAGCAGTTTTAAATGAGCAAACTGATTCGGTTGAATTGTCAACTGGTGATTGATTGATTACATCAGCACAAACTTTTTCTGACAAATCAACATTTGCAGCTTCTAAGTTCTTTATCTTTTCAGATAAAATGTTTATTTCAGAAGTAAGTGTGTCAAATTTCTGTTTCAAATCAGATCTAGCCATCTGTTCTTTAAGAATATCTGATGATAGAACAGAGATTTTGGACATGAGCTTGGATATTTCAGTTTCAAAATATGAACGTTCTTGCTCAAAATCTTTTTGTAAGTTCTTGGATTTATCAGAAATTTCATTGAAGATCCCAACATTTCTCTTTTCAGAATTTTTCTTTTCAGGTTCAAAAGAAATTTTCTTTTCTTTGAAAATTTGTCTTTCATTTTCTAACAAGTCTTGTAAAATTGAGATCTGTTTGGGAAATTCAGTGTTTTTATCTTCAAGAACTTTTCTTTCCTTAGCAAACGTGTCTCTTTCAGTAATTAGAATCTTTTCAAAATCAGACACTTGCTTGGAAAGTTTAATGCATCTCAGCTCAAGATCCTTTTTCTCTTGCAAAGTTTCTTAGAAAGTTCAGAAATCTGTTGAGTAGAAGATGTCTTCACACTTGATTTTTCTTTTTCTTCTTGGAGGCTTGTTTTCAGTTCAACATTCTTCTTTTCCAGAGCAGATATCTTCTCTTCGAAAGCCTTAAACTTGTTTTGAAGCTTGACTGATTCATCTTGCAAATCCGATGCTTTATGTTCAGTCGTCTTCAGTTGGCTTTGAAGTTTTACAATTTTTCTCTCTTTTAACTTTAATTCTTTCTCACATGTAACAATTGTATTTTCTTTTAAAGCAATGATGTTCTCTTTCTCTTTAATCTCTTACTCTCTTGCACTATCAATACCTGCAAAAACAGATTTGACATCATCAGTACATTTTGCACAAACAAGAATTGTATCAGAATTTGACAAATTGGAATTAAAATCCTGAATTTGTTTAAGAAGCTTTGAATTCTGATTTTTCAGCTTGTCTAATTCAGCTTCCATCTTTGGTATTTCCGGCATGTACAAAACAGCCATATCTCTTGCAGATAAAACAATGTTCCCTCTCTCGTCTGTAGTAGGCATCTTGTCAGATTATCTTTGACAATGAAATGATCGTCAAAAATCAGAAAATTATGACCACTAACAAAATATGTCCCCCTCCGCAGACTTAGCACGGGGGTTCCGCTACCAACGAGAGAGGTTGACTGAAAGTCAAACTTGGATCACCACTTAAAAAAAAATTCAGAAAATTTCTATCTCTTGAAACTCGCAGATCACTGTACGCGCTGAACACTATTCACTGAGAAACACGCTAAACGTTATGTGCGCGTTTGAAAAACTCGCAGGCCGCTGAGTGCGCGTTTCGAGAACTCGCTAATCAATAAACTCGTACGATGATGAAACTCGCAAACACCTATTCACCACAGAACTCGCAATCCTTGTTTTGCGCGTTTCTCAAACTCCCAAGATGCTTCTAGCGCGTTTCGCTCAAACTCGCAGCCTTTACTTGCGCGTTTTACCCAAACTCGCAAGCTTTGCTTAGCGCGTTTCTGGCCAAAAATAAATCCTTTGACTTGCGCGTTTGATGGTGAACTCGCAGGCTTAGCTTGCGCGTTCTTCAGACTTGAATCTTGCGCGTTCTTCAGATGAACTTGCGCGTTTGCTAGATCTTGCGCGTTTCGACACTTTCGTTCACAAAATCGATCCAAAATGCTTTAAACCTGCAAATTGATTCTACAAATTGTACCAATATGATTGAAATACATATTAGAACACTTTTCTATCAATTCAAACTAGCTAAAAACATGAAATTATAGTGCATTGATCTAGATACAGTGTTCGACTACAAGTTTTATGAGAAACACAATTTGAACAAATTGATCGATCTAGAATCAAAATTATCCTATGTAACCGGAACAAGAATTGATTCTAGTGATGATACTTACACAACCAAATCAATTTCTTGATCCAATTGTACAAAAACAATAAAATTCTTGATCAAACAGTATATTCCAAGAAAACGAGTTCGTGAACATTAAAATCCAAGAATTAATCCAAATTTGATGCGATGATCCCTCTTGATTGGTTTGGTTTGCTCTGATACCAATTGAAATTGTCCTTCCTTATCAAATCAAGCAATTCAATCTCTAAACAAGATCTAACAATGTATATTCTAGAGAGAGAGTAGTGAGAGAAAGTTCTTCATTCATATGTCTGACAATGTGATACAATAGTTCTAGTTACAAGATTAACAAAGCACCTAAGGTATTTATACCAAGGATGCTATCACAATACTTAACAACTAAGTAAACTCATATTGACTAAACTAAACAGACTTTGACTTTGTTAACTTATCTTGACTTGACTTTTCCTATTAAATCTTGGATACAATAATACACTAACATAAAGGCTCTAGAATTGCGGACCATAGACATTATGGTAGGCCCTTGAGGTAGGTATTGATCTTTTCTTTCTCGGTCGGGGCCACATGCTGCACCAAGCCCAACTTCTCAATGAATTGTCAGGTGTACTCCATCACTGATAAGCCTCCTTTTTTAAGAGCTCGAAACTCTTCTTCGATACAGTCTATGGCTCTTTCATTGCAGTACTCTTCCATGACCTTCTTCTTAAACTTGGCCCATGAAAAACGGGCTAGAACGGTAGCCGAGAGGGTGGACTTAGTGACATTCTACCATATGTGAGTTGGGCCCCTAAGCATTTGGGAGTTGAACCTCACTTTCTGGATCTCCTCGCATTCACAAGCATCGAAGGCTTGCTCGGTATCCCGTATCCAGTTCATACATGCCACTGGATTGTCCGATTCAGATAACTCTAGTGACTTGCTACACAAGAAGGACTTGTAGGAGAAAACCCTCCTCCCTTGCCTCGCATCGATCAACGCAGGCTCTTCGGTAGGGATCACATTTCCGGTACCCCCGGATCCAACCACCATCACGTTCTTCGCAACCGTCTGATTCATACGGTTACTCACATCTTGGTCCTCAATCACTTTCAGGAGAAATTCTTGCTCTTTGGCCATAACTTCGTTCATCATCAACATCATACGGGCCATCATCTCCGATTGAGGGGTCACCTCACGTATGACCTGGGTGGATGAAGCCATGTCAACCCATGGTATGACCTCGAGCCCTCCAACCAATAATGGTGGCATGACGGGATTACCGTTGTCTCAACCCTCTCTAGTCGATCGGCAGTAGAAGCAGTCACCTCGTGCCCATCTATACGTGTGCGCGGTCTACCTTGTGTACTTACCATCTTTAGTCTGCCACATACACACGAGAATGGAGGTAAGAAATAGGTTAATAAGAATTTAAACACGAATAAACGTACTACTACATTCATCAATCATCATAACAATAGTAAATCAAGCATGTTCTCGTAACAACATATTCAAAATAGCATTAGCTAAGTAAAATTATGAATACATCATACACAAGAATTCTCGTTACCATTATCATAACTCTCAATTAGTGTAATTATGTCAACTCTAAGACCATCTTATCTTAGAAGTTCTACCCAAATCTCACAAATCATTACTTAACATGTCAACTTAAGTCTATGTATCTTACATTCATACACAGTTCACTTAAACTAGAGCTCTGAAACCAACTTGTAACACCCCTAAAAATAGAGGTAAAATTAAACTTTAAATTAACGGGTAAATGACGGTTATATAAATGAAATCACCCAAGGAGGGGAAATAGTGAGAGCGTTTACATTAACTAATGAATACGATACATAACAACCTACTAATCTAAGTCATGATAAGCCTAGATTACGGATGGGTGTCACTATCGACTTCCAAAAGAATTCTCCAAAATAACTATACGCCGTGCTAATCAAAGTTGTTTATCACAAAAGAACCACTATTGGCATCCGACTTTCCACTCAAGACCTTGGAGCCCCACCGCTAAAGGAACCTGTTATACATGTCATTTAAGAAAACAAGTGTTAGGCTTTACGCCTAGTGAGAACAAACATTTTATATAATTCAATAAAACGTGAAATCAACAATAAATGACTTTTAAATGAGTGAAGTAGTTTTGCTTTGTAATCATGCCACATACGAAACATGAGGTCCAAAAACATCTTACGATGACTGGGGAGACCCGATTTTCAAGGATTGTAGCAGAACACAAAAGTAGGCTATTTTCCAAGTTATGAGCTCAATACTAGGATCAAGGCCATGTGCTCGTCGACTCGTACTTAGATGTGGGGGAGGTCACTCAATGATCCTAATCATACTCATTCACTAGGATTACATTTACATTCCATGGCTAATATCTGGTCCCACATAACCGTACCAAATTGCCTTCTGAGGACCAAATGTCTCAACTACTTACAAACGGGAATTATATCACAGTTAAGCCGACTCTATACCTATGGATCCAATAGTAATAGTCTAAGGCTTGTCACAATTATATTTGTGACATAACTATAATCGCACATATAGTTCTCAAGTTTATCAAACATTGTCATGAGAAGTTTTCTTGCATAAATATTAACACATGAAACTAAATTCATAATAAGGTCCAACAAATGACCATTTCCAACAAAAAATGTTCATCAAATGGTTTTCCGAAGATTTAAGCACTTGAAAAATAGCTATAGTTATTACAAGCAACAATACATTTACTTCCTTCTCAAAAATCCACCTTTACCAAGTAAACTTCCCAATATAGTGAAAATCATAGATGTGACCAAATAGGCTCATCCCAAGAATTCAACCATAAATATGTATATAAAACCTTATTTTATAATACAAATAATAAAACCCTTCATTATACATAAAAATGGTAAAAAAACCTAAAATCTCCAAAATACCCAAGTTAGGTCATGATGTTTCAAATAAGAAAATGTAACAAGGAGGAGATTAGGAGTTCAAAATATAAAGTTTTAAAATATTAGGATGAACTCAAAAATTAGGTTTTATTAGAAAACCCTAGGTGAAGCTTGAGGTTGAAGATGAAGATAGAGATCCTTGTTATCTAGCTTCTACTCTTTAACTTGATGGAGTAGTAACACTTCAAGACCAAAATATGTGTGCAATTAATGCCCCAAAATGACCATTAATGAGTTAGGATGGTTCTTGGGAGAGTTTGGAGAGAAATGGGAAGGAAATGAGAAGTGAGTAATGAAGAAGGGCCGAAATCTCGTTTTTTACAGCACCTGGTACCTTGGTGCGACATTGCCAGGTGACTCTGCCATAGCAATGTTGTTTGGCATTGTCACCAAGACCATCCAGTGGGTTGTTCCTTTGCTGTTACTTTGCCAAATACGACTATGACACTGTCATAGTCGACAGGCATTATAGCGGGACCCGTACCAAGTCCCAAAACTCGACTTTTTCAACGCTAAGACTCCCGACACTTTTTAGGGTCTGCATGAAATGATTTCTTAACATAATTCCTATCATTTATTTGTTTCAACAATGTACGGGTTGACTTTTACTTACCGAAAATTCCGGGCGTTACATATACTTACGATTTGACTTTCCAATAGTCAAACCATTACACTTGGAGTTGTAAAGTCATCCAAAACTCCTATAACCGGTGAAGAAATATGGGAGCAGGTTCGTCATCTTCCAACTGTTTACGAGGGCACCTCGTTCTGATCGACCATTAGAAAGATTAGCGTATTCGGAATTACTCATAATTTAGTGAAGAGAAGCATCTTTTGGGAGTTACCATATTGGAAGACATTGCTAATCCGACACAACCTGGATGTCATGCACATTGAGAAGAACGTTTTTGAAAATCCCTTTAACACTGTCATGGACACGTCAAGCGAAAGACAATATAAGATCAAGGAGGGGTGTAGATATTTATTGCAACCGACCGGAGTTGCACATTGCCACGTCAGGCAATAAAGTAGTCAAATCGAAGTCGTCGTACACTTTGAGCAAACAACAGGTAAAACAAGTATGTGAATGGTTAAAGAGGTTGAAGTTTTCGGACGGGTATGCTTCGAATATTGGGTTGGTGTAAACATTGCAGACTTAAACTTTTTTAAATATATAAAAAATAATCTGACGGATTTTCGATGGAATATCAGTGAGTATTCCTTTAAAATTAACTAAAAATCGTTGCTAAAAAGTCGGCAATCCGTCGGAATAATAGATCCGTTGAAAAGGAGACCCGTAGGTAATTTGTAGATCGTCACTATTCCGTTGGCAAGAGTAGGTCGTCAGTAATGGTAGGAGATTCGTCATTAAATGGGGCCATCAGAGATCCGTCGCTACTATCTGTAAGAGATCCGTTGCTAATATCCATCGAAAATCCGTCGATAACTGTGGGTCGTCACTATTACGTCGATAAGAGTAGGTCGTCGGTAAATGGTCGGAGATTCGTCGCTAAATGGGGTCGTCGGAGATCCGTCGCTAATATCCATCGGAAATTCAATCGCCTACCACTTTTTTGCGATAGCCATTCACTGATGGATTTTCTACAGATCCGCCTTTCACCGACGGATTACTGACGGATATATCCGTCGCTAATAGCCTGTTGTTTGGTGATCTTTTTATAGCTTGCAATAAATCTTTGAAGTCTAACATTGTTATCGCTCACTGTTAATGCTAAAAATCGTCCCAAGAAAGATCTAAGGTCGGTGTGGAGCTTTAACAACTAAAGTAAGCGATCGATCAACAAATCGTACGACACATAATAAAAGTGAATAAGAGACAGAGAATTTGGTGACGCGGAAAACCCCGTCGAGGGTAAAAACCACGAACGATAGCAGAGATCGTCAAGTGCACTATGGACGTCAAACAGGGACGTCGTCCTTTAGAAGGAGTGATCGAAAGTACAAATGACAATACTACAATGAAAAATAAATGAATTGTAAATATATGTTCTTCGTCATGCGATGAAAATCACTTCGTCGAGTGTTGAGAGTAAACTGAGTATTCTTGAGTGTTGCGTATGATGAGTACGAATATCCCAGTCAGGTGTCTCGAATGGTTCTTCAGGCCTTGTATATATATCTTTTGGTCACCACCAATGAGCATTAAATGTCCAACGGTCTTCATAATGATTGATCTTGATGATGCTCGTCCGTTATATCCGTTGGTCATTATGCACTTTAAACATGTAATAAAGGATTCATAAAGGAAAAACGGTCGTATGTAATAAATGATAAACAATCATTAGTTACGTTATAAAGGTCGTGAGATATAAGTCTATCAAGAGGTTCTTTCTGGTCATGGACGCGAGAAACTCTCGAACGTTGAGAATCATGACTCTCGATGTGTATGATCGTCAGGACCTTATCTTAATACAAGGATGGTCCTTAGATTGGAGACGTTTGGTTTTCTTGCGTCGGTCGTGACTTATGAAATTGTGCCCAAACATTTTGCCCCCAAAATTCGAAAATTGGGCAGCAAGTCGACTTTTCAGATTTTGTAACCAAATTGGACACGTGTCGACTTGGAGTAACCGAATCGGTTCCTCGAGAACCGAAGAGATTAGCGTGGGAAGCCTGCAGCTATTTAACGGCCGTGACGTCATAGGGACGTGGGGTTCATGTTGTCAGGAATAGGGACAGGTGTCTTCCATCCCACGGTTGGCGCACAAAAGGTCGATGACAGGTTTCGACCATCTGCCGACTCGACCTGACACCGAATCCCGTATAAATAGGAATATCTGGTTGAATCCTTTCCTTTTTACTCGATTTCGGTTTATTTAAGAGAGAGAACTTTCATATCTTTCGATGAATCCTTGCCAAAAACCTGCAACAACTTTGCTACTGTTAGTTCGAGGTTTAGAGACCATATAAGGTACGATCTCTTGAACCTTAGTTTATGCATTTCAAGTCTTTATCCCATAAGCCTAAGAAGAACTGGGACACATTTGGGTTTTACGTAGCGACCATCCACGATCCTGATTTCGCTATGTTGCCAGACCCAATTAGTACCCTCAACGAGGAGGAAGACGTTGAGGCGTTTCGGCTCTTGGCCGGAATTCCTGAAAACATGAAGCTTTTTCCTCCGGCATTGCTACGTCTAGAGCAATGCCCGAATCGGTATTTCGTTATATACGAGTGTTAATGCCAAAAATCGTCCCAAGGAAGATGTAAGGTCAGTGTGGAGCTTTAACAACTAAAGTAAGTGATCGATTGACAAATCGTACGACAGATAATAAAATTCAATAAGAGACAGAGAATTTGCTGACGCGAAAAACTCCGTCGAGGTTAAAAATCGTGATGATAGCAGATATCTTGAAACGAATTATGGACACCAAACAGGGACGTCGTCCTTTAGAAGGTACACTTAATAGTACAATTAACGATAATACAAATGAAAATAAACAGATCGTAAGATCGTGCTTTTCATCGTGCGATGAAGTACTTCATCGAGAGTTCTTGACTGAGAGAGGATAACTTGGGTATGTTTGAGTGTTGTATGTTTCTGATATGCTTCAGACGTGTTAAGGTGTCTCGAATGGTTCTTCTGGCCTTGCATATATCGCTTTTGGTCACCATAAATGAGCATTAAATGTCCAACGGTCTTGATAATGATTGATCTTGATGACACTCGTCTGTAATATCCGTTGGTCATTATGTGCTTTAAACCTGAAATAAAAGATTCATAAAAGAAAATGGTCGTATGTAATAAATGATAAACAATAATTAGTTATGTTATAAAGGTCGTGAGATATAAGTCTATCGAGAGGTTCTTTTTCTGGTCGTGGACGTGAGGAACTCTCGACCATCGTCAAAAGTGACGATCGTGACTCTCGATGTGTGTGATCGTTAGAACATTATCTTAATACAAGAATGGTTCTTAGATTGGTTTGGTTTCCTTGCGTCGGTCGTGGCTTGTAACATTTTACCCAAACAGTTTGCCCCAAATTTTGAAAATTAGACGGTAAGTCGACTTTTCGAATTTTGTAACCAGATTGGACACATGTTGAAATATGTAGCTGAACAGTTCCCTCAAAAACCTAAGCGATTACGAGGGAAAGCGTGCAGCTGCTTAGCGGTCGTAAAGTCATGGCGACGTGGGACGCGTAGTGTCAGATATAGGGACAGGTGTCATCCATCCGACGGTTGGTGTACAAAAGGTCGATGACAGGTGTCGACCATTTATCGACTAAACCTGACACCGAATCCTATATAAATAGGAATCTCCAGTTGAATCCTTTCCTTTTTACGCGATTACAATTTCTTAGAGTGAGAGCTTTCATATTTTTGACAAATCTGTGCAAAAGATATTGGTATATGGAGATTGATCCTCCTAGTACCATAAGAGGGGAGGCGTAGATTAAGGCTTTCAGGCTTCTTGCCAAGATTCCAGTTGATGTGAGGTTGAGTGCTCCGAATCAATTGAGGTCGGAGCAATGTCCGAATGGGTATTTTGTTTTATACGAATACCCACTCAAGATAGGTTTTTCCTGGCCCTTCTCTCCATTGTCGAGGTTGTTTTTGACAACCTTTGGGTTATCGCCGGGGCAGATGATGCCCTAATTCTGGCGAATCGTTCAAGTAATTGAACGATTGGCAGTAAGTTGGGCGTCGTCTTTTTCGGTTAACGATCTCTTACTGGCCTACACTGTCAAGGCAGAGACGAACCATAAATATAGTCTTTTTTCTAAATATAGGGGAGATCGTGTTCTGGTTCAGGCGACCGCGGTGAATGATCGCAAATGGAATACGTGATACGTTTTCGGACGTATTACGTCGCTTGGCGACGATGAGCAGTGGCTCACCACTTGGTGGAATACCGAGGGTAAGACATGGAGTCTTTTAGTATTTAACTTCGTCTTTTGCTTTGTCTGTCGGAAGTTTTCTAACGTTTGTTTTTGTTTTGCTAGTGATTGACTTCTCAATAGCCACCCCTTCTATCGACTCAACTGCTATGATCGAACGATTCCTCGAGTTCAGTGTCGAGGAACGTTCATTCTTCATTTCTCGTCTTACTGCTGACGAAGACGAGGACGTACAATACGTCAAGTCGTCAGTTGCTACTTCCGTAGAAGAAGAAGGAGAAGAAGAGGAGGAGACCGACGAAGGTACTCCAGAGATGACGGGTAAGTTTTCATCCTTGATTAGTTTATAGGGTCTAGTCGTAGGACGTCACCTATCGGTTTTAAGACCTTACGGGGTCTATTCTGTAAAAGACGTCACCCGCTGGTCGTAGGTTAGTGGGTCTAGTCATTAGACGTCACCATTGGTCGTAAGATCATTTAGGGTTTAGTCGTAAGACGTTTACCTTGGAATCGTAAGATCTTTGTAAGGTCTAGTCTTATGAGAAATCACTTACTTGTCTATTTTTTATAAGTTTAGTCATGGACGTTACTTATGTTTGTATTGTGTTCCTTTCAGGAGGATCGACCCCAGCGAAACCAACAACGAGTCTCTCTAAAAGAGAGGCCCTTGTGCAGCTCACCCGTAAAAGGCGAGAAATCAAAAGAAAAGCTCCCCCGACATCTGGGTCGGGGGTCAAGAAATCAAAGACGGTCCCGAGGGAACCGTCTTCGAAGGCTAGTGGCTCTGAGGCCACTATTCCCGAGAAGACGATGACGCCCCTGTTTATGCATGCCGAACCGATTTTTCAGGATCCACCATTGGGGGTGGAAAGCCAATCCTCTCCGTCGAGGGACAAGGGAAGGCTCCCCAGACGAGTGAAGTTCCAACTCCGATCGACGTGAGCTTCACTCTTCCGGGCGACTTTATATCGTCCGGTCAGCTGGGTAGAAGGTCCCTGTTTTTGCATATGAGCAAATTCCTTCTACCGTCGTTCTCTGACCGATACAAGAACGTATCGGTCAACGACCAAACCGCCGATGTCTCAGGGCTCTCTTTTATGGTGAGTTACTTTTTATTTGTAAGATTTTTAAATTGCTAACGATTGTGCAGGCTCTCGAAGCGGGGCTAGTCCTCAACACCCGTATGGACCAGGTGAGGAGGTTAGTTCCGACTGCCTTGGCAAAAGAGCAGGCGGCGCTGACTAGGGCCCTGGAGGCAGAGGCTAAGGCCAAGGAGGTAGAAGCCAAGAAGGAAGAGTACTCTGTCTGTCTTGACGACGTCCTTAACCAATTTGAGGTCATCGTTCAAGAGAGGAGGAGCTCCGGGGGGCAACTAAGAGAGACCCTGGGCTGAGTGTCCATGACGGAGACGGAGCTAAAGACTACTAAGGAAGCCTCGACCGCGAATGAAAAAGAGGTCGAGGCCCTTAGGGCGGAGTTGGGGTAGACAAAGAAGTTGGTCGCCGCTCTCGATGAGGAGGTGAAGTCCGTGGAGGCTTTTACTCGCCTCAAGGTTCGAGCGGCTATGATGAGACGCCACCTGAGCAGACAGAATCCCCTGACATTTGCAGAAGGTGAACTTGCCTTCTTCTTGGGATCGATCAGGGTCGAGAAAGATCTCGATTCTGAAGACGAGCAAGAAGTCAAGTATGGGGAGGACGCCCCCGAAGGTAGAAATGTTGCGGTCGACCCCCAGCAGCAGGAGCAGGAAGAGGCAACTCCTAAGTTTTAGCTTTTTGTAATAATTTAATTTTTTGCTTTTTCAATCGGGCGACCGTTGGTGGTCGTGTCATGTCTCTTTTTAGATATTAATACAATAACTTTTGACTATAAAACCTGTCGAAACTTTATTCTATCGCAATCTTTTACTTTGTCGAAAAAACCATTACATAAGTCATTCACGACAAACATTGAGAGGAAAGTAGAGATAAAAATTTCCCAAGTAACTCACGACATTTAATACTTTCAAGCATAAATCGATGGACTAACGACTGGGCATGTAAATAATTTTACCAAGTATGCAAATTATAAACATATCAACCGAGATTGAATTTGCATCTAGAGTAAACTTGTCTAGATGTTTAAATCATCCTTAAGTAAAAAAGGACCATCGTGTACGATCAAACAGTAAATGTTAACTAAGGAACTTGCGATCAAGGTAAGACTCCTGATACCAGGTTGCAGATCGTACGGCTTGGTGAGTGTAGTCGGATAGTCGACTGATCCTGAAGTGAAACGACATTAGAGGGGGCCGTTGGCTTGGACAACGACTCTCCGATGCTTATGTCAGTAATAGTAATGAAGAGATAATCCTAAGAAAAAAGAAATACGGTTAAAAGAAATACTTCTTCAAATAGTCATAAAGTTTAAAATTTTTCACATCTAACAATCTCAAATGGCGTCCCCCAACCCTCCATGAGTCGTTCGATGACTGAGACGACTCTCCAGAATTGGGTCATAAGTTGCCACGACACGAGGTTGAACGTCGTCATAAACAACCTCGATAGAGGCTAGTATGTCCACCTGAAGCCAATCGTGAAGGGATACTCGTAAATCACGAAGTATCTCTCCGGACACATGTCAGGTCGAATCTGACTAGGAGTGTTTAGATTAACGGTAGAGGGAATGTGCGCTAATCGCCTAAAAGTATCAAGATCGTCTTGATCCTTGATCGAACTCGCCGATTCTTTCGACATTGCTAGACCTGGAAAACTTATTTTTTGTTCAGAAAGCCCTAGAATATCCCAATCTCTCCTAGGTTTTCTAGCAACGGTCTTGACTCGCATATAAAAAAGTAATAGAGATCATACCTTAAAACAAGTCCCTCTAAACCTCGAACTAATAGCAAAGATTTTGCAGGTTTTTGGAAAGGATTCACAAGGATGATCAGGGAAATCTCTCGCTAAAAATATTCTGAAAGCGTAAAAGGAAACAATCCCTCAGATATCCCTATTTATACGCTCAAACGCATCAAGTCGAGTCGATTGATGATCGACACGTGTCGGACGCCTTTTCGTGTGCATCGCTAGATTATCGACACCTGTCCTCACAACTATCACGCATGCGGATACACGCCACCATGACATAGCGTATGTCAGTTAGAACATCATGGGTCTAGTTGGAAACGAACCGATTCGGTTATGAAGTGACTATAACTTTTCCGTCAAGTGACACGTGGCGACCAACATAAATTTTCGACAAAGATTTAAAATTTAAAATTCAAAATTTTCTGCCTCATTTTAAATTTTGGGAGCAAACTGTTTGGGTCAAAATCCACGACCACAATGAGAAACATTAATGATGCACTTTATGTACGATTGATCTTGTATTAAGATAAGGACCTGATGATCACACATATCTACGACACTCGTCGACACTTTTGTTGACGTCGGTCGAGCGTTAACCGCACGACCATTGCAAGACTCTTCTCGACCATGATTACACTTACATACGACCAAACATTTTTCTTGTTCATTCAATGCAAGTTTAATGCTCTAAAAGACCAACGGCTATAACCGACCAGAGACATTAAAGTCCTTAAGGAGCTTCGACCATTACTCAAGGATTCAATGACACATTTATGATGATCAAAGATTATAAATACCAAAGACATATACTTCACTCGGACACACGATAACTCAGAGATTACAAGCTACACTAAGAAGTCATTCAACTCTCTCTCGAAGAATACACGACTACATTATTGTACACACGACCGAAGTGTTTGATACACGACACAAGATCATTACTAGTTTTTAGACTTGTGTTTCATATCTATCTCGTGAAACATTGTAATACATAAGGACGTCACCCCTGTTTGGCGATCGTAGTGCTCTGACGACTCTTCTTTGTCGTCCGCGGTTTTTTCTTCGTTGAGGTTTTTCCGCATCACTAAATCTCTTGTCCCTTTATTTTTGTTATTTTCGTACGTCTTGTCGCTCGGTTACTTTCTTTAGTTGGTAAAATCTCCACATCAACCTTAAGTAATTCTAAGGGGTGATTTTTGGCATTAACAATAAGCAGTGGCTCACCACTGGGTGGAATACCGAGGGTAAGATATGAAGTCTTTTTTGCTAACATTTGTTTTTGTTTTGCCAGTGGTCGACTTCTCGATAGTCGCGCCTTCTGTTGATTCGGCTGCTAAGATCGAACGATTCCTCAAATTTAGTGTTGAGGAACGTTCCTTATTTACCGCTCGTCCTACTACTGACGAGGAAGAGTACGTATAATGCGTCAGGTCGTCAGTTGCTGCTTCCGTAGAGGAAAAAGGAGAAGAAGAGGAGACCGACGAAGGTACTCCAAAGATGACGGGTAAGTTTTGCCACTTAATTAGCTCATAGGGTCTAGTCGTAGGACGTAACCTCTAGGTTGTAAGACCGTATGGAGTATAGTCTGTAAAAGACGTCACCCACCAGTCGTAGGTTAGTGGGTCTAGTCATGAGACGTCACCACTGGTCGTGAGACTTTTGTGGGGTCTAGTCACAAGATGTCACCCGCTGGTCGTAAGATCACTTTAGGGTTTAGTCGTAAGACGTCACATTTGGATCGTAAGATCTTTGTAAGGTTTAGCCTGTAAAAGGCTTCACTTACTTGTTAAAGTGTAAGGTTTAGTCATGGACGTTACTTACTTATTTTTTTCTTGATTTCAAGAGGATCAACCCTCATGAAATCAATAACTGGGCTCTCGAAGAAAGAGGCCCTTGTACAGCTCACCTGCAAAGGGCGAGAAATCAAAAGTATGGCTTCCCCGACATCTGGATTGGGGTTAACAAGACGAAGACGATCCCGAGGGAACCTTCTTTAATGAGAGGTGGTCTTGAGGTCACCGCTTCAGAGAAGACGAATACGACTCCGGTCGTGAACGCAGAGTCAATCTCGCAGGCTCCACCAGTCGGGGCGGAAGGGAAATCCTCTCTGTCGAGGGACAAGGGGAAGGCTCCCCAGACGAGTGAAGTTCCAGCTCCTATTGATGTGAACTTTACTCTCCCAGGCAACTTCTTGTCGTCCGGTCAACTAGGCAGGAGGTCCCTGTTTCCCCATTTGGGGAAGTTCCTTCCGCCGTCAATTTTCAACCGATACAAAGAGGTATAAGTTAACGATCTGGCGGCCCATGTTTCGGGGCTCTCTTTTATGGTAAGTCTATATTTTCTTGCTTTTAAATCATAGAAATTACTTTTCGTCTTTTCAATCTAACCTGGTATCGTACGATTGTACAGGCTTTTGAAGCGGGGCTAGTTCTCAACACCTGTATGGACCAGGTAAGGAGTCTAGTTCCGACTGCCTTGGCAAAAGAACAGGCGGCACTGACTAGGGCCCTAGAGGCAGAGGCTAAGGACAAGGAGACGGAGGCCAAAAAGGAAGAGTACCCTTGCCGTCTCGACGATTCCCTTAACCAGTCTGAGGTCGTCAGTCATGAGAAGGAGGAGCTCTGGGGCAGCTAAGGGAGGCTGCGTGTCGAACGTCCGCGACAGAGGTGAAGCTGAAGACGACTAAGAAAGCATCGACTGCGAATGAAAAAGAGGTCGAGGCCCTTAGGGTGGAGTTGGGGCGATGAAGAAGCACGTTACTGATCTCAAAAAGAAGGTGAAGTCTGTGGAGGTTTTCACTCGCCTCAAGGATCGAGCGGCCATGATGAGACGCCACATGAGCGGTCAGAACCCCCTGGCGTTGGAAGAAGGTGAACTTTCCTTCTTCTTGGGATCGATCGGGGTCGAGAAAGATCTTGATTCTGAAGACGAGCAAGAAGTCGAGTCGAGGGAGGACGCCTCCGAAGGTAGAAATGTTGTGGTCGAACCCCAGCAGCAGGAGCAACTCCTTAGTTTTAGATCTTTGTAATTTTTTTCTTTTTCAATCGGGTGATTGTTGGTAGTTGTGCCATGTCTTGTAATATCTTTTTAGATATTAATATAAGAACTTTGTGAACAAATTAGACTGTCGCAACCTTCACTTTGTCGTAAGAACTATTAGAATAATGGCATAAGTCTTTCACAACAAGCATAGAAAGGATAATCAGAAGAGAAATAAAGATAGAAATTTCCTCAAGTAACTCATGACATCCAGTACTAACAAGCATAAATCAATGAACTTGCGACTGGGCAAAAAATTAACTTATCAAAGAACTTGCGATTGACGTAAATTTTAATCCTGTCAATTAACATTGACCTAGAGACTAAAGTAAATGGCAAACCTGCTAAGTAATCAAATTAGTTAATAGAAACTACCATCCAAGAAATGGATTAAGGAACTTGCAACCATGGCAAGTTTTTAGGTTATAAATCATACGACTTGGTCATGAGATGATCGTACAACCATGAGTGTAGTCGGATAGTCGACTGATCTTGCAGTGAAACCATATTAGAGGTAGTCATTGGCTAGGCCAACGACTCTCCGATGCTTAAGTCTGTAATATTCATGAAGAGATAATCGTAAGTAAAAAGAAATATGTTTAAAAGAAATACTTCTTCAAATGTACTGCGTTCCAACTTTGAGGAATGTCACGACGGACAAGGGTTTGAAATCGATAAGCTCCTTTTCCAACAACCTCAGTTATCCGGTATGGACCTTCCCATTTGATGGATAACTTACCTGAGTTTGGTTCTTGGGTATTTTGAAACACTCGTCGCAAGACATAATCGCCTCTTTGAAAGATCTTGGCCTTGACATTCTTATTGAAGTGTCGTTCGGCCAATTGTTTCTGGGACACCATTTTAATTAATGTTGACTCCCGTAATTCTTCCAATGCGTTGAGGTCGTAAGTTAGGTCGACTAATTTGTGATCGACCGACATGTATCGTGAGGTCGTAAGTTTGGTCTCGACAGGAAATACCGCTTCGCAACCATAGACCAGAGTGAAAGAAGTTTGCCCTGTGGACGTATTAGGCATCGTACGATTGGCCTAAAGAACTGTCGGAATTTTTTTGACCCACTTTCCTTTTGCTGCCTCGAGTCTTTTCTTGATCGAATTGATGATCATTTTGTTACTTGACTCGGCAAGTCCATTTGATTGAGGATACCGGGGCGTTGAAGTCATAAGTTTGATGTTACAATATTCACAGAACTGCAGGGTTCTATCGCTTATGAATTGGGATCCGTTATCACATACGATCTCGGATGGGATTCCGAACCTGCAAATGATGTTAGTCTGGATAACAGACATGACTTCTTTGTCCCAAACATGGGAGAAAGCAACCGCTTCTATCCATTTTGAAAAATAATCTGTAAGGACTAGAAGGAATATCTTTTTCCCAGGGGCTGGAGGTAACATGCCGACGATATCCATTCCCCATCGCATGAAGGGCCATGGAGCTAAAGTTGAGTGCAAGAGTTCAGAAGGTTTATGTGACATACCTGAATGTCGTTGACATGCGTCACAACTTTGGACGTACCTTATTGCATCTTGTCGTAAGGTCGGCCAGTAGTATCCTTGTCGAGAGATACGATTTGCCAAGCTACGACCACCTGAGTGATTACCACACTCTCCATCGTGCATTTCATGCAAAATGCTTTGGACTCGGTTTTATTGGTAACACATCATAAATTTAGTCCTGTCGACGATCGTCTGTAGAGTTGTCCACTAATCATAATGTATATGGGTGCTTTAAATTTGATTTTTCGGGCTTTCATTTTGTCTTCAGGAAGTTAGTCGTTCGTTAAGAATCTCTTATGTCGCTCGACCAGTTGTGTTCCTCTTCTATCACTTGGACGTCATTTTCATTTTCAATGGACAGCGCCGACAGATGAATTATTGGAACGACGTCAAATGGGGATTGTCCAAGTGTCGACCTAAGATTAGCTAATGCGTCAACTGGGGTATTTTGATCCCTCGAGATCTATGAAATAGAAAAATCTTGAAATTCTTCGGACCTGGCTTTGGCTTTTTTGAGATAAGCCGTCATTTTAGAGCCTTTAGCTGCGAACTCCCCAATCATCTGATTTACGACTAGGAGGGAATCGATTTTGACGTGAAGTCTTGTTACCCCCAAGTCGTGAGACATATTCATTCCTGCGATCAAAGCTTCGTATTCAGCTACATTGTTCGTCGCTCTGAAATCGCACCGTATGGAGTACATCATCTTGCCCCCCTGTGGAGGTTGAGGACGACGTCAAGACCTGCCCTCCAGGCATTGGATGATCTGTCGACGTGTAAAGTCCAGGTCGCATTGTCGAGAGTGGCCACAGATTCCATCGGTACATCTAATTATGGGCTGAAATAGGCGACGAAGTCGGCCAATGCTTGTGATTTGATAGCAGTCATGGGTTTGTATTCAATGTCGTAACTACTAAGGTAGATCCATTTTTCCAGTCGACCTGTCAACTCGGGTTTCCTCAAGACAGACTTAAGAGAAAAGTTAGTCATGACAGTTATAGCATGTGACTCAAAAAATGACGTAACTTTTTTGCCGCTGTAATTAAAGCCAAAAAAAAGTTTTTCCATAGAGGAATACATGGTCTCGGCGTCGAGAAGTGACTTACTTACGTAATAGATTGGAAGTTGTTGTTTTTCGTTCTCTCAGATCAGGACGACACTTACAGCATTTGAGCTGACGGCTAGATAAAGCTGGAGGACCGCATGATCCTCAGGTTTCAACAGTAGAGGTGACGACGCCATGTACTCCTTGAGCTTTTAGAGCACGTTCTCATGGTCGCTCGTCCATTCGAAGCCTCTGTTTTTTATCAAGACATTATAGAATATGTAGCATTTATCTGAAGATCGGGAGATAAATCTGTTTAATGTCCCAACTCATCCAGTAAGTCGTTGGACTTCTTTAAGGTTACGCGGGGACTTAATATCCATGATCGTCTTTATTTGGTCGTGATTGCCTCGATCCCACGACGGGTGACCATGTATCCCAAAATTTTCCTTGCACTTACTCCGAAGGAGCATTTCGTTGGATTGAGCTTCATGTGATATTCTTTGAGAATATCGAACGATTGCCTCAAGTGATCGATATGATCGATTGCTTGCTTTGATTTGACCAACACGTCGTCGATGTATACTTCCATTGTTTCGCCAAGACGTTCTTTGAACATCTTGTTGACCAATTGTTGGTATGTTGATCCTGCATTCATAAGACAAAATGGCATGACCTTATAACAGTAAATCCTTTTGTCTGTCATGAATGTCGTCTTCTCTTGGTCGTCGTGATGCATTAGGATTTTATTGTATCCCGAATATGCGTCCATAAACGTTAAGAGTTCATGTCCAACAGTCGCGTCAACCATAGCGTCAATGTGGGGTAATGGGAACGGGTCTTTAGGACAAGCCTTGTTAAGATCAATGAAATCGATGCATACTGTCCATTTCCCGTTCTTCTTCTGTACAACCACGACATTTTCCAGCCATTCGGGATATTTTACTTCCCAAATTTTTCCTGTCTGGAGTAGATTGTCGACTTCTTCATTGATTACTTTGTTTCGCTCAGGAACGAATTTGCGTCACTTTTGTTTGACTGGTTTCAACGACAGGTCGATGTTGAGTCGATGTTAGATGACCTCAGGGTCAATGCCAACCACATCCTCGTGCGTCCAAGCAAAACAGTCGGCATTACCCTGCAAAAAAGAAATCAACGATTCTTTTAAGGAAGGGTTGAGAGGCGTACCTATAAAGACGACCCTGTCAGGCTTATCCTTATCCAAGACAACTTCTGTTGGGTCTAAAATGTGTTAAGTCCAGTTAGTACTGCTAAGTGCTGAAGATTTTAGTACTGCTAATTGAATATTACTATTGCTTGGAGAGTTAGTACTGCTAGAAGAAAATTTAGTACTGTTTGGAAAGTTAGTACTGCCAACAGAGATACTACTGCTAGCATGTTACTACTGCTGAAGATTAATGCTGCTCATGAAGATAAAGATGGATTGATTGCTTAAAGCGAAAGACTAGAAGTTGAAGATAATGTTGAAGATAATTATGGACTGGATGCTGAAGATCAATATTATTTTTGTAATTATCTTGTATTCTATTTTGTATATATAGTATAGAAGTCTTAGATCAAAAAGATACACAGATATACAGAGAATACGTTTTTGTTCTAGAGAGAATTAGCCTCAAGATTGTTAGTAATCCTTTTTTTAGAGAAGTATTGAACGTCTGTTGAGCTTGTTCAATAGATTGAGGCTTTGGTTGTAATCATTAAGTTAATTAAATATAACTTGTGATTTGATCTCATATACTGTTCCATTGATTTACTGTTAAAGTGTTATTCCGCAAACTTTTTTAACATAGTTTCTGAGTGTTTAAGTTTAATTCTTGTTTCGAATTTCGATCCTGACAAGTGGTATCAGAGCAGAGGAACTCAGAAATCAATAATCATCATAGACGGATCAAGCGACAGTGTTCTGGTTTCAAAGGTACCCATGCTCAAACCTAATGAGTTTGACATGTGGAAAATCAGGATCAAGCAGTACATTCTTCTTACAGACTACTCAATATGGGATATTGAGAATGGTCCCTCAAGTGAAGGAGAGATCGGAGCAGATGGCAAGAGACCCCCACCAAAGACTGATGGAGAAAGAAAGATGAGGCAGACTGAGATGAAAGCCTTGAGCACTCTGCTCTTGGCAATTCCTAATGAATACCAACATCGGTTTTGCAACTGTGTTGATTCCAGAATCCTGTGGAATGATTTGGAAAAGAGATTTTCAGGCACCAAAAGCACTAAGAGAAATCAGAAAGCAATTCTCAAGCAACAATATAAGAATTTCATGTCTACAAAGAATGAGTCTATGACTTAAACCTTTGATAGATTCAACAAGTTGATTGGAGAATTGGCCACTGTCGGTGTCAAAATGGACCAGGATGATGTCAATAGAAAGTTTCTAAGATCTCTTGGTGAATAATGGGTAATGTATACAGTATCCTTCAGGCATAATGATAATCTGGAGGATAAGGAACTTGATGATCTCTACAATGATCTCAGGGTGTTTGAAGCAGAGGTTGAATCAAAGAAGAAGCCATCTGGATATTCTTACAATGTTGCTCTCCTATCATCTACTACTGATTCTTCTGCTAATACATAATCAGTTAGTGCTACTTATGGATCAAAATAGGATGGATCCAATGATTCTGTTTTAGAAGTCTTCCTTGCTAGTCATGCTAAATCTTCTCTTATCAATGATGATCTGGAGCAGATTAATGTTGATGACCTTGAAGAGATGGACATCAAGTGGCAAATGGCAATGCTCACCATGAGAGTCAAAAGATTCATTAAAAGAACAGGGAGAAACAACTTTTCCATGAGAAGAGAAGATGGTGCTGGATTTGACAAATCCAAGGTGGAATGCTACAAGTGTCATAAATTGGGGCACTTTGCAAGAGAATGCAGAGGAGGAATGTCTCAACAGCATGGGAGCAACAATCAACAATCAAACAACAGGATCTCATCTCAAGCACTTGTTTCACAAGATGGAATGGGATTTGATTGGAGTGATCAAGCAGATGAGGCAATCCAGAATCAAGCTTTGATGGCTGAGGTTTCAGAGTCTTCAAGCATTGCAATCCCCACAGAGGTAAAATCTAAACTTTGCTCTAAAGCCTGTCTTGAAACTGTTAAGAAGTACAGGGATCACAATCAGAGCATGTGTGATGATCTTAAAAAGTTGGAGCAACACAGGAGAGAGTCTAATTTGATCATTGTGAATTTTGAATAACAAATTAAGGCATATCAGGATAATGAACTTCAACATTCATATGATCAAAACTATTGGAAGTGGGAGAAGAATGAGTTAGAGATTAAGCTAGAAAAAGCTAGAGAGGAATGTGAGAGAATAAGGAGTGAATTTGAGAAGGCCAAATTAGATATTGAGAAATTTTCCAATGCTTCTAAAGCAATGGAATCTTTACTCAAACCTTAAGTTCATGACAAACTGAAGAGAGGTATAGGCTACAACAACACCCCTCCACCTTACAATAACAACTACATTCCACCCACCTCAGACCTCTTAGAAAGACAAGAGAAGAAGGACTTACCTGCAGGAGCCACTGCAGTAGATCCACTAGACAGAGTAGTTATTGAGGCAGACTCTGAAGAAGAGAACACTGAGGATAACAATAAGGAAGACCAGAACGTAATTCCCTAGAAAACCATATTCTGACAAATGAAAGGGGGGGGGGACCATTTGTCAAGAGTGAGAAAGTGGAGAAGTCTAAAATTGGAGAAGATACTGTTAAAAGTGAGAAAGCTGAGACCTCCAGGAAAGGGAAGGAGAAGGTACAGGGAGATCACTATATGCAAACTACTGTTGTAAAGCCCTGTACTTGTCAACAGAAAAAGCCCCATCAACATGATAAAATAAGGGGAAATCAGAGAAACAGAAATAACCAGTGGGCTCAAAAACAGGGAATTGATCTAAGCAAAATCTATAGACCGAAGCCTTGTTTTATTTGTGGCAAGTTGAATCATTTTGCCAAACACTGTTATTTCAATCCTGTTAACCAAAGAATTACTTTTCAAAGACAAACACAAAATTATGTTGGTTATAGGAAGCAATCAAGGAACCACATGGCTGCTAATGTGAGAACAGCATCAATGAAAATTGGGACTGCAAAATCTCATATTCATAATAAGTTTGCTAAAGAAAAAGAAAACACTCCAAGCAAAGCAAGGAGTAACTCAAAGAATAGGAAAGCAAACAAATGTGTCTTAATTTGGGTCCCAAAAGAAACTAAACTTGTTAGTACTGCTACCTTAAATAGTACTGCTAATAGAAATAATGCTGCTGATAGCAATACTACTGCTGACCAAGTTAGTATTGTTAATAAAGTTAGTACTGCTGACCAAGTTAGTACTGCTAATGAGAATAGTACTGCTAACAAAGTTAGTACTGCTGACCAAGTTAATACTGCTAACAAGGATAGTACTGATATCAGTGTTAATTCTGGCAGGCCTATAATAAAGACGAAGTATTCCAGCCATGAGATTCTTGACTCTGATCATCTCATCAAGACTAAGCTTAATGAATATGAGTATGTTGATGAGAAAGGGCAACCCAAGACCACTTTGGCTTGGGTTCCCTCAAGAAACTAATTGTTTTATCTTATGTGCAGGGTAACCAACAACTCAAGGGGAAGAGCATTTGGCATGTAGATAGTGGTTGCTCTAGGCACATGACAGGAAACATGTCCTGCCTTCAAAATTTCAAAAGGTTTGATGGAGGATGTATTGCTTTTGGTGACAATCCAGCAGGAGGTAAGATAAGTGGCAAAGGTATGGTTTCAAAAGGTAAGATGACCTTTGAAGATGTTTACTATGTTGAGCAATTGAGATACAACCTGTTAAGTGTATCACAGGTTTGTGACAAGAAACATAGTATATTATTTACTGATACTGAATGTATTATCCTTGCTCCAGGATTCAAGGTAGTTGATGAAAATATGATACTACTTAGAAAATATGGATTCAAGGTAGTTGATGAAAATAGTTGATGGCATTTTCATAAGCCAATCCAAGTATGTGCAGGATATCCTTACAAAGTTTGGATTTTCAGATTCAAAGCCTGCAAGCACACCTATGGAAACACACAAACATATCACTGCAGATCTTGAGGGGGAGGATGTGGATGTTCATCATTATAGATCAATGATAGGCTCCCTCATGTATCTAACAGCTTCAAGGCCAGATATTATGTTTGTTGTATGTGTATGTGCAAGATTTCAAATGAGACCTAAGCAGTCTCACTTTCAAGCAGTCAAAAGGATATTCAAATATCTCAAAGGACAACCTAGGTTGGGTCTTTGGTATCCTCATGACTCACCATTTGATCTAATTGCATATTCAGATAGTTATTTGGGTGGTGCAAACTTGGATAGAAAGTCAACATCAGGAGGATGTCAGTTTTTGGGTGCAAGACTAGTTTCATGGCAGTGTAAAAAGCAAACCACAATGTCCACCTCTACAACAGAAGCAGAGTATATAGCTGCTGCAAGCTGCTGCTCACAAGTGCTATGGATTCAGAATCAGATGTTGGACTATGGTGTTACTTTTCTTCACACTCCAATCTTCATTGATAACAACAGTGCTATAAGCATTGTTAATAATCCAGTCAAGCACTCTAAAACCAAGCATATAGAAATAAGGCACCATTTTATTAGAGATTGCAATGAAAAGAAGTTAATTCAGGTTTTGAAAGTACACACAAGTAACCAATTTTAGTTTAATTCTTGTTTCGAATTTCGATCCTGACAAGTTCTTCTATTCGATAGTCGTCAATGGTGTCAAGATCGACCTGATTCTGTAATTTCTAGATACTCTGCTTTCAAGGCTTCATTGTAACTTTTTAGCAATCTCACACGATCTTCTGTTCGCTTTTAACTTCCTAAACACCCCAAGGCGTAGGGAACTTGATTGTCTGATGATATGTCGATGGAACAACCTTCATATCATGAATCCAAGGTCGCCCTAGGATAACGTTGTATGCTACCGAGCAATCTATGACGTTGAATTTGGTCTGCTTGTTGACCCCTTTAGCAAATACTGGGGGAGTAATTTCCCTAATGGTGTTAGCCATGTCGCCATTGAAGCCCACAAGGACCGTCGAACGTCACACGATTTCTGACTTGTCAATTCCCATAGCGTCGATCATGCTAAGGAAAATGATATTGGCAGAACTTTCTCCTTCGACCAGGATTCTCTTAGTCGAGCAATTCCAAATGTGAGATGAATAATTAGTCCATCATGATGCTTCTGCCAATGTTCGCCAAGATATTCTTGATCGAAAGTGATAGGCATGGCCTCCAACTCCAGTTCATGTGACGATCGTGAGATAGGAAGTTCTTCAGGTCCTCGACTAGCGTGTTGCTTAGCTGCCGAGTAAGTTAATCCACAAATATTGCAACCTCCAGTCACGCAATTGACAACCTTCGCATGTTCGGGTGAAGTTGGTCATACATTTACGCCTAACAAGTCTTGCAGGTGGAGTTTTGGTACGAGACAAGCCAATTCTCGTCGTAAGGCGATGCAATCGTCCGTTACGTGGCCATGGTCTCTATGAAAGTTGCACCATATGGATTTGTCTTTCTTGGCGTTGTCTCTTTCACTTTTTTGGAGGCTACGTTGGTCTAGAAATTTTTTAGAGCCTCGACCATTTCTTTAGAAGTTCCTTTGAATCCGTAAGATGAAATCTTAGGATACTGGGGGAATTTTTTTACTGGTGCAATATTCTTTTTGTCAAATCTCCCATTTGAAAGTACAAATGACAATATTACAATGAAAAATAAATGAATCATAAATATATGCTCTTCGTCGTGCGATGAAAATACTTCATCGAGTGTTGAGAGTAAACTGAGTATTCTTGAGTGTTGCGTATGATGAGTACGAATATCCCAGTCAGGTTTCTCGAATGGTTCTTCAGGCCTTGTATATATAGCTTTTGGTCACCATAAATGAGCATTAAATGTCCAACGGTCTTGATAATGATTGATCTTGATGATGCTCGTCCGTTATATCCGTTGGTCATTATGCGCTTTAAACCTGTAATAAAGGATTCATAAAGGAAAAACGGTCGTATGTAATAAATGATAAACAATCATTATCTACGTTATAAAGGTTGTGAGATATAAGTCTATCGAGAGGTTCTTTCTGGTCGTGGACGCGAGAAACTCTCGACCGTCGTCATAAGTGACGATCGTGACTCTCGATGTGTGTGATCGTCAGGACCATATCTTAATACAAGAATGGTCCTTAGATTGGAGACGTTTGGTTTTCTTGCGTCGGTCGTGACTTATGAAATTTTACCCAAACACTCACCATCTCAACTTCTGGAGTTGACACTTCAAGTCGTTATTCAATTGTTGCATTAACATCACGTTTATCTTCTATGATCATATCATGCATAAGAATACATGATGTCATTTTATCATCCAATACTTCTATGCTCTATGAATCTATGTTATCGTATTCGGTTTTATACGTTTATGATATTATCTTGGCATAAAATTTAGCCAATATTATGTTTTTTTTTTTTGCTAATGAAATTTTATAGTGTTAAATATTTTTTGATTATACAAATGCTTCTTTATATATGTTTAAGTTTCGTTGATCAAAATTATAATAAAATAATTTATATTTTCGTTATTACTAAATTTCATTTTAAAAAAAATAATTAAATTATTTAAATATAATTTACAGCGTGAAAACACAAAATAGCTAAATTATAAACTTATTACAAAATATTAGTTAATATATTAAACTTTTAATCAATATACATATATATAATTATCAAAACCTAATATTATATTAATACTTGATTTATAGAGGCCAACTTTATTGATCTCCAAACAATGTTCTAAAAGGCCCGCCACAACAGCCGTCATGGCGTACCATGGCATAAGGCTTGTGTCTCACGCCACGTTAAGTCTGTGGCATGCTATGGACTAATGTGCGTTTTTTGTAACAAGATATTTGATTTTTTCTTTACGTTTTTAGTGTCTTATTTGCTAGTTAAAATATATAACCTAATTTAATTAGTTTATTATCATTCACTCATTTAGTAACAATACTAAATAATATATAAAATAGAAATTTGTCGCCATAAGTCACGCCATCACTTTGCCATGGCTCATAAGACTTGAAGCTTAGCCTCGCCGCCACGCCATGCCTCACACTATTTGGAACCTTGACTCCAATATACAGACCAAGTTCAGAGAGCTCTATATTTTTAGTGTTTTAGTGGTGGGTTGGAGATACCCTAAGGAGGCCTTTGGTTTGCAAAATGTTTTTGGATGGAGGAATATGTCAAAGGAATTTGACTTTGAAGGAATTGGAATTGGAATGGAATCTCATCAGGTTTGAGTACGTGTTTGGTTGACAGACATTGGAATGTAATTTGTTAAAGGATTTGGAATACGTCTGTTTGGTTCACATAATGTAGCTTTGGAGTTTGAATGAAATATTAGTAAATGATCAAAATACCCTTTTTAAAAATTTTGAAACCAAAATCCAACTATTATGGTTTAGATCGGTGGTGGTCGATGGTGGTTCAAAACGGTGGTTCAGATCGGTGATGTTTTAGAACGGTGATTCAGGTCGGCGGTGGTTCAGAATAGTGGTTCGATCGGTGGTAGTCCAGAATGGTGGTGGTAGGCGGTGGTTCAGATCGGTGGTGGTCGGCGGTGGTTTAGATCAGTGGTGGTCGACGGTGGTTCAGATCTGTGGTGGTCGGCGGTGGTGGTTTAGAATGGTGGTGGTTTACATCGGTGGTCGACGGTGGTTCAAAGCGGTGGTGGTTTAGAACGGTGGTTCAGGTTGGCGATTGTTTAGAATGGTGGTTCGATCGGTGGTGGTCTAGAATGGTGGTGGTAGGAGGTGGTTCATATCGTTGGTGGTCACTGGTGGTTTAGATTAGTGGTGGTCGTCGGTGGTTCAGATCTGTGGTAGTCAGCGGTGGTGGTTTAGAACGATGGTGATCAACGATGGTTTAGAACGGTGGTGATCAACAGTAGTTCAGATCGAGGGTGGTTCAGATCGGTGGTTGACGGTGGTTCAGAACGGTGGTGGTCAGCGGTTGTTCAGATCCGTGGTAGTTGGCGGTGGTTCAGAATGATGGTGGTCGGCGGTGGTTCAGAATGGTGGTCGACGGTGGTTCAGATCGGTAGTGGTTGGCGGTGGTTCAGAATGGTGGTCGGCGGTAGTAGGTGGAGGTTCATATGGGTCTGGGTAAATCAAATGGGGAAGATGAGGATAGTTTTTCTTTTGAGAAAATAAGATGGAATGGAATTGAATTATTTCTCAGTTGTGATGGAATGACCAAATCCATGAATGGTGGAATGTGTGGAATTCAATTCCATTCCATGGGAAACCAAACGTTTGAATGGAATTGATCATTCCAATTCCTTAAGATTTCGTCGAAATCCTGCGAACCAAACGTCCCTTAAGTTGTCTTTACATTTGAAGATTTTCACTATTCCTTTATTATTTTCTTTATTCTAACATATACTTTAGCATAGTTGTTAAAACAAAAAAATCATAAATCTTTAAAATCCCTTACTTTAACATATATAGCTATCATGGGCGGATGGTCACAGTGGATATGGGGGGCCATGCCCCCTGCGTTTTTTGGTTGGCTAAAAGACTATATTTTGTGTTAAGTGTAGTAAAAGGAGAAAGTTTTACTTTGGCCCCTCTGCCACTCCACTTGTTGAGTTTTATTTTTTTGAATTGCATATTACCTTCAATTCTTTAGCTTTTATTTTGTTTATTAATAGTTTCCTATTATTGAACTAATTAATAGTTTTCTTGTGTTCTTCTGTGGTATTTAAGAACAAAATTTTCACCACTTGTGTATCATATCAAAGAGTGTTGTAATAATGTTGGGTCTGAAATGTGCTAAGGATGGATACTACTGCTGGACTTAAAGATTAATACTGCTGAATACATTAATACTGCTTGTAGGATTACTACTGCTAGAGGTATTAATACTGCTTGAAAGTTAATATTGCTAGTAGTTAGTACTGCTTGAAGAATTACTACTGCAAGTATGGTTAGTACTGCTGAGGATGAAGTTAATATTGCTTATGAAGATTAATGTTGTTCATGTTGATAATGATGACTTGGAACGAAAGACTAGGAGCTGAAGATAATGATGAAGATAATTATGGAATGGATGCTGAAGATCAATATTTCTTTAGTAATTATCTTGTCATATGTTCTGTATATATATATTCTAGAAGTTTTTGATAGTTAGAGATAGTTTTTGATAGTATTATTCTACATAATACGTTTAGAGAAAATTAACCTCAAGGTTCTTTGAAATCCTTTCTTTAGAGAAGTATTGAACGTCTGTTGAGCTTGTTCAACAGATTGAGGTTTTGTTTGTAATCATTAAGTTAAATCAATATAACTTGTGATTTGAGTTCATACACTGTTTGATTGATTTACTGTTAAAGTGTTTTTCTGCGACTTCTTTAACATAGTTTCTGAGTGTTTATTAAATTCTTGTTTCGAATTTCGATCCTGACAAGTGGTATCAGAGCATAAGAAACTCAGAAATCAACAATCATCACAAACAATTCAGAACCAAGCATTGATGGCTGAGGTTTCAGAGTCATCAAGCACTGCAATCCCCACTGAGGTAAAATCTAACCTTTGCTCTAAAACCTGTCTTGAAACTGTTAAAAAGTATAGGGATCACAATCAGAGCATGTGTGATGACCTTAAAAGGTTAGAGAAAGATAGAAGAGAGTATGTTGTGATCGTTGAGAAGTTTGAAGAACAAATAAAGGCATATCAAGCCAATGAACTTCAACATTCATATGATCTCAACTATTGGAAGTGGGAGAAGAATGAGTTAGAGATTAAGCTATAGAAGTCTAGAGAAGAGTGTGAAAAAGTTAAGAGTGAATTTGAGAAGACCAAACTAGACATTGAGAAATATTCCAATGCTTCTAAAGCAATGGACTCTTTACTTAAATCTCAAATTCATGACAAACCAAAGAGAGGTATAGGCTACAACAACACCCCTCCACCTTACAATAATAACTATATTCCTCCCACCTCAGACCTCTTAGAAAGAAAGGATAAGAATGACTTACCTGCAGGAGCCACAAAAGTAGATCCATTAGACAAAGTAGTGGTTGAGGCAGATTCTGAAGAAGAGAACTCTAAGGGTAAGAATAAGGAAGACCATAAAGATATTCCCTTAGAAAACCACATTCTTACAAATGAGAGGGGGGGGGGGTAAACCATTTATCAAGAGTGATAAAGTGGAGATGTCCAAGACAGAGAAAGAGACTGTTAAGAGTGAGAAAGTTGAGACCTCCAGGAAAGGAAAGGAAAAGGTACAGGGAATTCACTACATGCAAACCTCTGTTGTAAATCCCTGTACTTGTCAACAGAACAAACCCCATAAACATGATAAAATAAGGGGAAATTAGAGAAACAGAAATAATCAATGGGCTCAAAAATAGGGAATTGATCTAAGCAAAGTCAATAGACCAAAGTCTTGTTTTATTTGTGGCAAGTTAAATCATCTAGCCAAACACTGTTATTTCAATCCTATTAACCAAAGATTTTCTTTTCAAAGACAAACACAAAATTCAGTTGGTTATAGGAAGCAATCAAGAAATCACATGGCTGCTAATATGAGAACAGTACCAATGAAAACTGGGACTGCAAAATCTCATATTCAAAATAAGTTTGCTAAATCAAAAGAAAATACTCCAAGCAAGTCAAGGAGTAACTCACAGAACAAGAAAGCAAACAACTTTGTCAATATTTGGGTTCCAAAAGTCAAGAAACCTGTTAGTACTGCTACCTCAAATAGTACTGCTAACAGAAATAGTGTTGCTGATAGCAATACTACTGCTGACCAAGTTAGTACTGTTAACCAAGTCAGTATTGCTAACAAGGATAGTGCTGCTACCAGTGTTAATGCTGCCAAGCCCATAATTTTGACAAAGTATTCCAGCCATGAGATTCCTAAATCTGATAATCTCATCTAGACTAAGATTACTGATTATAAATATGTTGATGAGAAAAGAGCAACCCAATACCACTTTGGCTTGGTTTCCCCCTAGAAACTAACTGTTTTATCTAGTGTGCAGGGCAACCAACAGCTCAAGAAGAAGAGCATTTGGCATGTAGATAGTGGTTGTTCTAGGCACATGACAAGTAACATGGACTGCCTTCAAAACTTCAAAAGGTTTGATGGAGGACATGTTGTTTTTAGTGACAAACCAGCAGGAGGTAAGATAAGTGGCAAAGGTATGGTTTCAAAAGTTAAGATGTCTTTTGAAGATGTTTACTAGCAAAGGTATGGTTTCAGATTACTTTGTTGAATTGGATACTTAGTACTTCTAGTTAAGTTAATACTGCTCTCACTATTACTCCTTCTGACAGTTCAAATATGGTTAAGTATGGTTACTACTGCTAGGTGGTTTATACTGCCAGTGCAAAGTTACTACTGCTTGCCTTATTTCTACTACTAATCAGAGTTACTACTGCTGGTATGTGTTAATACTGCTAGTTTGTGTTAATACTGCGAGTATGCGTTACTACTGCTAATATGAGTTAATACTGCGGGTATGTGTTAATGCTGCTAGGGTACTTAGTACTGCTCTTAACTGAATCCATTATCATATAAATACCCTCTTTGACCGCCAAAAACCAAACGGCTCTTTGAATTTCCTACGAGTGTTCTTTCTCTCTCTTTCTCTCGAATTCTTACTTACCAGTGCGTAACCCTAGTTTCGATCAACAAGATGGCAGGACTCGACTTCCTTGATGAACACAACGAGCTCGCCATGTTACAGAAACCCAAGCAAGCTAAGGGTTTCCATGCTATAGTGGATTTTTTCAAATCGTCGCACATTGCCTACGCACTCACTGTCAATCCCACAATCTATGTGGAACACTTACGACAGTTCTGGGCAAATGCCTCAATACAGACTGTGGAAGGAAACCAGATTATTCACTCAAGGGTTTGTGACAAACCCATTACCATCACAGAGGATTGCATACACACTCATCTATTCTTAGATGATGCCTCAGGTATTACTTCTTTACCTAAGGAAGATCTCTTCCAAGTACTTAGTCGAATGGGGTATGAAGGTCCCACTAATGTATACAAGTTTTACAAGAACAGATTTTCACCTCAGTGGAGATTCTTTGTTCCTACCCTACAACACTGCATTTCACGAAAAACAACTGGCTGGGGTGAGTTCAGCAGCACAATAGCCTATGCTCTTGTCTGCCTAGCAACTTCCAGCAAGTTTACTTTCTCACAAATGATTTTAAGTAATTTACTGTCAAACCTAGATACCAAAACCAAAACAAAACGATTATATATGTATCCTAGGTTTGTACAAGAGATTCTAACCATTCTCTTTTGCTTACTTTTCCTGTTGAGTGAAAGCACGAGCTGCTTCGTCTGGAATGAATTGACGGATCTACCCTCTTTTGAAGAGGTGTATGTACCAAAACCTCCCAAAGGGAAGGTGTTCTCTAACATGAAAATGCCTAGCAAGGACTTTTCTGGACAAGACACTCCATTGTTCTCTACAATGATGGGTGTGTCTCATTCCCATGGTGAGGCATCAGGGTCACAACCCACATCTGACCACCCAACTGATGACCTACCCACACCATTCAGTTCAATTAATACTCCTCAGATCCCTATTGTCAAGCCAAAATCCCCCATCACAAAAATATATATATATAAGGAAAAAGGTACAGAAGGTTCCTTCCCTTCTTGTATCTTCACCTCCAAAGCCTACAAGCCCTCTGATGGAGCATTCTCCATCAGAGAATATCGAAAGGGAAACCATAGGGGTGTCTCCCAACCCCAAGAAGGTGCTCTATAAGGAGAAGGATGAGCATGTGGGCAGCAAGGCTCACACTACTGCTTCTGCACAAGGTGTAGGACAGGACAGTGTGAACATACCTAAGACCTTCCCACGGAAACTTTAGATGAGCAATCATCTAAAGGTCCCAGGTGCCAAGAAACCACGGGGGTAGAAGGTGCTTCTGCTAGGCAGAAGGCCTCTACTAAAAGATCCAAGGATCCTTCAAGGATGGTAAAAACACCTAAAGGAGGTGAGGACAGATATAACTATGAGGAATTGATGGAAACAATTGGAAATGTCAACTTGGATGTCCTCAAACAGGGTGCAGAAATAGAGGAGTTGAAACTGGTGATTCTTTCACAACAAGTGCAGATAAGCAAACTAAAGAAGATGGTTCTAAGGTTGGTGCACAAAAAGAAGAAAAAAAAGCAGTATGTATTGAAGAAAAGGGGAGATGTAAATGATGTTTTCAAAAGGGGGAGTGTCAAGCAGAAGTTGAAAAGAAAAGCCCTGTTGGCATGAAATCTCATTTTGAGGGGGAGTTGAATAGTGAAGCAGAAAAGAAACAAGCAGCAGAAACAACAAAAGCAGTAGAAACTGAGAAAGAAGTAGAAACTGCTGCAGCAGCAGAAACAGAATTATCCAGGGAAGAGATTGAAATTGCTGAAACTCTAGTAAAGGCAAAGAATGAGACTCCCAAAGCTACTCCAAAGGCTAAGGGAGTGGTAATCAAAGAAGGAGGCCCAGAAAAAAAAAAAGAAACTAGTGTGGAAAAGGACAAAAGGAAAGGGAAAGAAAAGGTGGAAGAGCCAGTGAAAGCTTTGAAGAAACAAAGGCAGATAGAATTGGATGAAGAAATAGCTAAGAAATTGCAAGAGGAATTGGAAAAGGAGGAAGAAATCCAATCTGCAAAAGACAGAGAGATTTCTTTGGAATTGGCTACTAAGATTAATGAGGAATTTCAAAGGAGTTTGAAGACTGTTGTTGCTCCTAGAAAGTTACAAAGAAGGCATCAAGGCAAAGGCTGCCATTAAAGACAAGACAAAGACAGCCATCTAAAACATTCCTAGCCAATCAAGAAAGAAGGAAAATGATAAACTTTCTGAAAGGAGCTATTGGAGTTCCTGAAGGAATGTTCACCAGTATGTCATTTGGAAGGATAGAAGAGCTATATAATAAGGAGATGGCCAAGCTGAAAGGGGATTTCACTCAAAGGGTTGAGGTTGAAAGAGAGTTGAAAGAAAGACATGATCTCAACATACAACAACCTTTACCTGACAGTGAAGAAGGCACTCCTATCAAAGAAAAGGCAGAAGTGAAGCAAAAAGAGACTTTAGCTCAAAAGATTGGAGCCATTAAAAGAAAGAAGTCCATTGCCACAAAACAAAAGGCAAAAAGGACTAGGACTGAAGAAGGAAAGAAAGAGCTGGGAAGTGAACAAATGGAAGTTGAACCTTCTGTAGAGCAGCAGGAACAAACAGAAGCAGATGTTCAATCTCAAGAGCAAAGACCAAAGCAAACAAGCTAACAATCTTCAGATCAGCCTAGACAATCAGATGAGCAGGTAAATTTGTACATGACTGTGACTGATGAAGAACCTATGCAAGCTGACCCTATCTCAATGAAAGCACCAGAGATCATTCATTGGGATACTCTGAAGGATAATAGAAGAGAATATTTCAGAATCAATAGAATGGGTGATCAGTTTGAGGTTTATTCAACTTGGGGCAAAGTAACCAGAAGCTGTTCCAGAGCTGACTTGGAAGAAATGTACAAAGTTGGGATAAAACTGTATGAGAATGTGTTGAAAGAAACAGAAATGAACTTAATCAAGATAGCCATGGAGTATATGTACATGATGTTTGATCCAGATAGAGTGAAGCTTAGGATCAATGATTTGCATCATGAATATGTATTTAAAAAGATTGATCATTGGATGTTGTTTGAAAATTGTGGAGTCTACGTGATTACAATTGACAAAAGCTATCACTAGTACAAAAAAGGTCCTTAGTGACGGTTAAAAACCGTCACCATAGGTATACGGTAACGGTTTTCGTGGACATAAAAATCGTCACCTTACTAGCCGTCACTTTTGATACACTTTTGGTTACGTTTAAAAAACGTTACAAAATCACATAAAAAACGTTACAATAACTTAAAACCGTCACTTTAGGTCTATAAAAAATTAATGCTTTTCCTCAAACCGTCACCGTAGCATGTCATATAGTGACGGTATATTTTCAAAACCGTCATAATAGCATGATATATAGTGACATTTCTTTGTCAAAACTGTCACCATAGCATGACATAGAGTGACATTTATAAGTCAAAATCGTCACTGTAGGATGACATACAGTGACCTTTATTTGTTAAAATTGTCACGGTAGCATGACAAACAGTGACGTTTAATTTTCAAAACTATCACCATAGCATGACAAATGGTGACCTTTATTATTCAAAATCGTCAATATAATATGACTTACGGTGACGTTTATTATTCAAAACCATCACTGTAACATAAAATACGGTGACGTTTATTTTTCAAAATTGTCACCGTATAATAATATACAGCGACGTTTATTAGTTAAAGTTGTCACTTAAGCATCATATACAGTGACATTTATTTATCAAAACTGTCATTGTAGCATGACATACGGTGACGTTTATTTATCAAAAATGTCACTATAGCATGACATATGGTGACGTTTTTATTTTTAAAATCGTCAACTTTTCATGACATGCACTACAAAAAAAACATAAATTTCCGACGGCCCAATCCTTCGGTAATCGGCGTCGTAAATTATCTTGTAGGAACTTGATTTACAGACGGATTACCGACGGTATTTAGCGACGGATTACCGACGGTCAGTATTACCGATGGATTACCGACGAATAAGTGACGACGACGTTTACCGACGGATTGTTATTTACCGACGGCTTAGCGACGACTTGATTTTACCGACGGATTACCGACGGCCTTATTTTACCGACGGATTACCGACGGCCTTTTTTTACCGACGGATATGCCGTCGGTAATTTATTTAAATTAAATTAAAATTAAAATTTTTTAAATATTAGATTATATTATTTAAACATTACCGACGGATTATCCGTCGGTAATCGTTATTTTAATTAAAAAAAATAATTAAAAATACAGAAAATCTGTATAAAAACCTATTAAAAAACATTAGTAATTCCTGTGCAGAAATCATTAATTCCTGTGCAAAAATCATTAATTCATGTCCGAAGTTTTTTACTTGCTAGTTTTATATAAACAAATCCCATAAACAAGCAAACAAACATGTTTTCTACAAACAACTCCAATAAACGAGTAAACACATGTTTTCTACAAACAACTCCCATAACCAAACAAAACTAATAAGTTCAATAATTGAAAGGTAACTTTTTTCCTAAATAAGTCCAAACGTAGGCAACTAGTTCGATAACATAAAAATAAAAAATTAACCTAAAGCGTGAGACGTCGGGGTTGTTGAGTTGGAGTTCACCTCAATAGCATCGTAGATACTCATCGTGGGTTTCTATCATATCTCTTTCTTAGCGGCTTCCTTTTTAACCTCATTTTGTCCCTCTTTTAGCAAACGAATCTCCTCGTCGCAGCGGGAAGATGAGACGACACCTTTGCACTTCTCTTTGTTTTCTTTGTTATCTTGTCACAAACTGCTTCTTTTGGTTCCACCACTCCTTTTATAGTCGCTTGGATCGTCACCATATTTGTCACCATCCCCACCACTCCTATATACACACACATGAAACACCCTGCTCTAAGTGTTATATATATAACATATATACACACACATATATATATACACACACACATATATATATATATATATGTATATATATAGAGAGAGAGAGTTACAAAGATGATATTCACACCGGAACAAATCTGTCCAATATGAGATCCTGATGGAAAGAAATACAAAGGTGATGAGTGTGTGTAAGTATTTTCTCTATGTGGATATCATATACTTAACAAATACAATATAAGAAGAAAAAAGAATGTGTGAGAGATAGAGTTGCAATGTTATAGGAATGGAGAACTTGCCTGGATAATCACTTTTAACCAAATGCTTGATGGAAGTTGCTTTCCCTATTGAGTATTGACCCAAAAGCATCACCATGGGCTTGGCATCAAAATCACTATTGATCTGAAGCAGAGAAGGATAAAGAAAGCTTATAATTCACATAATGCTTTGTAGATTAATTGAAACATCCATTTTACTCACGATAAATATCAAATCAAAGCTCTTATATTCAAAAGAATGACTACTTTTGTGCAGATCTGAGTCCCATAAATCATAAAATCATTATAAATCAACAACCACATGTAACTTAGTACCATGAGCTTAAACGAAAACCAAATTTTTTTTATTAGTAATCACTTTCAATTGCTAATAAGTCCAGGGTCAAGTGTAGCAAATAAGAAGATGCCATTAGTTACCCCATGGAAAGATAGGCAGATAAAAAAAATTTGTTTGTGTCAAGCTTTGGTTCAGTAATGCAAGAAATAATACCTCCCAATTAAGAGATGTGTCCTTAAGTTTAAGAACAAAATCTCCATTGGAGCACAATCGAATATCTTTTAAATTTATTTAAAACAATCAGTTTTTATACTCTGTTGAGATTTCATACAATCACAAGATTTGAGTGACCATATGTTACCAGTAGAGACGATCCATTTTTTCTATACCAAACGAATTAGGCATATATTTGGTGTGAAAATAGTCATCAGTCACCATTAAAACAATGTTGGAACTTGGAATGCTAGTGCAACAAAAAACTAAGTGTACTGCATGCCTATAATGCACACAACATTCAATTAATCTTTTCCTTTGTAGACAATGGAAAAAACATGCAACATACAGTGGCCACACTAAGTCGGCTTGGTAGTAGCTCCAACTCCAAGTTGAAGTGATACTTTAGTCTTAAACCATGTAAAATCCACATTCTTACAACTAAGCCGGCATGGTAGTAGCCCCGAAACCCGACCCGACCACACCGGACACCGAACACGAACTACCCGAACATTAATCGGTCGGATATCGGGGCATTCCCTCCTACCCGAATATCCGATCGGGTTTAGAGTTTGGGTACCCGACCGATGCACACCCCTAATCATATACAACTAATTATTCATCTGACTTTAATTGAAATGGGTTTATCTTTAGAGAATTGCCAACTTCCTCTAACTTTCATCCACTGTCAAATACATGATACTGGTTAATAGTAACAACAATTTTCGAGCATTGTACAACAGAAAACTAACATATTTTAGTGGTCAAAGGAACATCTCCAACAAAGTTATCACCCACATACATCTCTTAAGCATACAAGGAAGAAACAAACTTTAAATTAATTCACTTTAAATTAAAGATTAACAAATGGATAAGAAAGCATATATAAAAGCAAGAGATATCACATGTGCTCAACGGAGATTAACAAATGGAAAAGGAATGGATAGTTCATCACATATGGATAAGAAAGTAATTATATTTGTAGAGGAGATTAACAAATGGATAATAAAGTAATTATAGAAATAGATAGTCCATCACCGTGAAGAAATCCAGTGTGTGCCAACAAGTAATTAGTCCTAAACCACCTAAACTTGTCAATGCCAAACATACCTATCGATTTGTATGCCTAATTAATAAACAATCAAGATCCACTAAATTTATTTGTATGCTAGCGAATGATAATACAACTCTCGATGCTTACTTGAACCTGCATAATAAACTTACATAAACAGAAACAAACAGAAACTTACATAAGAACTTCCAGATTCCAGATTTCAAGTAAGAAAAAACAAACTCGAACCTGTTCTTCAAAAACCAAATTGAACCTGTTCTTCAAAAACCAAATAGAACATGTTGTTGTTTTGCAAGATGAAAACGAACTTAACGTCGCTGGTGGTTAGTGGTGGTTGGTGGTGGCGACGTGCAAAACAAGAACTGTTGTTTTGCAATCTGTTGTTGTTTTGCAAGATGAAAATCAGAAATCGACGGAAGAAAATCAGAAATCGACGTATTGGTGGCTGGTGGTGGCGATGTCTTGTGGAAGAAAATCAAAAATCGATGGTATTAGAGGCTGGTGGTGGCGATGTTTTGCAAGACGGTAACCTAATTTTTGGGGGAGGGAATAAGGGAAAGAAGAGGGAACTGGAAAAAAAGGGGGGGAAGAGTTGGCGGCACCTTCTTTTTGTTGTTAAATTTGAGATTTTGTTAAAAAAAAACTTTTGATTTGTATTTTTAATTTTAAATAAATAATTTTTTAGATAATAAATATTTTTAATTTAATTTGTTTTTTATCTAAAATAAATAACTTTAGTTAATAAATGTTGTTTTGTTAAAAAAAAGATAATAAATTTAGTATTCAATATATAGGGTTGGGTTCCGATGATAAATTGAGCTAAAGGTGAGAAACGTGATAATTGGTTATCAACCCTTTAAAGCATATTAGAACCCTTTAAAATCCAATAGAACCGATTAAAGTTCGGTAGAATTAATCAAACCCCAATAGATTCATTAAGACCCAAGATCCTTTAAATCCCGATAGATCCATTAAGGCCCAATAAAACCTTTAAAACCCAATAGAACCCTTTAAAGTCCGATAGATCCATTAAGGCCCAATTAAACCCTTTAAAGCACATTATAACCCTTTAAAGCCTATTAGAACCCCATAAAGCCCGATAGATCCATTAAGGCCCAATAAAACCCTTTAAAGCCCCAATAGAACCCTTCAAAGCCTGATAGAATCCCTTAAAACCCGATAGTCCATTAAGGCCCAATGATACCCTTTAAAGCCCAATAGAACCCTATAAAGTCCGATAGAATCCCTTAAAACCAGATAGTCCATTAAGGCCCAATGAAACATTTTAAAGCCCAATAAATCCATTATGACCAAATGAAACCCTTTAAAGCCCAATAGAACCCTTTAAAGCCCGATATAATCCCTTAAAACCCGATAGATTCATTAAGGCCAAATGAAACCCTTTAAAGCCTAATGTAACCTTTTAAAGCCCGATAGAATCCCTTAAGGCCCAATGAAACCCTTTAAAGCCCAATAGAACCCTTTAAAGCTCGATAGAATCCTTTAAACCCTGATAGATCCATTAAGGTCTAAGGAAACTCTTTAAAGCCCAATAGAACCCCTTAAAGGCCGATAGATTCATTAAGGCCCAATGAAACCCTTTAAAGCCCAATAAATCCATTATGACGCAATGAAACCCTTTAAAGCCCAATAGAACCCTTTAAAGCCCGATAGATTCATTAAGGCCAAATGAAACCCTTTAAAGCCTAATGTAATCTTTTAAAGCCCGATAGAATCCCTTAAGGCCCAATGAAACCCTTTAAAGCCCAATAGAACCCTTTAAAGCTCGATAGAATCCTTTAAACCCTGATAGATCCATTAAGGTGTAATGAAACTCTTTAAAGCCCAATAGAACCCCTTAAAGGCTGATAGATTCATTAAGGCCCAATGAAACCCTTTAAAGAACAATAAATCCATTATAACCCAATGAAACCCTTTAAAGCCCAATAGAACCCTTTAAAGCCTGATAGAATCCCTTAAAACCCGATAGATTCATTAAGGCCAAATGAAACCCTTTAAGTCCTAATGTAACCTTTTAAAGCCCGATAGACTCCCTTAAGGCCCAATGAAACCCTTTAAAGCCCAATAGAACCCTTTAAAGCTCGATAGAACCCTTTAAACCCTGATAGATCCATTAAGGCCTAATGAAACTCTTTAAAGCCCGATAGAACCCCTTAAAGGCCGATTGACATATTAAGACCCAAACATACAAGTGATGACTTATTATGTGTTTATTTACACGTATCGACTTCATAGATGAATGTGTCGTGTATTCGGGTCAATTAGACCACTAAGCACCATTATATCCCGCTATGAACCACTCAACCACCAGTATGACATTTTACAATTTATTAAGGCCCAACTGTGTACGTTAAAGCCCAACAGGGTACGTTAAAGCCCAAATAGGTACGGTAAAGCCCAACTAGGTACGTTAAAGCCCATCTAGATCCGTTAAAGCCATCTAGATACGTTAAAGCCCAACTAGATCCATTAAAATCCAAATATATCCATTAAATCCGAATCGGGTACGTTAAAGCCCAACTGTGTAGTTAAAGCCCAACCGAATCCATTAAAGGCCAACTGGATCCGTTAAAACCCATCTGCATCCATTAAACCCAACCGAGTCCATTAAAGACAAACTGTGTACGTTAAATCCCAACTGGATCCATTAAAGCCCAACTGTGTACGTTAAAGCCTAACTAGATCCATTAAAACCCGATTGGATCCGTTAAAGACCAACTGTGTACGTTAAAGCCCAACTGTATCCATTAAAGCTCAATTGTATGAATGGAAGGTAAAAAATAGGAACTGCCTGTAGATAAGTATATAGACATGCTATTTTGATGTGATGTAAGAATCGATTATCACATCATATACTATATTAAGTGACTTACTCCCCAAAAGCATGCTATGCTCAAAGGGAGAAGCCGGTCCGTCCGATTTAAGTTGAAGTCAATTCACGGGGAAGAAAGAGCTGGCGATCTTCACTCGTCCATCACTCCCACTTGAAGTTCAGAGGTAGTAGGAGCATGAGATGAGGGCTCACACACGAATGTTGTCAAAGCTACTAAGGAAGAAAAAACCCCAGGAATTGAGTTCTTATTCTTATGGGGAAGAGTGAACACTGTGACTGGTGGGGCCCCCCCTTATTTGAGTTCGCACCTGAGAATCGTATCATCAAAAAGACATTGACTGGACTTGAGAGCATTCTCATTGAGTAGGTATGATCGCCAATAACTTGACTTTGATTTCACTCTGACTTGCCCAAATCTATGAATTGCGTCATATAAGGATCAAGATAGATTACTTTTGTCATATTGATCATCAGTCAAAGGGGCGGGTTAGGCGAGAGTAGGCAACTAGCCCATCCTTGCTAGAACAATTGACTACCAGACTTGTATACAAGAATCAAAGAGACAGGGGCTCTATCGATGAGAGCTGAGTTGAAGGCTCGAATAGCTTAGTTGTTAGTTGAAAGACTCTGTATGGGATGTTCTTTCTATAGAGTGATAAACGGAGGGATCTTGCTTTCTAAAAGCCATAGTCAGGCAGAAGGCAGTGTGCAGTCAGCCAGTAGATGACGCCAGAGAGGGATTTGTCAAAGCACGGATAGGAGCTCTACCACGATATGATCTCTCTCATTGAGAAAGCGCTATCAAAGCCGCTGTCCCAATAGCTTCGTTCAGGAGCGAACAACCACTAAATTGCTTGTTAAATGGAGGAGCGGAAGGGGCAAAGTCAACGACTGAGGCCAGAAGGTATGTGAAAGTAGAAGCCAGGGACAGAGAGAGCGGAGGAGAGGACTGATTGAATGAATGTCATTTCACGCTGATAGGAATGGGGGTTATCCCTGTATATTCTATTTCTCCTGTCTTATTGATCAATGGTGTGCCATGAGATGCTTCGCCCGGAGGATCATTCATGGTGAAGATCCCAACATGATCTACTCGGTCAAGTCTGATTAAAGCACTCCACCCAACAAAAGAAGCAACGGGTACTACTGGAATGAAATCGGCATCTAATTTCATAAAGCCCCACCAGAATTATTTTTTTTTAATTTTCTAAGAAAAAATAAATATTTAATTTTTTTAGTGTTTTCGGCGGATTTTCGGCAGAATTAATTTTTTTATTTTTTTTAAAATTTTTTCTAACAAAAAAATAAATATTTAATTTTTTTAGTGTTTTCGGCGGAATTATTATTTTTTTATTTTTTTTAAATTTTTTCTAAGAAAAAATAAGTATTTAATTTTTTTATTGTTTTCGGCGGAATTATTTTTATTTTTTAAATTTTTCTAAGAAAAAAGTTAAGTATTTAATTTTTTTAGTGTTTTCGGCGGATTTTCGGCGGAATTATATTTATCTTATTTTATTTTTAAAGTTTTTCTAAGAAAAAAAAATAAGTATTTAAGTTTTTTAGTGTTTTCGGCGGATTTTCGGCGGAATTATATTTTTTTTATTTTTTTTTTAAATTTTTCTAAGGAAAAATTAAATATTTAATTTTTTTAGTGTTTTTGGCGGATTTTCGGCGAAAAATAATTAATTTAATTAATTAATTAAACTCCTTAAAGCCCAAGTGGATCCATTAACGTTCAACTGGACCCCTTAAAGCCCAAGTGGATCCATTAATACCCAAGTGGATGCCTTATATAGCCCAAGTAGATCCATTAAAGTCCAATTCGACCCCTTAAATCCCAAGTGGATCCAATAAAGGCCAAAACGGTCCATTTAAGCCCAAAACGGTCCATTAAAGTCCGGTTGGATTCATTAAAGTCCAAAACGGTTCATTAAAGCCCAAGTTGATCCATTATAGCCCAATCGATTCAATAAAGCCCAACTAAATCCATTAAAGCCCAATTGCATTCTTTGAAGCCTAAGTGGATCCATTAAAGCCCAAATGGATCCCTTAAGCCCGATCGATCCATTACAGCGTAGGTGGATCCATTAAAGCCCAACTGGATCCATTACAACCCAAATGGGTCCATTAAAGCCCAAATGGATCCATTTAAACCCAAATGGATCCATTAAAGCTCAACCGATCTATAAATGCCCATGTGGATTCATTAAAGCCTAATCGATCCATTAAAGCCCAACTGGATCAATTACAACCCAAATGGATCCATTAAAGCCCAATCGATCCATAAACGTCCATGCGGATTCATTAAAGCCTAACTGATCCATTAAAGCCTAATTGATCCATTAAAGCCCAAATGGATCCAATAAAGCCCAACCGATCCATTACAGTGCAAGTGGATCCATTAAAGCCTCCAATTGGATTCATTACAGCCCAAATGGGTCTATTAATGCCCAAGTGGACCCATTAAGGCCCAACTGATTCATAAACACCCATGTGGATTCATTAAAGACTAACTGATCCATTAAAGCCCAAATGGATCCATTAAAGCCTAAATGGATCCCTTTAAGCCCAAATGGATCCCTTTAAGCCAAAATGATTATCTTAAAGCTCAAATGGATCCATTAAAGCCTAATCGATCCATTATAGCGGAAGTAGATCTATTAAAGTCCAACTGAATCCATTACAGCCCAAGTGGATCCATTAAAAACCAAATGGATCCATTAAAGCCTAACGATCCATAAACGCCCATATGGCTTCATTAAAGTCCAACCGATCTATTAAGCCCAATTGGATCCATTAAAACCCAACTGATCTATTAAACCTCAAATGAATCAATTAAAGCCCAACAGGTATATATATAAATATATATATATATATATATATATATATATATATTTTAAATTTGTTTATAAGAAAAAGTAAAAAAATTAATTAAATATTTCCGACTGATTTATATATTTTTTATTTTTTTAAATATAAATTCATCGAAAATATACTTTGAAATTTTCCGGCGGATTCCCGGCAGATTTATATAATTTTTTTAAACTGTTTATTTTTTCAGAGAAAAAGTAAAAAAAAAAGTTAATTAAAAATTTCCGACGGATTTTTGCTGGATTTTATAATCAAATTAATTAATTAATTTCCGCCGAAAATCCCCCGAAAATGTTTAATTAATTTCCTCTAAAATAAATAATTAAAAAAAGTTATATTCTGTTGGAAATCCGCCGAAAATCAGCCGAAAAAACATAATTTTAAAAAAAAAAAAAAAAAATATTCTGGTGGATTTCCGACGAAAGTCAACGAGGTTTGACTACTTTGGCAGCCGACGGAAATTAGTGGTCAGGTCCTTCTATCAGAGCAAAAGTCAAACTTTGAGGACCAAAACTTGAATTATAAAACCACAGGTCGCTCTTTCATAAAAATCACCAAACATTAAAGACCAAAATTGGAGTTTACTCTTAATTTATTTAAATAATTAAGCCTGTAAGGTGAAAATTGATGGTTTGAGCTTTAAGTTTATATGGATATGATTTCCCCTATATATGGATACTCTTTAAATAATTTTTTACATGTTTAATAGTTAGTTGACCGTTTGTCATTACACCCATCATTGTAAATAAAAAGATATAGAAAATCCTATTTTATTACCCATTTATTTTTTTTAAATGTTAACGAGATATATTGTGATTTTACAAGTTTTTTTTAAATATTGTTATATTATTGAATAGAGTAAATTACAAATTTCGCCCCTGTTGTTATATGTACTTTTGGATTGGGTCCTTAAATCCTAAACTATCACTGTATCATGACAAACGATGAGGTAAATTTCTCAAAATCGTCACTGAATCATGACATTCGATGACATAACTTTATCAAAACTGTCACTATAAAATGACATATGGTGACATTTGTCATTCACAACCGTCGTCGTAACATTAGATACCGTGAGTAAATTTCTCAAATTCATCGCTACATGACATACGTTGACATAAATTTATCAAATCCGTCACCATAACATGACATACGGTGATGTTAATCAATCAAAACTCACTTTATCCTTCCACACTGTCACTTTAGTATGACAAAGGGTGAAGTTTATTTTTCAAAACATTCACAGTAATATGACATATAGTGATGTTTATTATTCAAAAGTGTCACCTTAGCATAACTTATAGTGACATTTATTATTCCGAAACATCACCGTAACCTAACATACGGTGACATAAATTTATCAAAATTGTCACTGCATTATGATGTACGGTGACATAACTTTATCAATATTGTCACTGTAACATGACATACGGTGACGTTCATCATTCAAAACTGTCACCGTAACATCAACATACTGTGACGTTTTCCATTCAACACCGTTATCATAACATGACATATGGTAACATTTAGATTTCAAGACCGTCACTGTAGAATGACATAGAGCGACGTTTATTTTTCAAACCCATCGCCATAGGATAACATACGATGACGTTCATTATTTAAAATCATCATTTTAACATGACATACATCGATGTTTATTATTTGAAAACGTCACAATAGCATGACATAGGGTGAATCATTTCTTTTTTTTTGTCAAAATTGTCACCCTTGCGTAACATATGATAATGTTTATGTTTCAAAACCGCCACCATAACATGACGTACATTGACATTTATTTTTCTAAACCGTCACCGTAGCATAACAAAAGGTGACATAACTTTTTCGAAATCGTCATTGTAGCATGACATGCATTGACGTTTATTTTTCAAAACTGTCACCGTAGCATGAGGTACATTGTCGTTTATCTTTCATAATCGTCATTGTAACATGATGTACGATGATATTTATTGTTCAAAATCGTCACTGTAGGATGACGTACACTGATGTTTATTATTTAAAATTATCACCATAACATTACATATGGTTACATTTATCATACAAAATCGTCATCGTAGCATGACTTACGTGGACGTTCATTATTATAACCGTCACCATATCATGATATATAATGACATTTATTATACGAAACCATCACCATTGAGACATATAATATTTTAAAACCGTCACCATAGCATAACATATGGTGACATTTATTTTTCAAATCGTTACCGTAGAATGACATATGGTAACATACTAAAAACCGTCACCATAACATGACATATTGTGACTTAATTATTAGAAACCGCCAATGTAACTTGAGATATTGTGATGTAAATATTTTATTGCCGTTACCAAAGCATGACATATGATGACGTAATTTTTTTCAAAAACCCTTGCCATACACTAACTTTTGGTGACACAAATTTTTCAAAACCGTTGCCATAGAACTTGGTGACTTTTGGAAACGGTTTTTAAATAAGCGTTGCTATACATATTTTTGTTTTCCGTAACAATTTTTTAAAACCGTTACAACATAAAGCAACGATTTATATAAAAACCGTTACTAAAAGGTCTTATATGCCAATGGTTTTTAAAAACCGTCACAACATAAAGCAACGGTTTTACGAAACCGTCTGAAACCGTTACGTTAGAGAACCTTTTATTACGTTTTTATCTAAAACGTTGCTTTATGTTTCTATGTTTTTTTATAATAGTAACGTTTCTTTATTAAAACTGTTACTAAAACAATTCTATAATTTTTTATGTGACCTTTTGTAACGGTTTTTTATCAAACCGTTACAAACCTATTTTTCAAAACCGTCACAAAAAGTCATTTTTGTACTACTGTATCATGAGTATTATCTGGTTGACAAGGTGTATGACCACAACAAAGCAAAGTTGCAAGGGATGCTGAACGCAAAGTTGGTCTGCCCTACAGGTTCTGAAATGGAAAGAATTGTGGTCAGAATAACCATTAATCAAAGTCTGGGACTGGATCCAAATCTTAGAAATTGAGCTGGAGTTTTGAAAGAATCATGAAGACCCCATGCTGAAGAACTTAAATTCTCAATTTGAAAAGTTAAGCTAGGGGGAGATTGTTGGGTCTGAAATGTGCTAAGGATGGATACTACTGTTGGACTTAAAGATTAATACTGCTGAATACATTAATACTGCTTGAAAGTTAATACTGCTAGCAGTTAGTACTGCTTGAAGAATTACTACTGCAAGTATGGTTAGTACTGCTGAGGATGAAGTTAATACTGCTTATGAAGATTAATGTTGTTCATGTTGATAATAATGACTTGGAACGAAAGACTAGGAGCTGAAGATAATGATGAAGATAATTATGGAATGGATGCTGAAGATCAATATTTCTTTAGTAATTATCTTGCCATATGTTCTGTATATATAGTCTAGAAGTCTTTGATAGTTAGAGATAGTTTTTGATAGTATTATTTATACATAATACGTTTAGAGAGAATTAACCTCAAGGTTCTTTGAAATCCTTTCTTTAGAGAAGTATTGAACGTCTGTTGAGCTTGTTCAACAGATTGAGGTTTTGTTTGTAATCATTAAGTTAAATCAATATGACTTGTGATTTGAGTTCATACACTGTTTGATTGATTTACTGTTAAAGTGTTTTTCCGCGACTTTTTTAACATAGTTTCTGGGTGTTTATTAAATTCTTGTTTCAAATTAATTGTTGGGTCTGAAATGTGCTAAGGATGGATACTACTGCTGGACTTAAAGATTAATACTGCTGAATACATTAATACTGCTTGTAGGATTACTACTGCTAGAGGTATTAATACTGCTTGAAAGTTAATACTGCTAGTAGTTAGTACTGCTTGAAAAATTAATACTGCAAGTATGGTTAGTACTGCTGAGGATGAAGTTAATACTACTTATGAAGATTAATGTTGTTCATGTTGATAATGATGACTTGGAACGAAAGACTAGGAGCTGAAGATAATGATGAAGATAATTATGGAATGGATGTTGAAGATCAATATTTCTTTAGTAATTATCTTGTCATATGTTCTGTATATATAGTCTAGAAGTCTTTGATAGTTAGAGATAGTTTTTGATAGTATTATTCATACATAATACGTTTAGAGAGAATTAACCTCAAGGTTCTTTGAAATCCTTTCTTTAGAGAAGTATTGAACGTCTGTTGAGCTTGTTTAACAGATTGAGGTTTTGTTTGTAATCATTAAGTTAAATCAATATAACTTGTGATTTGAGTTCATACACTGTTTGATTGATTTACTGTTAAATTGTTTTTTCGCGACTTCTTTAACATAGTTTCTGAGTGTTTATTAAATTCTTGTTTCGAATTTCGATCCTGACAAATAAGTTTATACAACGTTTTTGAGCGTCTTACCAAACAATAAAACGTCGTATCTAAATATATTATAATAAGTTTATACAACGTTTTTAGGCATCATAATAAGTTTTTTTAGAATATTTTTATAAATAAAGCGTTGTATTACTATTTTATGGGACATTATGGAAAGACGTCTTATAAAAACAAATTCCTATAAACTATGTGTTCATAGGTCACTTCTCAAAGGTGTCCTATAAAATATCTAATATGACGCTTTATATTAAAAGTGTCCTAAAAACTTGTTAAGACATAGAAAAACATCCTATAAACTTTTTACAAATCAAAGGGCATGTGGCCTAGCGGTATCGGATTCTTTGGCCTCCTAGGAGGTCAGGGGTTCAAACCTCACCAAAGGTGAAGAGGGTGTGTGAGTTTTTCTTTTTTGAACAAAAACACAAGCTTAGATTAATGAGCACCAAACGGAAAACATCGTTTAACCAACAAGAAATAGAGGAAGGTAAAGAAGAAAACGAAACAAGAAAAGAGTTTTGTCGGGATAACTGAGCAAGAGCATGAGCTACCCCATTCGCTTGTCTCCCAACAACCTTAATCGAGAAGAAGGCATGGTGGTGCATGATGGTACGGATACGGCCAATGATATCCCCAAATTTCGAGACGTCATCTTCCAAGGAGGTAACCGCATCAACAACAACTTAGGCCTCGGTTTCAAAAATGATACTTTGCAAACCCAACTCGACGACCCAAGTCATGGCATTAGGGAGAGCTAGAGCCTCGCACTCCCGAACGGGCGGTAAACCACAAATAGGTGTCGTTCTGGCAGCAAAAACCATACCTCGAGCATCCCGAATCACAACTCCCATTCCAGCCTTAGCGTCATCAAAGAAGAGAGCCACGTCCGTGTTACATTTCAGAAAATTATCGGGCGGGTAGTATCAAAGCTGTGAACATTCCATAGGTGGTGCTTTCTTGGGTCGATGACACATCTCATTCATCTTTACCCAGTCCGAGTGAACACACGTTACTCTTCTCACCACTAACTCGGGCTCTCTCGACCTGTTAAGTCTAATTTTGTAGTAATCATTGTATTTATTTTCATTGTCTAACTGTGCTTAAAAGTTGTATTTTGTATTGTTAAGGCAAGGGATATTTAAGTCCCCTTTGTCCTTTGTTTTGTAATTTTTTGGAACCTTACACTTTGAATATCAGTTTACTTGGAGCGTACCTACTCTCTCTCTACTTTCTCTCTCTAGAGATTTTGTGATCTTGGACTTTCAATTGGTATCAGAGCAATCTGAATCTTGAGAGGACTGAGAGATTGTGTTTTAGACTCTGAATTTGTGGATTGAAGCAGAAAACTTGATTGATTTTCTTGATTATTTCAAGAAAATCTCTTTTTTTGGCTTTTTCATCAAATTTGGATAGGATTGTGGTCGAATTTGTGTGTAATTTGTATCTTTAGATTCGTTTTTGATAATCGATAATATTTGATTCATATATCGTTGCATGAATTTCAATATTTGATCATTGATTTTACGATTTTGTGTTTTCTAGAAAACTCGTGTTCTCGTACTGTTCCATTTTCGAATTTGTGATCTAGTGGTTTTTAATCGATGTTGTTAGTTGAAAGTTGTTAGAAAGTTGTTTTCGATAATCAGAGTGTGTATTTCTTACATAAATTTCTTGATTTCATTTGATCTTGCAAGTTCTATTTGATTTTATGTGGTTTACGCAAGTTCATGTAGATTTGCGCAAGATTCATATTACTTTGCGCAAGTTCATAGAGTACTAATCTTTGTGTTAGTGCATTTCAGGGTTTTCGCATCGAGCCTCATACGCAAAGTTCATTTTTCGTATCAAGTGTAATTCGAAAAGATCACTTCTCATATCAAGTGCAATCCGAAAAGCTTAGTTCTCGTATCATCAAGGTTCCGCAAAGTACAGTTTTCGCATCACTCAGCATACGCAAAGATCATTTTGCGTATCACTTAGCATACGCAGAGATCATTTTGCGCATCACTTAGGTTACGCAAATCTAAGTTTGCGCAACCTTCTGGACCCGAAAAGTTTGGTTCGCGTATTACTCTGTCTACGCAAAGTTCACTTTGCGGATCTCTCTTGTTACGCAAACCTTCAGTTTGCGTGTGTTCCAGACTTAGAGTTTTTCTGAACTTCTGTTTTTTTTTCAAAAATGTCTCTGCAAGCTCAAGTGTACAAGAATGACCTGATGATGTCATTGGGGTCTGACACACGTCCTCCTGTTCTGATCAACGAGAATGAATTCGAACAGTGGCAGGACCGATTCATTAACTTCATCGAGAGACAATCGAATGGGGATAACATGATGAAATCTCTGATTGAGGGTCCTATGATAAAGCCTCTAAAAGAAATTCCAGCATTAGGAAATATTCAGGCTACATGGGCTGAGAAGTCTCTTAGAGAATATGATGCTGATGAACTTCTGAGATATCAAGCTGACAGTCAGGCCAAATCAAATCTGATTCTTGCTCTACCAAATTCGATATACAACAGAATTGATTGTTTCAAATAGAATCCTATGCTGATGTGGACTCAACTGGAAAAGATTATGCTTGGTACAGCTATGTCAACTCAGTTGTGCCAAACAAGGTATATGAATAATTTTGAAGAGTTCAAGGATAAGGACGGGGAAAGCTTGAAGAGTGTATTTGACCGATTTTGGGTTGTCATCAATGATCTGTACAAGATCAAAGTTACAAAGACTGAATTGGAAGCTAACTTGAAGTTTCTGAATGCACTACAACCAGAATGGAACAAGTCATGCCATATGATGAGAAATGATGTCCGATTATCTACTATGCCAATTCAGGAATTGTATGAAATTCTGATGTCAGATGAGACAATGGTGATAGAAAAGAAGGCAAAGTTGGATAAGAAGAATAAGACTAAGCCAGTGGATCCAATTGCTCTTCTGGATAGCCAACTGTCTGAGCAAGCTTTAACTGAATCTGCTTATGATGGGTCAACAGATGATGATGGCGAAGCTTTAGAAAAGGCCATGATACTTCTCACTCAGCATTATCAGAAAAGATTCCAACACAGATCTGGGTCAAACAACCTTCGGTTTACTTCCGGTTCAAAGAAAGTAGAACCTGGTGCTCCATTAAAGGCTTACATTCCAAAGTATGAACCTGTTAAGGTGGCTGAACAGAAAAAAGAAGAGAAAAAGGTGATGAACAACTTCAACTGTGGAAAGCCCGGGCACCTAGCTAAAGAGTGTAGAGTGAAGGTAGTCAAGGATTCAGCTTTCTACAGAAAGAAAATGGAACTGGCTGAGAAGAGAGAAAACGAAACTATTCTGATGGCAGAGGAAAAGTATTGGTTGGATCATTCAGACAACGAGGCTGAAAATGAAGAGACCACAGCCATGTGCTTCATAGGTGATGACAAAAGCGATGATGAAGAAGATGATACATCCACAAATGAGTCTGAGGTAATTTCTGAGTTTCATGTTAACTTTGTTTCTTCTCAATTGAATGTTATTGTCAATGCTTTACATGATTTTCGTTCTAAGTTCATATCTGAAAAGCTTGATAATCAAGAAAAGTCTGTTTTGATCGAAAAATTGAAAATCTCTTTGAAAGATGAAAAGACTATTTTAACAGACACAAAAGAGAAGTTTCAGAAGCAGTTGGATGATTTAGAAAATTCAAATCAGACTTATCGTGATTCTTTGACTGAACTGACCTCTTCAAATCAAACTCTTTCTGATAAAATAGTTGTTTTAGAAAAGAAATTGTATAAGAGAGAACAATATGAGCAAACCATTTACATGAACAAACCAAGGAGTGAAGAAGCTATAAAAGAAAAGTGGGGACTCGGTTTTGAAAATCCGCATTATTTAAATCTTGGTAAAACAGAAGTTCCTACTTTATATGAATATGATTATCTTGGTCTTGCAAGATATGCCCCTCAATTTAAATTCTTCTGGACTAGTGAAAAACAAATTTCAGATGAAGAAAATGAGAGAAGAATTACAAACAAGAGGATGGAAGTGCCATTTGTTTACACTTCTGAAAATGCCAAGTATTTTCCTGACCAATCAAAGAAATCCAGAAAACCTCAAAATATTTTAAATGTCAAGTCTTCCAATAAATCTTCATTACCAACTGAATTTGTTGATATATTTGCTAATGCTAATAAGGAAAATGCATCTCCGGTGTCTTATGATTCTAGGAGATACATTCCCCCATTAGTGTTAGAAGGTAAGATAGTTGATCTTGAAGATAAATTGGAAGAACAAAGTCTTCAAAATGATTTAGAAAATGACTTATTCCTTTTTATAATGAAAACAGGTTTTGAAGACAAAATTTCTACTGGATTTTCTAAAGATTTTAAGGAAAATACTCAAGTTTTAAAAAATAGTGTGCATTTGCGCAACCAGTTGGTTACGCAAACTGACACTTTGCGCATGCCGTTGATAGCGCAAAGTTCAGTTTGCGCAACCAATGGGATGCGCAAACCTCCTCCTGACTTGGTGATTTTTGAAAATTCTCACTCCGAGGCTAGTTCTTCAATGTCGAATGCTCAGGCTGATTTCTTAGATAAAGTTTCTTCTTCTGCTTCAATTATTGATGATTCTTTAATGCTAAATGTTCAATATTATAAAAAGAAGCGTAAAAGAAGAAGATCAAAGAAGTCAAGGAAACATGATAGTGTCTTGTCTGAAAATTCTAATTCTTCTGATTTTTCTTTTTCAGATCGGACTGTGAAGAAGTCACCAAAGCAGATATGGAGGGTTAAACAGCAAACAGCAAAGTCCGAATTATTAGGAGTTAAATGTGTAGAAAGTCTTTGTGAATCTGATACATTTGCCATTTGTAATAAAAATACAAATTATTCAATTCAGCAAATGATTTATATTGCAAAGAGTGACTCATATTCTTCTTCTAATTCTAATTCTGATGATTGTGTTTTTTCCTCTATTGATGATTGCTTTCATGTTTATATGAATGATAAATCTGTGAAAAATAAAAGACACAAATCTAACAAGAAGGGACCCATAAGCATATAGGTACCTAAAACTGTGTAATTTCTGTATGTGCAGCTTAGTCAATTATGGTATCTGGACTCGGGGTGTTCTAAACACATGACTGGCAACACATCACTTCTGTCCAATTTTAAAGAAAAAAGTTGCGGTCGTGTTAAGTTTGGAAACTGTGAGACTGCTCCAATTCTTGGTTATGGTGATCTAGTTCAAGGTAATATAACAGTCAAGAGAGTCAGCTACGTCGAAGGTCTAAGCCACAACTTATTCAGCATCGGACAGTTCTGTGATAAAGATCTTGAAGTTAGCTTCAAATCTAAAAGAGTTGCTGTGAAGAATGATAGTGGCCGAGATCTACTAGTTGGAAAGAGAAGATCCAATCTGTATTTTATTGATCTTTCCAAAGTCAACATCCCATCAGACATATGTCTACTGTCTAAAGCTTCATTTCATGAAAGTTGGATTTGGCATCGTCGACTAGCTCATCTCAACTTCAAGTATATGGATCGCCTGGTCAAGAATGATTCAGTGAGAGGTCTTCCAGTACTTCGTTTTCAGAAAGACCGCCTCTGTCAGGATTGTGAGAAATGAAAGATGAAGAAAGCTCCTCACAAGCCAAAGCCTGAACCCTGCACTTCAGACATACTTGATCTACTGCATGTTAATTTATGCGGACCGATGAAGACAAAGAGTATTGGTAAGAAAAGATACGTCTTGGTGGTTGTTGATGATTTTTGAAGATATACATGGGTGAAGTTTCTCAAATCCAAAACAATTCAGACCAACAAGCAAAAGAAAGTCAAGGTTGTCAGATCAGACAATGGCACTGAATTCAAGAACAGTACTCTTCAAGCTTTTTACGAGGATCAAGGAATTCAACAACAATTTTATGCTGCCAGAACACCGCAACAGAATGGAGTTGTTGAACGAAGAAACATAACGCTTGTCGAGGCTGCAAGATCTATGCTTGCTTTTTCTGGTCTTCCTTTGTCTCATTGGGCTGAAGCTGTTTCAACTGCATGTCATACTCAGAACAGATCGATTCTACATCGCCGATTCAACAAAACACCTAATTAGCTGATGAACAGTATCAAACCGAATGTCAAATATTTCAAGTCTTTTGGCTGTAAGTGTTACGTTCTGAATGACAGGGATAATCTGAACAAGTTTAGTCCGAAGGCAGATGAGGGTATTTTTCTGGGTTATTCTTCTAACTCTGTTGCTTACAGAGTCTTTCTGATCTCAGCAAGAAAAGTGATAGAGAGTGTAAATGTCAAATTTGACGAAGCTGCTGATTTGGTTTCTGGTCAATCAGATTCAGAACCCACACTTACTGGAAATTCAGCTTCTGAACAACTCAGTTCAGAACCTTCACCACAACCGTCAAATCAGGATTCTTCTTCTTCTTCACTTAATATTTCTGATCTTGATTTTCTGTTTGAAAATTTTTATGATGATGTGCCTAGATCTAACTTTGAAAATGTCTCAAATGTTTTGAATCAGGAAACTGAGAACACATCTACTTCCAATTCCGCTGCATCTATCTCTGAACCTGATGTTGTTCCAGTTCATCCTGTTGATCAGACACAATCAGAAACTGAGCATATTCATGAAGAATATGAACATGAGCAATCTGTTCAAGAGGAATCAGTTCAGTTACCTCCTCATCCATTTGAAACTGTGTCTATCTCTTCAACTGACTTAGAAGCTTCTGAACCTCCCTCTCAACAATTAGAAGTGGTTCAAGACATTATTGATCATCTCCCTCACACCACAAAATGGACAAGATCTCATCCAATTCATCAAATTATTGGAGATCCTCAAGCCAGTGTGTCTACACGTTCCAGGACGGCTACTTCCAACTAATGTCTCTTCACTTGCTTCTTAAGAAAGATTGAACCAACAAAAGTTTCTGAAGCGTTGGAGGATCCGGATTGGATTATAGCAATGCAAGAGGAGCTCAATCAATTTGACGCACTCAAAGTTTGGAGACTTGTACCACGGCCGAAAGGAAAGAGCATAATTGGAACAAAATGGATATTCAAGAATAAGAAAGACAAAGATGGTATCGTTATTCGGAACAAATCAAGATTGGTAGCCAAGGGTTATCGACAAGAAGAAGTTATTCGGATGTTTCTTGCCTTCGTTGCTTATCGTAATTTTACTGTCTATCAGATGGATGTCAAGACAGCTTTCCTCAATGGAAAACTGAAAGAAGAAGTCTATGTCTCTCAGCCAGAGGGGTTTGTTGACAAAGATCGTCCTGATCATGTCTATTTTCTCGATAAAGCGTTGTATGGACTGAAACAAGCACCGTGCGCATGGTATGAAGAGTTGTCAGCCTTCTTAATCAAATCCGGCTTCACCAAAGGATCCATAGATACCACTCTTTTCATTTATAGATCAAACTTGGATATCTGCTTAGTTCAAATATACGTAGATGATATTATCTTTGGTGCGACTAACAAATCGTTATGTACTTGGTTTTCTGATCTAATGACTTCTAGGTTTTAGATGAGCATGATGGGAGAATTCAATTTCTTCCTCGGCTTACAAGTGAAGCAGCTTCCAGATGGAATCTTCATCAACCAGTCAAAGTATGTATTTGACATCTTGAAGAAATTCAAGATGGACAAATCTACTTCAATCGGAACGCCGATGGCTCATGGTTCCAAAATCGAACTTGATCCAGATGGAAAAGCTGTAGATCAAAAGACATATCGAGGAATGATCGGATCACTAATGTATCTCACTACAAGTCGCCCGGATATAATGTTCTCCACATGCCTATGTGCTAGATTCCAAGCCAAACCGAAAGAATCTCATCTATTAGCAGTCAAGCGTATTTTTAGATATATTAAAGGAACTCCTTATTTAGGTTTATGGTATCCTAAAAGTTCTGACTATAAGTTGTTTGGTTATTCAGATGCAGATTTTGGTGGTAATCAATTGGACCGGAAGAGTACCTCAGGACATCTTCAATTCTTGGGAGACAGACTGATAAGTTTGGCGTCGAAGAAGCAGAATTGTGTTTCTATATCAACTACAGAGGCAGAGTACGTTGTCGCAGCTAGTTGTTGCACTCAAGTCCTATGGATGAAGACACAACTTGGGGATTACGGAATGTTGTACAAAACAGTGCCAATATATTGTGACAGCAAGTCCACAATTGCCATATCAGTCAATCCGGTCCAGCACACAAAGACCAAACACATAGATAAGCGGTACCATTTCATAAAGCATCATGTTAAAAAAGGTACTATTGAATTATATTTTGTACCAACTGAATATCAACTTGCTGATATCTTTACAAAAGCCTTAGATGAAAAACGTTTTAATTTTTTGCTTTCAAAACTTGGCATGTTGAATTTATAAGTTTAAATCTTTACAAATTTTATTCTATATTGTAAAATTTTACAGATTTTCTTTCTTTTGAATAAAATGTGTGTCTACGATCTTTTACAAGTTCTTTGTTTATATTAAAGTTTTATATGTTCAACTTTCAAGTCTTACAAAAGTCGAAAAGTCAGCAACATGTTTGTAGCTTTTGATTTTGCTTTAAAGATATGTAAGTCGGGATTTTTATAGTTTACTTTGCTTAGACTACCTAAATGATCAGAATTATAGATCGGAATGAAAATATGGGCTAAGCATTTAGACGTTGATCTGAGTGATTGAGATGAATAATAAATTCTTAAAAATACAGAAATCTCTGAGTTTAAAAGTTTGTACGTGTGACCTTTCTGGTTTGGGAAAGTAAGTTCCGTGGGATGCTTGTCATCTGGTCCCCTAAGGTCATTCGGTCTGGGAGTGATCGAACCAAACTCCTTCTATCGAACCAGATCGAAAGTCATGTTCTACTGGTATGAATGGGTTTAGGATGTGTCGATGTAGCCTTTCTAATCCGAGAAAGTAAGTTCCAAGGGGTGCTTGACACCTAGTCCCCTAAGGCCAACTGGTCTGGGAGCGACTGACCCAAATCCTGCAATAGGGCCAGATAGAAAGTTACGTTTACGGCAGGTTCTTTACTTAATGAACTCTTTGATTAAAAGATGCCAAAGTGCACATCACTTAAAAGATTCCAAAGAGAACACTCATGTGAAGATGCCAATGTGCACACTGCTAAAAAGATGCCAATGAGCACACATCTCATGATACTTGGTGATATGTTTGAGTTGTGATAAACCTGTAAATTTGTGAAAGTCTTAATTTTTGATGACTTAGTGTCAGTACATGCAAAGTTCTCTATAAGATTTTTAGAATTGCATTTTTCTTGAAGCTAATCGAAATTCACATGCGAGCACACTTAATAGATAGATGGAAGTTTTTGAAACTGAACATGTCTTAACTTGATATGCAATTAAACTTGTTCTTGTATCCAACAACATATGTTTGATTTCAACTGATTGATAAATGTGTGAAATTTTACTGAGAAGCCTTTAATTTGTTTAGTGTTTAAAATTTTATATGTTCAGTTGTTTCAAAGTTTATATTCAGTATCATTTTCTTTTTACACTGATGTTTATATGGTTGGGTATCCATATTTTTGTTAAATGGTCTGTGCATATTTCGAGGGGGAGTGCCAATCTGAAAAGATTTTATGAACCAGTCTGTTTTTGAGGGGGAGTGAACCAAGCTGATAAAAATACTTCTCGAACTGATCAGATTTTAATCAGGTAAGTATTTCTGATATTTTTGTGCAAATGTTGATCTGCTTTGATAAATTCTGTGCATTTGTGTAGGGGGAGTAACAGAGCTTGACAGGTATGTTATCTGATTTTTTTTAGTAGTATTCAGTTTACTATTTTTTTAGAATTTTTTTAGTGCTTATTTTTTTTGAATAGTATAAATAGTTTTGAAATGTTTGTTTTTCTCTTTTTCGCTCTATTTTTTTTAATGAAATAGCATTGTTCATCTTCTTCCCTCTCTCTCACTATGTGCGTCGATTTCTCTCCTCTTCTTTGATTTCAGTTTGATTGTGCTTCGATTCAGGTGTGTTTTCATAAAATTTACTTTGTTTGTTTGTAGTTTTGTTTAGCATCACATTGTTTGTCGTTGATTTCGATTTTATAGTTCGGTTTCTTACTGTGTTTCTCGTTTTCTTACTGTTCATCATCTCTAAAATCATCAGATTCGAGCTTATTTGCTCATATTGGGTATTGGGTTTCAATTAGATAACATTTTCGAACCTCAGGTATGATTTCTTACACTCTGATTTTACGTTTAATAGAATTAATTTTGAGTTTTTATGTTTTTCGTTTCGTCTTCCCGAAAACCTAGGGTTTTCGGATCAAGTGTGTTTTACGTAAAGTCTATTTTGCGCATCCAACAAGACACGCAAAGTCCAGTTTGCGTATCCCGTTGGTTACGAAAAGCGTACTTTGCGTATCTAATTTTGGATACGCAAACCTCAATGTTTTAGTGTGTTTGTTCAAGTTTTGTTTGCGTAACACTTTGGATACGCAAAGTCTACTTTGCGTAACCTTAGTGACCCGCAAACCTTGTGTTGTGTTGAAAATTTTTCAGGTCTAGTTTTCGTATTACGTTCAACAAGCAAACCTTAGTTTACGTAATGAACTGCATACGCAAACTTCAGTTTGCGTATAATGCATGATGCGCAAACTGTCCTTTGCATATCTAACTAGATGCGCAAACCAGACTTAGAAAAAATTTCAATTTTTCAGTTTTCTTACTTTGTTTAATTCTTCTTCGTTTTTGTTCTACAGGTCTTCAAATGTCTTCTCATACCCTTACTGATCCCATGATCCAAGACGAGAATGTCATTCTCGAGGATCCGTCTGATCAAGCATCACATGATACGCCGATGCCATCTGTTTCTTCTGTCGGGGCGAATCTGTCTGCTTCACGTCGCACACCGAACGACGTCTTTCCATCATTGATGTACATCCTACCTTACAAGCCGAACAACTGCTATGTGGATTTTGACATAATCAAAATTCATCCAGTCATTCGTGCTATTCTCAGAGGTCATCCACTTGCACAGGCTCTTACATCATGTGCTGAAGTCCCAGAGGTATACATTCAGCAGGCCTGGCACACTATTACAAAGAATGAGCTGGCTCGTCCGCACCGGTTTGATCTACAAATTGACCAGTATGATTCATTTTTTTCATACAAGCGTCTACGAGTGATAATGGAGCTTTCTGAGCCCAACTCCAGACCGGGCCGAACATCTTATGACAGCTTTCCGTCTGAATAGGAAGTGTTTGAAGGAATTCGTAATCTCGGCTATGTTGGTACTTTGAACAGAGTTCGTGATTTTGATAAGTCTAATCTTCCTCCGGTTTGGTATGCTCTCTTTTCTGTTATTATCAGGTGCCTTTTGGCCAAACATTCTGGAACGGACAGCGCCAGTCTACTCTATCTCCGATTGTTCCATGCAATCATCTATGATTTTCATGTCGACTACACTTTTATTTTCTGGACAGAACTCTCAGAGAGGGTACAAGACAAGCTTACAAACAAGAAGCACAAATTCATTCCTTTTATCAGATTCTTGAAGTTGATCGTTCGTAGTATGCTTAGAAGCAATCCATCTATTCCACGAAGATTATCTTGGCCTCAGGTTCCAGACACCGAAATGACTTATATTCAAAAGCTGAAGAGGTCTTTCAACTATTCCATGCCTATTCCTGCTGATCTTATTACGAAGTATGCAGATCCATCTGATGCAAGTATCATTGAGTATTGTCTGGACAATGATATCTTTTTGGAAGCTGATCAAGATGAACCGGCTAGTGCTGATCGAACAGAACCGTCGCATGCAGAACATGAGGTTGAAATTGACACAGCTGCTAAACAAGAGGTTGAAACAGCTGTTGAACAAGAGGTTGAAACAATTGCTGAAATAGAGGTTGACATAGTTGTTGAACAGGAAGTTGAAGTCTCTGCCGCACAAGAAGTTGAGGCAGCAGTTGCAACTCAACAAATTGGTGTTGTTTTATCTGAAGTTGCTACTGATGTTGCTATTAATCTTAAGGATGTTGATGATGATACTACTGCTGATGTAGATGCTGATGAAGATGGTGATAGAGATGCCAATATTGGTGATGATTTTCCTAGAGATGAAGATGTGCATGATGATGATTATGAGGGTGATGATGGTGATGATGCTGATCAACCAAGTCTTCGGGTCTATGCAAGACATTCCACGGAACCAGAAGTTGGTGTTTCAACAGAAGTTGTTTCTGAAGATGATTCTGTTCCTGTTAATCCTTCTGTTGCTCGTCTTCAAATAGATGAATTAGATACAACATTTGATTAAGCCTCTGCTTTGGTACAAAGTCAAGCTCCAGCAACTTCGCTTGCGGCTATTCAGTCTACAACAGTTTCAGCTGTAGAGCTTTCTTCTGTTCAAGCTCAGGTTTCTTCTGAGAAATTTTCTACTTTGAATGAAGTCATTCGTCAGTTATCAGAGAGAATGGATGCAGAAAAGGAAGCACAAATTCAGAAGTTGAAGACATTCTTCAATGGCAAGATGCCTGAGATTGATCCGTCTCTCATTCCTCCAGAAATTCCCTTCAGAAAACCTACTGGCGTTATTATCAGAGATTCTTCGTCTGTCCCAGTTTCTACAACTTCACCAATAGTTTCTCTACCGACTCCTCCCGTATTCACTATGTCTGCTGGACTCTCCACATCAATTTCTTCTGCTACAGCTTTCAGGTCTTCTTTGCATGATCTGCCTATTTCTGAATTATTTGATATGTTGTATGCACGTCTTCTTTCCATATCTCCGCCGGAACATCAAGATCAGGATCTGCTTTCTCTGCTGAGAAATTTCCAACCTCAAGCGCCTTCATCTGATTCTGACAGGATTACAGCGTTATCTGAAGAATTCCATTCTTTCAGATCAGAAGTTCGAACCAATTTTGCAGATTTAAGGTCTTTCATAACTCAATCTTTTTTTGATCTTGCTAACCGGTTTAATATTCTTCAACAAAGCTGCAGAACAGAGGTCGACCCGTCTCTTAAGAGCCGACATGACCAAGATGATCCCGATCATCAAGGCCATGAGGGGGAGATGGCTAAGAGACCAAGAATGGAAGGAACTTCTTCATTGAGAGCTAATCAAACTCAAGAAGAAGCGGTTGGTGGATCTGAACAGAGTGCTGAAAATGTTGAAGATTGCAACGTTAATGACTTGGTGAATTTGTTGATTGATAGGGTTGATTCTTCTTCAATGTCTGACTTTGTCAAAGTTTTTGAACAGAACAAAGAGAAAAACTGGCAGATTGTGGTTTATGAAGATCCAGACATTGTTTCTAGTCCAGTTGTAGTTGCTAATGCTGAAATTGTATTTCTTTTCGAACATTATTGAAATTAATTCAGATGATGATGATGATTCTAAGTATGAAAAAGTCTGTAAAGTGAAGATAGAAGATTGTGATGACATCATTATCATTTCTGATACAGAAGATGATTCAGTGTTCATGGATGCAAAAGATGAAGAAGAGGCAGAATTGTTATACAGTGATCTTCCTGCTTATGGTGAGGTTCCTGAAACTGCTAAAGCTACATCTACTCCTGCTACTAGTTCAGCTCCGACTACCACTATTCCTTCAAGTTCATTTGAAGTTGGTCAGTCGTCAAGAGCACAAGATGATGTTCCACCTTCTGATCCTGTGATTCCACCATCTATTCTAGAAGAAGGACCAGCTTTATCTAGACAACAGAGACAGAGGAGTTTGCAACAGAGGTACATGGCTTCAAGACTAAGATCAGCTTTTCTAGAAGACACTCAGAGTAACATCTTTGTTTCTAGAAGAAGGCCAATTAACATCTATGCAATTCTTGGAGTAGAGAAAGAGTCAGATGCCTATCAATATGAATACTTAATGTTCATTAAGTGCCAGCGCAAAAGGAATAATACCGTTTCTTCTCCACACTTGATTGTTCGAGTCATCAGTGTCACAATCAACAAGTTTGTGAATATCTAGTATCCTGACTTTGAAGTTGAAAGAAGAGACTGCAGGCGGTATAAATTCTCAGAGGCAGACTTCACTGACCTTTCTATAGATGACATTGAGTTCTTATATGACCATTTCAGGAATCTCTATCATAGATCACAGGATGTTTCACAAGCTTTGTTCGTCATCAAAAGATTCATTCGACGGCAAATCCGATTCTTCTGAGTTTTTGATTTCCAGATGGCCATTGAAAGTTTTCAACCGGTTGTTAATCTTCAAAGGCCCAACCGAAGCTTGCCAAACTTAGAATCTTATCCTCTTATCACCATAGTTGAAGATCCATATGGAGTTGTGTACAAGAATGGCTCAAATGAAAAATGCTTTCTCAGATTTGAATAAATTGCTCATTACTCTGATGGAACTTTGAAAGTGATCAAGCTTCAGTTGGAGCAACGTCTGAAGGAGGCTAAAAGAAGATTTTTGGAAACAAGATGTAATGCATTTCTGGTTGATAATGATGAAATTCGACTTCTCCAGAAGACATTAAATACAATTCAAGAGAGATTGAATTTCCGCTCCACTCTGCGACGCTTAGAAGTTTTAATTGGTCTGAATCGACTTCGTCAAAGAGAGGAGCGTCAATGATTACAAAGGGGGAGATTGTTAAGTCTAATTTTGTAGTAATCATCTTATTTATTTTCATTGTCTAACTGTGCTTAAAAATTGTATTATGTATTGTTAAGGCAAGGGGTATTTAAGTCCCCTTTGTCCTTTGTTTTGTAATTTTTTGGAACCTTACACTTTGAATATCAGTTTACTTGGAGCGTACCTACTCTCTCTCTCTACTTTCTCTCTCTAGAGATTTTGTGATCTTGGACTTTCACGACCCATTTAACCAGAGAACCTCATTTCCCCGGTACCAAAGACTCCAGACTATCATCATGAATTTATCAGCAATAAAATTTGGGTTATTCTTGATAAAGGAGAATAAAAGTTCTGAAAAAGAGTTAGACCCAGCAGCTTCGCAGTCCACGAGATCCCATAAACTTGCCTTTCGCTAAACCTCCCTCGCAGTCAGACAATCAACGAACAAATGCCAATTATTCTCTGGATTACATTGACAAATAAGACAAGTACATGAGGTATGAATGCCACGCGCCAGAAGGTTAACTCGACTGGGAAGAACATCACGAGAAACTCTCCAGATAAAGTTACGAACTTATGGGGTATCCTAGCCTGCCAGATTCGGGACCACTCGCCTTCAATAAATAGATGGGAATTCGAATCTATTCTTTCGGTAATTACTCGGTAACCTGTCTTAACAGAATAATACTCATTTGGATCCCAATGCCAAACAATTGTATCTGTATCCGAAGCCAACGATGGAGAAATGCGGGTAATTTCCTTTCTATCACGAGGGGAGAACAACTGATTTGTTTTACCTAAGTCCCATAATTTTGAGACGGGGAGAAGTAGGTCGCTAACCCGAAGGTTAGGCTCGGACTCAAGGGTAGGCGTCTCGATCTGAAAGTTACGGTCGTCTCGAAGCCAGGGGTCATGCCACACCCTAATGGATGTTCCAGAACCTATTTTCCATCTACAACCCTCTTTCAGGACAAGTTGGGATTGCCAGATACTTCTCCAAATGAAACTAGGGGAGTGTCCAAACCGGGCCTCCAAGAAATTCCCCCGAGGGTAGTATTTGGCTCTAAAAACCTTGCTGACTATCGTATCTGGATTGGCTAATAGGCTCCAACCTTGCTTTCCCAACATGGCTAGATTGAAAACAATAAAGTTCCTGTATCTAAGCCCACCTTTGCTTCTCGGAATGCAGAGACGTTCCCAATAGAGCCAATTCATCGAACGAGACCCATCCATTTTAGAACCCCACCAGAAAGAATTTAACATACGCTCAAGCTCCATAACTGTAGATGAAGGCATCATGAATACACTCATAAAATAAATCAGAATCGCTTACGCTGCTGAACGAATAAGAGTTGGCTTACCGGCCTTAGAAATGGGTCGGTGTCGCCAAGCTTGTAATTGTTGCCAAAGACGATCCTTAAGATGAGCGAAAATTTGTCGTTTACTACGACCAATAATAGAGGGAAGCCCCAAGTATTTACCTGTATTTAGGGGGTTAGAGACTCCCACCAATAAAAAACTCGCTTCTTTGAGTTCGGGGGCAAGGTTATGACTGCACATAATGCCAGATTTGCTAAAGTTTATAGCTTGACCCGAAGCAGTTTCATAGATGTTGAGGATGTTTTTGGGAACTCTACTCTCCTCAATAGTGGCATGACAAAAAAGTAAGGCATCATCGGTAAAAAAAAAAAGACGAGAGATTGACGGAGCACCCCAAGAAACCTTACAACCATGCAGCCTACCATGGTTCTCCGCATCTCGAATTAGAGTTGAGAGTCCTTTCATGCAGATGATAAAGAGGTAAGGTGAGAGTGGGTTTCCTTGTCGTAGTCCCCTGTAAGGTCGAATGGTTCCAACAATTTTGTCATTTACTTGTACAAAGTATTTGACAGACTCTACACAAAGCATGATCTTCTCGACCCACCGATTAGAAAAACCAAGCGATAACATGATTTGACGAAGGTATCGCCAATCCATTCGATCATAAGCTTTTGAAATATCAATTTTTATAGCAACATCGACAAATTTTCTCTGAGTGTTTCTTTTCATGCTATGAAGGAGCTCAAGAGCAAGAAGAACATTATCCGTAATCAACCGTCCCTTGATAAAAGCAGATTGATTTTCCGAGACCACTTTGAGAAGAAGAGGTTTTAGCCGGTTAGCCAACACTTTTGTCACAATTTTAAGAATGACATTACACAAGGCAATCGAACTTAAGTCTTTCATGGAGGAATGATTATCACATTTAGGAACTAAAGTGATCATTGTGTCATTGATTCTCTCGGGGAGGACCCCATCTCGTAACCAAGAAACTTCAGCCGTAAAAATGTCATCCCCAATGATTGGCCAAAACTTTTGATAAAACAGTGGATTAAGACTATCATGACCCGACGATTTTTCTGGATGCATTTAGAAGATAGCAATACGAAATTCCTCCTTTGAAAAGGAGCATCCAGACGATCATTATCAGCATCTGTAAGTCATGGCCTAACAAGGTTGGTGATCAACTCAGGAGAGACACTATAACTCGAGAATAAGGTAGTGAAGTATGACGAAGCCAGATCGCAAAGAACATTCTCGTCTGAGACCCATTGGCCTCCCTCATCCCAAAGTTTTGAACCCGGTTCCTTTTGCGACGACCATTGGCATACGCATGGAAAAACTTAGTACTAGAATCTCCTTCTTTCAACCAAAAATTTTATGACCGTTGCCTCCAGTGTTCCTCCTCCTTTAGAAGAAGCGATAAAAGTCGAGTTCTTTCCAAATCATAAGACTCTGAATCGGTAGGGAACCTGTTGTTTCGGAGTTGAGATTTCGCCCACACGAGGACAACCGATTAGCAATAAACTTTAGTTTGCTCGAAAGGTTTAAATTCATAGATTCCAACCAAAACTCATTGACGACCACTTCAAATGAAGATTCCTGTAACCATTTATTCTCAAAACGAATCATATAACGGGAGTGGGAAGGATCATGTACCTGGGTTTGAAGGAGAATCTGGGAATGGTCCGATATAGGAGCGTAAGAATTGGCAAGAGCATAATCCGGAAAAGTCGTCAACCATGCATTATTGCCCATCGCTCTATCGAGCCTCTCCAAAATTTCATTCGGTTTGCCTTTGTGGCGAGACCATGTGAATGGGTAGCCTGACATTAGAAGGTCCAATAATCCACAATCGTCAAGAGCTTCTCAAAAGCCTCTAATACACCAATATGGGTAATCATGAACGCTACGCTTCTCATCTTCAGATAAGAGGTCATTACAATCTCCAATAACCACCCACGGGAGAGTGGAACGAGTAGCTAATGATCACAAAATATCCCAAGACTCGCGTCTACGGGAATGTTCCGGGGAGCCATAAAAACCGGTAGCTCGCCAAGTTCCATGCATGTAATCATTAATTTGCAAATCGATATGATTAAGAGAATAGGACAAGAGCAAACATTCAACTTTATTCCTCCATAAAACAAACATACCACCACTATGACCATTACAGTTGACAGCCAAATAAGAACCAAAACCAACACTTAACTTAACACTATCAGTTTTAACTTCGCTAACAAGAGTTTCGAATAAGAAAATAACATCAGGACGGTGAGCTCGGATGATCTCCGAGGAACAGAAACCGCCTTAAAATTGCCAATTCCACGGCAGTTCCAACTTAAGATTTTCATTGCGAAGGGCAGGCCCGGAATCCGGGACCCGCCAACATTTCGATTGCTTGATCGCCTACAAACTCGTTCTCCACCCCCTTCGCCTTAGTTATCTCAGTTGCTTTGCTACTTTCACATGCCTCAATACCCGTATCCATATCTATGCACTTAGTATTTGTGCATGCAATTTTAATCTTCTGTCCCATGCTTAGAAAATTTCCCCTTCGACATTTCCGTTCTTCTGCAATCTCCAAGCCAGTTTGTTCCATATTAGGATAAGATAGGATATCATTTAAGCTACTGATGGGGGTTTCCTTTTTGGTTTCAATATTCCCACCGAAAATTAGGCAATGATTTATATCCTTAGTTTTTGACGGTTACCAATTTTGATAGCAGTTTCCTTAATTACCCTCCTTCCTCCCGTTGTCGGTTCAATCATAGCCGTTGCTACCGGATTTCCGTTGTCTTCTTCTTTAAGCCATCGTTCCCCACCAAGGTTGGCAATTCTTCTGTTAGGTGCCCTTAGAGAAACGTCCCATGCACGAGTGATCTCCTCTTCGGCCATTTGGAAATACCTTTCACAGTGTCTATCAATGTGACCGATTAGACCACAAATAAAGCAGAATGAAGGAAGTTTTCATACCGAAACGTGCAAGTGATCCAGTCTCCTCCCGGTTTCTTAACCTTCTTTTCCTTTCTTAATGGCTTATGAGTATCCACCATCGCTCGAACTCGGAGATATGGTCTTTCCACCGACTTTTTGTTCCTGTCATCATACGCCATGAAAGTGCCGACATAGTCCACCAACGCCTTTCCTACTGTTTCGGTGAAGAAACATGCTGGGAGATTATAGATCTGCACCCAAAATGGAACAAAGTACAGTGAAACTTTTGTCGGGTCTTCCCCGAGTTGTAGTTCGTGTAACATGAGAAGGTGGTTATCGAAGGTCCAAGGACCCCCATCCATAACCCAACGGACATCATGTCGGTGATAGAACTTAAAGAAAATAAGTTTCGATCCCAAATCTTGCACACACATCCCTCTTCCCGGCCGCCATAGACTCGCGAGTCGGTGCTTCATGATACGAAAATTGATCGGTCGATCTGTAACAAATGTTCCCACAAGACATAGATCATAGTCTTGGTATCGTTGTTACTGCCGAGATCCGTAAACTCTAAACCATCGTCTTCTTCTTCCGTAATAGCTAGATTCTTAAGGTTGTCTTCCATCTTGAACAAAGGAACCACAAAACCCTCACAGAGAGGGAACCGCTCTCATAAGGAGCACTTAGGCAATAATCTTACTTTAGGTATAGGGTGTGTGAGTTTATTTGTTGCATTTGCCATATATGAATATTATATAACACAAAAAAAAAATACAACACATTTAGATAAGACGTTTTTATATATTTTTTAGTCATATAAACTTATTACGCCCATATGTGTATGTATTTATTATATGAACCTATTTTGTATCGGTTTAATTACCAACGTGATAATCGCTATTTCAATTTACAGTCTTGGTCATGATTTGAAAAAAAATTATTGCATTAACTACTTAACTTATATGAGAGCAAAGCTTAGGTCTAGTCACGGCGATTAAAAAGCTTGTGTTCCGTCACTTATAGCTATCCAGATGCTCATATATATTTTTTCAACATGGATATTAAGTCCAAAAAAAAACTAATATTCATTATAATAATGAAGCTAAGAATGAATGTTCTTATTCTAATTAACATGGCCATCGTGATTAATCCATGCACTTGAAATATATTTGTGTTGGGATTTGATAATCTGACAAAAACGTTGTCATGCCGATATCTGCAGTTTTGGATCTTTGTCGATTGGATTCAATTCATGCTTCGAAGTTGCTGCAATTCTTCATGCACACCCTCTTTGCTTTTCCAAGCTTTGGGAAACGAGTTCAGAACTTCAGATCACTCCTCCATTTTTCTTCTTTTTATATATAATATATCTTCAACTGTAAAATGAGTATCGATCTTGGAGCTTTAATTTTGGCTTCTTCTTTTTCTCTTGATCATGTGTTCATTTCTGTATTATGATGATATTGATGATAATGATATAGCTAGTAATATTTTAGTTTAAAAAGTGTGACTATGTGTTAATTATTTTAAAATATAGCATGTAGTATAAGAGTATTTTTCAAAATGGAAAATTAAGTTGAAAATATTTATAAAAAATTGAATTCAACTTCAATAGATTCTCTTTTAGAGTTACATCATTAATTATATTATTAAAATGTTTCATATATTTAATAAAATATTAATTTTTTTCCTATACATTTTATTTAACGGTTTCTAGCTTACTGGTGGAGTATAATAAAAAATTATTTCTCTCTCATAGTAATCATTTTTAAATAACTAGTTGCGTACTCGTGTAATGCAGCGGGATATTAAAGTTCTATCAAGATACATTTAACTTTTAAATATAATTTTTTTTGCAAAATATCTTTGAAATACTTGGTGGTTCACATGTTGTATTAAAAGTTTTTCATAATGCAACGGGATGTAATGTAAATCCAAAAATGAAAACTTAATGCAATTTTCCATTCAAAAAGTCAAAAATTTATATTTAACCAAAATAGAAATTACAATCATGATTGAAATCATGTTTTCATTTACAAGCATCACTCAAAACTTCTCGATAAACCACATTTGATGTGTAGACTCCGTCCTGGTTGAATTTTTTGGTAGGCTTCACTAATACCTTTGTAATGCCACGTGATATCCCTCTGGACAATGCCATGTAAAGTTGGTCGTGCGAGAATACCGATTCTGGTAGATAAACACCTACCATAGGAATTGTTTGCCCTTGAGCTTCATTGATTGTCATAGCAAAACAAAGTCGAATGGGAAACTGTTTTCTCTTCAGTTTGAACGGGAACATGTCATCTTCAGACCGGCATAGAGGAATTCTTGGTAAAAATACCCTCTTACCAGCATGCTGATCAACAGCTATTTCTGCATCGATGACATTCGGCTGAAAACCTCTACATATAAACCTTGTTCCATTACACAATCCATTTGAAGGGTCGATATTAAGCAATAGAATTATTGGGCATCCAATTTTAAGCGGCAGGTAATGAGGGGGCAAACCGCTAACAGTCAGCGAGTATAAAAATTCCATCGGATGTAAATTATTTTTATCGTCTTCTACTTCATCAAAACTATGGTAAATTTTTTCCTCTCCGCAGAATCTTTCAATCAACTGAACATTAATCTCGTCGACATGCTCATTTTTAGTTGTTAGTATCACCCTCAAGATGATAAAATCTGAAGCAGTCCCGTTTGTTTGTAGAGAAGGAAATATTACATCGATTGTAACACCCAGAAATTCATAAGGTAAGAAATTGTTTCCCTTACATCATTAATTGTGTTTATCTGAGTATATGAGTCCTTAATATGCGTATGATCATCATTATTATGTTATAATGTTATATGAATTATTTAATCATCTTAACTGTCTGAACCTCTCGCTCGTAATCGTTTTAAACTGAGTTTTTGGGCTTTTGGGAGAGTAGCACGAGAGTGCCACGCGATAGTGACATTGTCACTATCGTAGGTCACTCTCGCAGGGTTTTTACCGTGAGTTCGTGACCCGGGGCGATTGTGTCATCGCGATAGTGACATTGTCACTATCGCAGGTCACTCTCGCGGAAAGTGTACCGAGAGTCGGATGGTCCGCGCGATTGTGATACGCGATAGTGCCAATGGCACTATCGCCGGGCACTATCGCCGTCGGGATGAGAGGTTTAAATGAGTCCTTAAGCCGATTTTCACTTCATTTCTCTCTTTTCTCTCTTCCACCTTTGGCGATTTTGGTCCCAAGGAACTAATTTCATCACTTCCCAAACCCTAACCCTCATAAATGCAACATCTTTTGGTGGTTGGAACTTGATTACTTGCATTAACTCATCTCAAAGAAGATTTATAGGGTTTATAAAGCTCAAACCTCTCATCTCCAAGTCTCACCTCTTCAAGCTAGGGTTTCTCATTTTTCAAGGTTTTGGTTCAAAAACCTAGATTGTGAGTTTACTAAACCTTTGTTAAAACTAGATATACATCTTAATCTCATACTTGTTGACATTTTATATTTACTCAAATGTTCATCTTTAAATATTCAAGTATTGGGGGTTTTCTTATAGATATATGTTATGTGTATCTTGCTATGATTAAATGTATGTATACCTTGATATCATGATGATTTCAACTTGGAATACCTTTTTGGTGATAATATATCTACATGATGAATATGATTGTCATTTGGGTATTGTGTTGGACTTTATGTGGTTAGGATGGTAATATTGTACCCGTGGTTGGTATCGAAATATGTTTGGTTGAAATACACCTCAAGACCTCCTATATGCATTATGTTGGACGAACCAAGTCAGTAGACACTAGGAGGATGTAGTCTTGGGCACCACCGTGATGGTATGTGCCTAGACCTCCGCCATTCGGGGAATTTCCATAGTTGTAGTCTCCGGATGTGCCGGGCCTTTCGGGTGCCTCTTGTTAGTTGGCATCAAGGTATATCGACTCTTTGGGTGGAACTTGATTGGTGCTATGGGTCTCCCCTATTGACTCCACATTTATTTGAACATTGGTTAACTGTTGATAAGAATTGTAATTGATCTTATATGCTATTTCTTGTTCAACTCACTAGGATTTTTGGTCTAACACTTGTTTGGTGTCGATGTGTATCTCAGGTTCTAGCGGTGCCGGATCTAAGCAGGCATATATAGTTGTTTTGGGTGAGAGCTTGGGGAATTGCACTTGAATATATAACATTTTGGAGAAGATGTTGGGTCTATCGATGACACCCCTTTTGTAATCTCTTTTCTAGTTATAGAAATTAGATTAGTTGGTTGTTATTTATTGTCCGTTAAATTACAACTGTAATTAAACAGGTTTGTATATTTCCCCATTTTTGGGAGGCTCTTGCTATGGCAATTTCATATACCACCTGTCCGTTTTCCGGATTTTTGTTATCCCTATTTTTAGGGTGTTACAAGTTGGTATCAGAGCTTTAGTTTAAGTGAACTAGGTATTGTTTTAGCATCTCTAGACTTAAGCTTTAGACTTTATTGTTTCACTGTCCACTTGGGGTAGAAATCCTTGGTGGGGAAAGCGTTAGGATTTACGGAATTACACTAATTAAGAGTTGTGATGATAGTGACAAGAATCCTTGTGTATGATTCATTCATAATTTCACTTAGCTACTGCTATTATGAATGTGTTGTTACGTAAGTGTACTTGATTTGCTATTATTATGATAATTGATGTAGGTATTAGTACGTACAAAGAGTTCAACTCGCTTAGTCTTTTCGAAATCCCTTTTCTCGTGCATGTATGGCAGATTTCAATGGTAAACACTCGGAGCAGGTTACCGAATACGCCAGAGGGCCACTTGGAAGTGGAATCTACAGCTGACCGACCTCCTTTGGTCGTAACCCCCGAGGGACCTCCCATACCCAATATCTTGGGAGGAGGACCCGAACAGATTCCGCGCATAAACCTTACGGCTAACAATGCCATCTTGGATGAGGTAACTATGAAGACCAGGATCAGAGACAGTATGATGTTGGCCATGAACTCGGCCATGGCCCAACAACAAGAGTTTTTCATGAAGCTTCTCGAAGATCGAGATTCCAGTCACCGACAACCGGAGACGATGGCGGAGAACATCGTTATGGGGTCGGGTGGTGGACCGGTTGTTGTGTCTATTGAAGACCCGGTGGATAACGGGAACAAGGTGAAAGCCAAGGGGTGCACCTACAAGGCTTTTCTGGGGTGCAACCTGAAAGAGTTTGCATGCTCCGATAACCCGGTTGCTTGCATGTATTGGCTCAAAGAAGTGGAGATGGCCTTCGAATCTAGTGAATGTGACATCTCTCAACGGGTCAAGTTCGCTTCATAACTACTTCGGGGAGAGGCTTTGATTTGGTGGAATCTCACTCGATCCGCTCTCACTCCCGAGGTTTTTGCCAAGTTAACTTGGCCGGTTTTCAAGGAAAATGTTATGGATAAATACTGCAGTAAAAGGTCGTTGGACAAACTGGAACGGGAGTTCATCGATTTGAAGAAGGGTACTCTGTCCACTGCCGGATACTCCAAGCTCTTTCTGGAGAAATTGAATTTGGTGGGACATCTGGTCCTCGATGAGAAGTCCAAGATTAAAGCTTACCAACAAGGGTTGTCGGCCGAGATGAGGACGACGGTGAGAAACGCTAGAGGAGCGACATTGCAAGAGGTCATCGAGGAGTCCTTGCTTACGGAGAAAGAAGAGAGAAGGCAGCTTGGGGAGAAGCGGAAGTGGGACGGGCCATCTGGGCCAGTTCGTCAGTCGAAGCCGTTTGTGAGCGGTAGAGCTGGCGACAATCGTCGAGATGATCGGTGGTGCCACAAGTGCAAGACCAAGCACTCGGGCCCATGTGTCACCAGAACCTACTCGGGTCTGGTAGGATGTGCTAAGTGTGGCAAGAAGGGTCACACAACTCGAGAGTGCCCTATCCGGGGGCTAGTGTGTTTTGAGTGTCGAGAACCGAGGCACATAAGGAAGGATTGCCCGAAGTTAGTAGGAGGCAATAGTGTAAATTCTGTGGGTTCGACAGCTAGAGTCGAGCAACCGCCGAGGGTGCCAAACCGAGCTTTCCAGATGACTACCGAGGAAGCAAAGGAGACCGCCGATGTTGTTTCGGGTACGTTCCTAGTAAACTCCTTGCCCGCTCGTGTTTTGTTTGATTCGGGTGCTACGTGTTTATTTATATCGAATGTTTTCTGTAAACAGTTCGTCACTCCTATTAGTGTCCTTCCCGATGCGCTAGTAGTTGAAATAGCTAACAGAGATCAAGTGATCATCTGAGACCGTTTTTGTGATTGCATTATAGAGATTGATGGGAATCCTTTTGGGGTAGACTTGTTACCTATGGATATAGAGGGGTTCGACGTGGTCATAGGCATGGATTGGTTGGTGAGGCATAAGGCTGACATCTTTTGCTTCCAAAAGATTATCCAAGTTCATTTGTCGGAAAATGGTGTGGTCACCATCTACGGGGAGAAAGGAAAGAGGACTAATCCTATCATCTCCTTTCTTAAAGCTCGCAAATTTCTAGCGAATGGTTACCCTTCGTATCTGGCTTATGTGGTGGACACAAAGAAAGACAAGAAGTCGGTGGAAGATGTGAAGGTCGTGCAAGACTATCCGGATGTCTTTCCGGAAGACTTACCCGGGTTACCGCCGGAATGGCCAGTGGAGTTTCAAATCGAACTTACTCCGGGAGCGGCTCCGATAGCCCACGCTCCCTATCATTTGGCGCCAACGGAAATGAAGGAGATGATGACGCAACTTCAAGAGTTGTAGGAGAAGGGTTTCATCTGACCGAGTTCGTCACCTTGGGGAGCACTGGTTTTGTTCGTAAAGAATAAGGATGGATCCATGCGGATGTGTATCGACTACCGAGAGTTAAACAAAGTCACGGTGAAGAACAAGTATCCTCTACCTCGTATCGACGATCTTTTTGATCAACTCCAAGGCGCGGCATGCTTCTCAAAGATTGACCTTCGGTCCGGATACCATCAAGTGAGAGTGAAGAAGGAAGACATCCCGAAGACGGCTTTCCAAACGCGATATGGTCACTATGAGTTCTTGGTGATGCCTTTTGGTTTGACCAATGCTCCGGCCGTATTCATGGACCTAATGAACCGTGTGTGTCGCCCATTCTTGGACAAATCCATGATCGTATTCATCGACGATATTCTAATTTACTCAAAAGACGAGTCCGAGCATGGGAGTCATTTGCGGGAAGTGTTGGAGGTCCTAAGAAGGTAGAAGTTGTTTGCAAAGTTCTCAAAGTGCGAATTCTGGCTCCAAGAAGTGCAATTCTTGGGGCATGTAGTGTCTAAAGACGGAGTGAAGGTAGACCCGGCAAAGATTGAGGCGATGATGAGTTGGGAGCCGCCAACGAGTCCGACGGAGATTCGAAGTTTCTTGGGTTTGGCGGGCTATTATAGATGGTTCATTCAAGATTTCTCTAAGATAGCAACGCCACTCACCTCACTCACAAGGGAGAACGTCAAGTTCCTTTAGACCGATGTGCAAGATCTAGCTTTCCAAACGCTCAAGAAAAGATTGTGAGAAGCTCCGATATTATCCTTACCCGAAGGATCGGAAGACTTCGTAGTGTATAGTGACGCTTCCAAGATGGGGCTTGGATGTGTACTAATGCAACGGGGGAAGTTATAGCTTATGCGTCACGGCAAGTAAAGGATCATGAGAAGAACTATCCTACTCATGACTTGGAATTGGCGGCGGTAGTTTTCGTGTTGAAGTTGTGGCAACACTACTTATATGGGATAAAGTGTACTCTCTTCACCAATCACAAGAGTCTCAAGTACATCTTCGACCAGAAGGAACTCAACATGCGTCAAAGAAGGTGGTTAGAACTTCTGAAATATTATGATTGTGATCTACTCTACCATCCCGGCAAGGCCAACGTGGTGGCGGATGCGTTGAGCCGAAGGAGCCATGATGGTGGTATCAAAGTATCCCTCACAAGAATCGATATAGTATCGAGTTTTCTAGAGAACATCAAGTCGTGTCAAGTGGAAGCATTGAAGGAAGAGAACCTCAAATCCGAAGTCATGGTGAAGCAAAGGGAACTCTTAACGGAAGACAGTCGTGGACTTAAGCTCTTTGAAGGGCAGGTTTAGGTGCCGAAAGTTAGGGGAAACCGTGACCTACTCCTTGAAGAAGTGCATAAATCAAAGTATTTTATACATCCCGGTAGCACCAAGATGTATAGGGACTTGAGATTGAACTTTTGGTGGCCGGTGATGAAGCTAGATGTGGCTAGTTATGTGGAGAGATATGTCACGTGTCTCCAAGTCAAGGCGGAACATCAAAGACCGTACGGTAGTTTGCAACCGTTGTCCATTCCCGAGTGGAAATGGGACAACATCACCATGGATTTTGTGACGAAACTACCGAAGACCTTGCGCGGCCACGACACCATTTGGGTTATTGTTGATCAGCTAACCAAGAGTGCGCATTTCCTTGCAATGCGGGAGACTTTGCCAATGGAGAAGTTGGCCAAGCTTTATATTGATGAGGTGGTGTAAAGGCACGGAGTTCCGCAATCTATCGTATCGGATCGGGATAGTCACTTCACATCGAACTTTTGGGCAAGCTTACAGAAAGAGTTGGGCACTAGATTGAATTTGAGCACGGCGTATCATCCTCAGACGGATGGTTAAAGCAAGAGGACGATCCAGACACTAGAGGATATGTTGAGGTCGTGCGTAATAGATTTCGGATGAAGTTGGGGCAAACATCTACCTTTGGTAGAGTTCGCGTACAACAACAACTACCATTCTAGTATCGGAATGGCACCGTTTGAGGAATTGTATGGACGAAAGTGTAGAACCCCGGTCTTCTGGTTAGAAACGGGCAAAAAGCAATTCACCGGACCAGAAATAGTTCAAGAGACGGCGGATAAAGTGAAAGAGATCTGAGAAAGATTGAAGGCGGCTCAAGACCGACAGAAGAGCTATGCGGACAAGAAGAGAAGACCGGACGAGTTTCAAGTGGGTGACCGTGTCATATTGAATGTATCTCCATGGAAGGGGATTATCCGTTTTGGGAAGCGCGGGAAGCTTAACCCTCGTTTCCTTGGACCCTTCGTCATTTTAGAGAGAACTGGTTTACAAGCCTACCGGTTGGACTTACCACCGGAAATGGATGGAATACATCCTATGTTCCACGTGTGTTACCTTCGGAAGTGTCTAGCCGAGAAAGAAAGCGTGATTCCCTTGACAGAGATTCGGGTAGATAATGGGAACCGTTATGTGGAAGAACCGGAGGTGATCTTAGAATCGAAGGTGAAGAAGTTACGACATAAGGACGTGGTTATGGTTAAAGTTCAATGGAAGCACCATCAGGGTGCTAACATTACTTGGGAGTCTGAAGACGATATGAAGAAGCGTTATCCTCACTTGTTTAGTTTAGGATGAGATTTCGGGGACGAAATCCCAATTAGGTGGGGAGGATTGTAACACCCGGAAATTCATAAGGTAAGTAATTGTTTTCCTTACTTCATTAATTGTGTTTATCTGAGTATATGAGTCCTTAATATGAGTATGATCATCATTATTATGTTATAATGTTATATGAATTGTTTAATCATCTTAACTGTCTGAACCTCGCGCTCGTAATCGTTTTAAACTGAGTTTTTGGGCTTTTGGGAGAGTAGCACGAGAGTGCCACGCGATAGTGACATTGTCACTATCGCAGGTCACTCTCGCGGGGTTTGTACCGTGAGTTCGTGACCCGTCGCGATTGTGCCATCGCGATAGTGACATTGTCACTATCGCAGGTCACTCTCGCGGAGAGTGTACCAAGAGTCGAATGGTTCGCGCGATTGTGACACGCGATAGTGCCAATGGCACTATTGCCCGGCACTATCGTCGTCGGGCTGAGAGGTTTAAATGAGTCCTTTAGCCGATTTTCACTTCATTTCTCTCTTTTCTCTCTTCCACCTTTGGCGATTTTGGTCCCAAGAAACTGATTTCATCTCTTCCCAAACCCTAACCCTCATAAATGCAACATCTTTTGGTGGTTGGAACTTGATTACTTGCATTAACTCATCTCAAGGAAGATTTGTAGGGTTTATAAAGCTCAAACCTCTCATCTCCAAGTCTCACCTCTTCAAGCTAGGGTTTCCCATCTTTCCTAAGTTTTTGGTCAAAAACCTAGATTGTGAGTTTACTAAACCTTTGTCAAAACTAGATACACATCTTATGCTTCTATCATGGCTGATTATCTCTATATGTCCAAATACTTGGGATTTTCTTATGAAGAAATGTGGTTATATGTGAAATACTATGGTGTACTCTAAATGTGCAAGTATTGGGGCCTTTCCTCTTAGATGCATAATATGTATATGTTGATATGATAAATGTATGCATTTATCGTTATGAAGATGGTTTCTAGTGGGACTATCTTGTGGTAATATCTAATATGCATGATAAGCAAAATGGTCATTTGGGTCTCTGGTTAGACTTCTTGTGATAAGGATGGTAATATTGTACCCGTAGTTGGTATTGAAATATGTTGGGTTGAAATACACCTAAAGGACCTCCTATATGCATTATGTTGGACGAACCAAGTCAGTAGACACTACGAGGATGTAGTCTTGGGCACCACTGTGATGGTATGTGCCTAGACCTCCGCTATTCGAGGAATTTCCTTTTGGTGTAGTCCTCGAGTGTGCCGGGCCTTTCGGATGTTCCTTGTTGAAGGGCATCAAGGTATATCGACTCTTGGGTGGAACTTGATTGGTGCTATGGGTCTCCCCTATTGACTCCACATTGTTGAACTATGATTAACTGCCGATAAGGATTGTGACTGTTCATGCATGCTTATTATTGTTAAACTCACTAGGCTTTTTGGTCTAACACTTGTTTGGTGTCGATGTGTATCTCAGGTTCTAGCGGCGCCGGTCCTAAGCAGACTTAGTTGCCTTGGGGTGAGAGCTTGGGGATTTTGCACATGGACGCGTTATACTTTTGGAATGAACCGTTTGGGTTTATAGATGACAACCCTTTTGTAATCTCTTTTCTAGTCGTAGAAATTAGATTAGTTGGTTGTTAATTTATGGTCCGTTTAAATTACAATTGTGATTAAACAGGTTATTCATATATTCCCCATTTTTGAGAGGCTCTTGCTATGGAAATTTTTGTATACCTCATGTCCGTTTTTCGGATTTTTGTTATCCCTATTTTTAGGGTGTTACAGGACCTTTTGGTGATGACATCTTCAGCTAATGATTTGGTTCATCTGTTAAGGCATCATATATTGGACAAGATCATCTGACATTGATGACCATAGGTTGATCAAGGGTAGAATTCTATCTGATATATTCATCACTTGTATGTTGATCTTGAATGGTCAACACCATCTGATAGCGTCATCTCCTAACTTCATCTGATCATCCGCGATAGATATGTCCTGTCAGTTATTCAATGACAAATGATCTTTCAACTGATATATGCATATTAGTTGATCTATATCCACTAAAGTGCTTCTAAATGGCACATACTTTGATTTCCCAAAAGGCTAAGTGTTTTATTATAATATTAATCATTTATCAAATCGCCTAAAATATGATCAACCTAAGCTCACTTACAGGAGTCAGATAAACCTGACCAGACCAACTGATGAAGCCATTGGAAAATAGGCTAAACCATCAACTGAAAATGTCAACACCTGAAGGTTCAACAACCGAAGGATCATCACTAACGATTCTCCACCTGATGAAAGTTGTCTATTTCAGAGGCAACAAGGACTAAGATAAATGACACACCTGCTACAAAAGTGCTTTTATCTTCTATAGTTAACATGGTAAGGACAACAAAAATGATTAGCATTTAATATGGTGTGGTATGCATTAAGTGCAACATACTTAGGCATTAAATGTATCATGGGCATCATTACTACAACGGAGGAGATATGCAACACGTAACCAAATGAACATGAAAAAGAAAATAGTAAAAAGGACATCTTCTTCGTCATTAGCCTTCATGCAGGCTTGAAGTTCAATACGCAAAAAAAACAAGCTCAAATAGAATACCTTGTTGTTTTCGAGCTCACATAGTTCATTAGCCAATCACCTATTGTTTCACTTGCAACTTTAGTTTCTTTATTGAATATTTGTATTAAGTTGATTGAGTACATTGTATTAAAAGTTCTAGAGAACACATTTGTCAATTTGAGAGAGATTGTTATAGGTTGTTGCTCAATTGATCCTTAATTTATTTCTACAACAATATTCTGTTTTGTAAATATCATAGGTTTTAAATAAAAAATATATTAAAACTTTGAAAACATTGTATCCACCCCTTACTATGTTTTCGCCTTATTATTTAACATTCGGAACCAACACACTTTATGGGTTGAACCATTCACCAATATAATGAACCAAAAGGTTTGGCATATCAATTCTTAACATTGGTTATCATCACCACATTCATGAAGGATCCTTGTATTTACTTGCATTGCTCTAATGATTTCGTTACTTGTTAATTGCTTGCAAAGACATCTTAAAAATCAAAAGATTAAAATATGAGTTGATATATATATATATATATATATTTGAGTTGAAAGACTTAGGCCAAGCAAGCAAGATCTTAGGCATGAAGATTGTTTGTGATAAAAAGTCAAGAACTTTTTTATTCGGAAGCATTGGATCCAAAAGGTGTTGAGTTGCTTGAATTGAACATGCACAGAGCAAAGACAATTAGTACACCAATGTCATTACATATCTGTTAGTAGTATAGTAGTATGCTCAAAAGTCTATCATTAAATGATTGTATCTTGGAGCATTGAGTTATGATTTTATTATTAAAAGCGTTACTTTTGTGATTACTATGTTCCATTATTATGTTGTATGTTGTATGATAAACATGATTACAACCACAAAATATCTTATTCTTAAAAGTCCTACTATTTAGACTTTA